>OU744316.1:31451687-31718148 GCA_916610145.1 Eristalis arbustorum
TCTACTTCTCCTCTACAAATCTTACAATCAGCTCTTTTTTAAAAACCAGCGCATTATTGCGCTCTCAAGGTAGGTAATAAAGCTTAGTTGTCTTTATCGCATCCATGAAGCAATTAAACGGGTTCCTTGCAATTGCATTCCTCGGTTAAGTACGTCGAAAAACGTTCATTTTAGATAACGTAACTAACTAGTGCTTATTGTTTAGTTTCATTTTGACATTTGACAACCGCCTTCATTTATTCGAAAAAATCTCTTTTATTCAACACTTTCCGAATGAATGGACTTTTACTGAAAATAAATAATTCGTGAGCCACTTCAGATCGAAGGGCTAATGATTTAAGCTCAGCCAAAAGTAAAGTATCATGTACTATATCAAAAACTTTATCCAAGTCAGTGTGTAGCCACTCATCTTCTTTATGACGAACGTTCAAATACGTGGTTTCTTTAGTAGTATCAGATCAAGAATGATGTATGCAAGATTACACTTTAGAAAATTCGCCATGTTTTTGGTGACGTAAAGCGAGATGAACGGCAAACATGAGACAAGAAAATTAAGACTATTTGCAACAGGAGCTTGCTAACTTTACAAAAAATTACGAATCATAGTCAATGAATCTTCCTTCCCGCAATTTGTGTTTTACCAAAAAGCAATTTCAACCGCTCTCATGCTGTCACATGTGTCAGTAAAGGCGTAATCTTGTATACAACATTCTTGGTAGCAGATGATATGCGTACAGAAAAAACGATTAGCTGCGCTTTATTTTTCATCAGAAAAACTTGGCAACACACACTTTCGACATTTGTGACAGACAGCTGTTGAACATTTGCAGAAAAAATTAAATTGGCATTGAAGAGCAATATATGCCTTATTTTAGATATTCAATTCTCTACTGGATAAATGCATCCAATCGTGAAAGGGGTGGCGCCGAATCACATTGACTGCATGTAGTTCAAGTCTCAGTTTTGATTAAAATTCGTGCAGACAGTCGACACATACATTTCAATGCATTTGTGGTATTTTTTTTTTATGTGTCAAATGAATGATTTTCAGTGTGAATTTTTTTATTTACAGTGAATTATCGATAATATACAGAAAATAACGATTGAACGCCTGGTTTTTAACCCGGTCTATTTCATAGTCCGATGTGGCAATCGTTGTGAGTGTAATTTACAAGCAAATTAAAATGTAAGCCTATATACAGCGTTCCAAAGACCACACCTAACATCAGCCGATGGTCCTTATGGAGGATATTAGGGGGGTATTGTCCTGTGTTATTTCCTTCTTTATTTCCTGGCAATTCCCCGATTTTGCTCAATTAATAGGCGTGTTTTTAGACTGAACAGTACTCAGCTCAGTAATGATTCTCAATTGAGCGCGTTTTTGCTGAGCTAAATTTTTCTTCCGTAAGTTAGATCGCGTGCTTGCGTCCATTGCATTAGATCTAAAAATATTCAAATGTAAAAAACAAGTTGAATTTAATTTTCAAAAGCAAAGGAAATAGACAAATAACGGATAGCAAAACAAGTAATATGAATGATTTGATATTTTATAAATTTGCACAAGTTACATCAACAGCACTTGCAAGTATCAAATAAACGAGTGATACCAACCTTAAGTGGACAAATAGTTTCCATCTACGCGCTATCTACGAATGAAATTTTTCAACGCGTCCTAGTCAGTGATGACATTGAAATTTTACTAAGTAGTTTTAACTCAGTAATCTGTTTTTTTTTTTTGGTTTTTGGTCGCTTCCCGTGTAAAGTCTTACTTAGCTGAGTACTGATCATTCAAAAACGCATGCCCAATGTTACATTTACAAGATTTTATCGCATTTTCGATGATTTTCCGCATAATTTTCAGTGACGTTTGTTTGCCTTAGCCCCACAGCTCTTGCTTCACTTAAACCGTATGTCAACACCCAAACATTGCTTGAAAGCAAAATTTGCTTGGAAATATTGACCCGAAAAGAAAATGTTGAGACTGCTTTTGAAAATCTCAAGTTGATTCGCACTTATGTACATATATAGAACTCAAAGTATAATAATTATATGGGTGGCGCTAAAGCCTAGCTTCTCAGCAACCACTTGTATTGTGCGTGCTATTATTCTCTCACGAGTGGAAGGGACCTACAGTTCTATCCCGGCTCCGAACGCCCTAGTTTGAGAAGCGTTTTCTAAACAGGGATTCACTTTGAGCATTGTCAGTGAATCGACAGACATGGAGCTTTTTGTTGCACAGAGCAGGAATACAACCTCGGTCGACGCACATACCTACAACGCCATGGGAGACCACAGAACTCCAAGTATTTCAATTTGAAAATGAAAGGCTTACCCTGGTATGTGGGTGTTAACACAAGGGGTAAGTGCAAATGCGTAGCGTTGCTCACAAAGATTTTCAACAAAAGATCGTCCTCTTCGTTGGTGAGACTGAGGATTGCTTGGTTCACAAATATTAAATATGATTGGCGTAGTTTATTAATAATTTTGCCCCACTTTTTACTCATTCTCATTTGCCTTTCTTAGAGTGGATTTGTATGCTTATCAATGATAAAATTTGTTCTTACATTATTTCTTGAAATATTTACAAATATTCCCCAATGTTACTCAAATGCTGCAAAACTGCCTTCGATAACCATGATTATTGCTGTTCAATGTAATAAATTCTTTAAATCAAAAATCATTTACAAGTTCATTCAATTAAACTTCAACATGGAATAACGACAGTTAATGAAAAAAAAAAGATTCCAAAATAACGTGCAGTTCAACTACTTCTTCCTGCAGTGGCGTATACATCGCGAAAGGACACCTGCACTGACCACTAAAACATGCACAGCAAAACTGCAACAGTATAATACCGGTCTTAATTGTAAGCGACCTAAGTTCTCGATTTTTTTTTAAATATCACCTACCTTACCGACGAATGTACGATAGACCACCTCTAAAGTGAAACACAAATTAATGGTGGATAACGAAAAACCATTAATTTTCCATTCAACACTTACAATCGCATTCACGAAGGCAACAAAACACTTCAAAATCAAATTCTGTGGACCGTTCGAACTCAAGAATAGCCTATGAATTTTCAATTAATTTTGGGACCGCTTGTTGATGACATCGCTTACTTTCCACCGTAGACGAGTGTTCGCAAAACCAATTTCCACACCGCCATCAACCGCATTTTCCTCCTCACACATGTGGGCACACACGGCACGGGATACAACAAAAGAAAGCTCATCATCATGACGCCCTTGTGAACATGCGTCTACATCAGTCACATTGCCCGTATGGCGCGCCGTACGCACATCCGTCATCCACATCCACATCCCCACCCCACTTGAGCGAAAATCTTCGATCAGCAATGTCGTATAAAAGACGCACGATGGTGTCGCAATTTGCATTTTGTTGCCTGCACACGACACACGCGCTCGCATTCAATTAACTACACACAATAGCCTCATAGTTTTTTTCGCGATTCTACCTCGCTCCGCCGCGTCTGAAGGCAGACACTTAAGCGCACTACTCGTGAGATGTACACCAAGGACACGCACACGCAATTGGCGATTGCCTTTTTGACGGGACTCCTTTTGTTCGGGACCACAATTGCGGTCGTCAATCCGGGACAGTACTCCAGGTTTCAAACGCAATCCTATTACTCGCCGACCTTGTCCAGCTATGGTAATGAGCACGAAAATTATTTCGATATTGCTGGGGAGCTCAGTTCCGATGGCGGTTACTCAAATGAGCCGTATAAGCATCAGCAGTACCCACCGACTGGATACTCCAGCACTGGAAGTGGTTTTGCCGACGCTGCCAATGAGCCGCCTTCAAACCAACGGCTCCGGTCGGAACGTGTGCATCAACTGCATCCGGACTACCAGGACAGCGTAAGTGAACATTATTCGGCATTCGGACAGAGCCAGAACTCGGAACCGGACAACTTTCACCCACCGTACTCGGATGACACGGTCGCCTCGTCGCCAGTCTCATTCTATAACATTGATTTTAATAACTCAGAGGCAGTGCGCTATCATGCGGCAACCGAGGACATCATGTACCCGCCACAGCAGCACACCCGGACACACCAGCAGCGTCAGCAGCAGCAGGCGCCGACTACGCAGCACTATGCACTGTCAACTGACTACACAACAACAAACAATAATGCGCCCCCACCGAGAGCACACTCGCCCTCCTATCCGCATGACGACAAGGACAGGAGGACCGGCACCGTGTCCGCATCCAACCTTGCCGGCAGTGCAGCCGTTGCAGAGCTGACAGTGACCACGGGCAGATTACCACCGCCGCCGCCATCGAAATCCAAGCAGACACATGCTCGCAATCAGATGCCATACGTGGAAAGCGAAAATCAGCATCGGGATCAGTACCATTTTCCAAGGACAAGCGAATACCTTCAACTCCAGCCTGAGAGCAGCAAAAGCCACGAGCGGCTATCCAATGGTTCCTCAAGTCGGACGTACTACGTGGCCGATAGCGATCAGTCGGCGTCCACCAGCAACCACCTGGACACCGAGTCGCTGTCAGTGCTCCAGAGCCACCTTGTTCAGCTTCCGGCCGTATCGTCGCAGTCGCACGGCTCAGCGTCGCTACCAAATTATGGAATACCAAGCGAACCGATTCCCATCAGCAAGCACGTCGAAATAACGAAACACATCCCAGTACCAGTCTTCAGACAGGTCCACGTCCCCTACCGAAAGCCGGTGCGCATCGAGATACCCCGTTCGGTGATAACCACCGTACCCCGGCCCTACCCCATTCACATACCGAGCATCATGAAACCGATCACCTTGCCAACGGTGAGGGAAATAAAAATCCCCATCGAGAAGGTGCGGCCATATCCGGTAGAGCACAAGGTGCCGTATATCGTCGAGAAGCGGGTGCCGTTTCAAATAGAGAAGCAAGTAGCCTCACCGGTATACTACCCGTTTCCGGTAAGGGTGCCGATGGTCAGGACAATCGTGCACAAGAAGAATTCGCATCTACCGCTGTTCCAGTACCGTTCACGGATCCACATGTAGTGCCCCTCTCGAGGTGGGCGTGCGATGACGGTAGCTTAGGTAAGCACATCTGCAAACGTTTTCCATCTTTATTTGCTTTTGTCTTATTTCATCGCAGTTATTTGTTGATGTCGACGTCCGTGTAGCTGTGCTGCCAGAATGTACACCGGAAACGACTGAATGAAGACGGGTGACACTTGTCGCCAGTGTATTGACTCTGCTGAATCACGGCTGCCTGCCTGACGGGCAGTGGTGGAGGTGGCGTGGGCGGTTTATCGACAGGCGCACGTGTTAGCATAGACATAGTATTTTGTTAACCTAACTTAGGTGTACTTTAAGAAGATTTAAGCTAAGAATGTTAGTTACCAAATAAATTTTAGACAATTGCCTTGAAGGCTGTTACACGTTAAAAGAGAACATTTTCTGGTGGTATCTGTGTTTGTTCCGGAATCAAATAGATCTACAGCAGTTGACCCAGTGTGGAAAGTGGGGGACAACATACATCTGAGGATGTTAGATTTGCAACGGGATCTTGGTGACGCTTGTCATGTTTTGTTTGTAAAGGCCACAGCATCCTGGACGGATACTCTCAGACTGTTATCGAATAGCGAGCAGGTTCCTCGAATATTTTAGGTCACATTGCGCCATTAGGACATTTGAGGCGATTTATAAAAGTCCACGCAAAGTCAGAATTCAAAAAAAAAGGGAGAACACGATGGTCTTCAAGCAAAACGAAAAGTATTACCACTTCCTATGGTGATACAAGATTCAAGCTTTTGCTACAAGATTCGGCAGATAACAGCACGAAAATGGAAAAGCTTACCACGAACCAACTTTCTTAATTTATTCGCACGCACTCGATGAATTTGAGTGACGTAATCCATCTTTTCGGTCCTGCTCCTGGAATGTCAGCTCTATTAACAGGTAACGTGCAGCCGAAGAGCTCGCGGAAGCCCTGGTCTGCCATAAACCAGATGTCATCGCCATCCAGGAGGTGCGATGGAATGGGCCGGGCAAGAAGAGGATGGAAAACTGCGACATCTACTACGGTGATTGCAGCAGAGAGAGGCGCTCATTTGGGCTGTGGATTTGCTGTTCGATGCAGACTTGGGCAAAAGTCTTAAGCTTTGACTGTAAAAGCGAACGCCTCGAAACTGGAAGGCTAAATTCGGCAACATCAGTCTGATTTGCGCCCACGCCCCGACTGAGGACAAAGATAACAGCAGCAAGGATGACTTCTATGATCTCCTAGAATGAACATACGATCAATGCCCTAGCTTCAACACCAAGATCGTTCTAGGAGATTTTAACGCTAAGTTGGGTAAAGAAGAATTCTTTGCTAAAGCCATCGGGAAACACAGCCTACACGACACCACGTCCAGTAACGGACTAAGACTGGTGGACTTTGTCATGGGACGTAACCACTCTGTTGCCTGCACGCGGTTCCCACACCTCAACATTCACAATGGGACATGGCGGTCCCCAGATCAATCAACCGTCAACCAAATTGATCGCGTTCCGATCGACGTCAGACACTCCTCCAATATTCACGATGATCGAACGTTCCGAAGGAGCCAACATCGACTCGGACCATTTCCTTGTTGTAACCAAGGTAAAGATGAGGATATCGAAAGAAGTACGGAGTCGAGAAAGAACACTACGGGTTGACGTCGGAAGGCTACAATCGTATTCGACAGCTAGGATCTTTGCCGTTCGAGTTTCCCAGAAACTCTTTGTAAGTTCGACGACGCCCGCACAAGCCATCGAGGAACAATGGAGTCGTTGTCAAGAAGCCATCAAAGAAGCTGCCACTGATGTGCTGGGTTTTACGACACCACTCAGAAGGAACCCATTGTTTGAAGACGAGTGCGGGCAGGTACACGCAGCCAAGCAGGAGGCCTACAAGGCAACGCTGCATTGAACAACGAGCGCTGTTCGGGAGCTCTACGAACAGAAGATAAGGGAAGAGCCCCGGCTTCTCAGAAGGAAAAAAAGAAGAGCATGAGAAACGCACGGTCGAGGAGATGGAGAGGTGTTATGGCAGGAATGACGTCCGAAAGTTTTATCAAAGGGTAAGACAATTATCCAACGGATGTAAAACTCAGACAAAAGCCTGTCGTGATGGAAATGGTCAACTGGTAGTAGAGTCGCAGTCGATACTGAGAATCTGGAAAGATCATTTCTGCAGACTGTTAAATGGCAATGAAGAAAAAAAACAAAATACCGCTGTCAGGCACAATGTCAAGATAGCGATATCTAGACTGAAGTCGAACAAAGCTGCTGGAGCGGACGGATTGTCCGCTGAAATATTTGAGGCAGCTGGAGATGATCGGGTAGGGCGAATGCACCAGCTCATCTGTAAGATATGGTCGGAGAAAAGCATGCTCGACGAGTGGAATCTCAGTATCGTTTGCCCGATCCACAAGAAAGGAGACCCCTTCAACTGCGCCAACTATCGAGAGATCAGTCTCCTTAACACCGCGTATAAGGTCTCCTCTGCCGTTTTGTGTACTCGCCTGAAGAAGTTAATTAATAATCTGATAGGTCCATATCAGTGTGGCTTCAGGCCAGGAAAGTCCACAACAGACCAAATCTTCACACTACGGCAGATCCTGGAAAAGACCCAAGAAATGCAAATCGACACTCACCATCTGTTCGTCGATTTCAAGGCCGCATATGACAGCGTGCATAGAGACGAGCTATACAGCGCCATGTCTAGTTTTGACATTGCTGCCAAACTCGTCAGGCTGTGCAGGATGACGATGGAGTACTCTCGCTGCTCCATCAAGGTCGGTAATGAACTCACTAAGACCTTCAATGTCAAAAAAGGTTTTAGACAAGAAGACGCGCTGTCATGTGATTTTTTCAAGATCGTCCTGGAGAAGATCGTGCAAAACTCACACGCCAACGCAAGAGGTGATTGGCCGAACTGAAAGAGTGGTCAATGAGGAATTTGCTAAGATTGAGATGGAAGTGGCTAAAATGGGTCTGGCGGTTAATGACGGAAACACGAAGTATATGCTGTCCTCAAAAAAGGACATACAACATCGACGTCGAGGACAGAGCGTCACAATGGGCAGCTATAACGCTATAACGTCGTCAAGCACTTCACTTACCTCAACTCCGGAGTAAATTGCACCAATAACATCAGTACTGAGATCAAGCGTAGGATAACTCTTGCAAACCACTGTTTCTTTTTCAATTGAGTAATAGAGCGCTCTTTCAAAGAACCAAGTTGACTCTATATAAGGCACTGATTATCTCAGTCCTGCTATACGGCGCGGAGGCATGGGCAGATGAAGAAGTCCTTGGTTTCCTTGAGAGAAAAGTTCTGCATGCGACCTTTGGTCCTTGTGTTGACGGTTTCTGGAGGAGAAGATTCAATCACGAACTGTACGGGCTGTACAGCGACATGTTCCTAGTTAGGCGTCTTCGGATCGAACGCCCACGATGGTTAGGTCATGTAGAGCGGATGCACACCACAGCTCCGGCCTGATGAATCTTCGAATCCGAACCTATCGGGCAACGCAACAGAGGACGCCCGCGTTTAAGGTGACGTGGGTAGGACCTCAACCAACTTGGTGTGCACAACTGGAGACAGCCAGCCAGAGATCGCGCTAGTTGGAGAGGCTTGTTGGTTGAGGCCCAGGTCCACCTCGGACTGTAGTGCCACACAAAGAAGAATCTTGGGAATCATTTTCTTGCTAAAAATGCTGCTCCATACTATAATATGTTCACTCTTTCAATAACTATTTTTGAGAACAATTAATTCAGAAAAATTAAAATTGACAGAAAACAGAAAGAGTCAATAGGGAGGTTTTGCGGACCGATAATGGAGTTCATGCGACGGATTCTATAATAGGCTCGAACTTCGGTTGCGGATGCGAGTTACTTCCGCCGCAGTTGATCCGCCGGATTCCATAATCGGCGTGAGTATGTATAGCCACAGGCCGAAACAAATTCAATCAAATTTTACTCTAAAACTGCGGTGCGAAACCGTTGACGCAGACCTACAAATGCAAGTTAATCGACTTCACGGAAAACACCACCAAATCCAATACCACTCTGGAACATCTTGCAGTCGGGGTATTGTTGTTTATAGACACATACGAACTTATTAATTAATGCATGTATTTGTGTAGTTAGAAAGAATGAAAGCAGCCGAGTGAGTCGGTTCAAAAAATCTCAGCGCATGAATGCGCCATAAGCGCATCAAAATCTGTCGGCCAGTATAAATTGAAATATTACATTCCCGACAAAAATATTAACTGTCCGTTTTTCTCTCTGGGGGTATGCCCTCCTATTTGTTTCCCATTATGAAATTTCATTCATGTAATACCTTTCGATTTGGCAGTAATTCCATCACAACCATGGCTCTTCCCTTGCTGAGGAGACATCAACACAATCGCCCCCCAAATCATGATATTCTCTCCATTCAACCGAAATAGTCACGAAATAAAGTGAAACAATTAAGTATTTCGCGGTTAAAACCTTCCAATTAATCAAACACTCTGTTTGGAAACTATTTTAATTTGAATGCCACCACCATCACCGGTCAACACAAATGCTTGTATACCCCTTGTTGCCTCTTCGCCCATTGTTACCCTCTAACCACTTGGCAATGTTAAAGCGCGGTGGCAGCGTGGAAAATCGTTTCATTTGCACAATTTCAAAACTACCATTCACTGAAAACAGGACCGCATTACCAGTCTTGTACGCTGCGTTGCACTCAACAAGTTCCGGTCGGTATGCCGCGCCGCACGGCCAGTTTCCCCGCTCGACCGCAGCGATTTTTGGATTTGTGCCATTTTTCCAAATTTTGTAATGGCCGCCACTGGGGCGGACCCGATGCAATGTGAAAACCGCTTTACAATTTTCGCCCTGCCATTTGCACTGCTATGTGCTTACTGAACTTTTAATTGAGAGTTAATAACTGTTATTCCGGTAATTGGGAACCGTTCAAATAACGATAGCCGTGACAACTGTGGGGATGTGCAAAACAATAACGGCTTGCGCTTGAACTGGACTGCGGCACAATGGCAGCCGCAAATGTCACAGAGCAGGGTTTTAGATAATTGTCAAGGAGCCAACAAAGGGTGAGAGATCAAGTCAACTCTAGGGGCAATTCATGGTCGGCATTCCTTCTGACCTTCGGCGAGAATAACGTGCTTCCCTTTGTTTTGCGGAGACAAAGACATTTTTTTTTGCGTTCATGGGGGAACAGTTTAAAACAGGGAAAAATGGGGTCAGCTGAAAAGATTGGCCGTGATATGCGCCTTGAAGCAGGCATTTCTTTTATCAGAATAGTTGAGCAATTTCTTTGAAAATACTTCAGTGGCTGCCTTGAGAAGTTCTCGTTTCGTAGATTAGTCAACAACCGCAGGTCCCGAGCGCAAGAGAACATAAATTATGAATTTTCATTATGAGGAATCCGCAAACTTTATAAGGACTTCTGAATGAATTCCCAGCAGCGGTGTTGTAATTAATTAACCACTACTATGCATGGTACACTGCTAAGCAGCCATGCCACTCCGCCCCGAGTGCGAGATTGAATTTTCGAAAAGACCGCCAGCAAAGTGTGCATCCGACATGAATAAATCCCAAACCATGCCAGGCTGTTGCACTCCAGCCGTTCCTGCTAGTGTACTTGTCGTGTATGTGGTGACCCGATACAGCGGTGCAAGCACACCATTTCGTGCATCTCAAGTGTTCTGTGAACAACACAACGTAAAGAAGACAAAACAGAAGGAAAACACACACACACAAGAACAACGGCAATGCAACCGCGTCTTTCTCTAGTCCAACGGCGCGTATCGTGGAGAAGGAAAAAAGAACAACAACCGGAAAATGAAAGCGGCAAGGCAACAAGCACAAGAATGAAAATTTCCATCTCAGATTTCCACACGACCGTCGCGTCGTGGAAAGGAAAAGTTTCCACTTTATAACTCATCCGGCATCATGTGTGGATAATGACTGCGTGATACGCCGACACACACCCTCGCCCACTGAGCAGAGCAGAAGTCTCTATGTCTTCGGCATCCAGTTTCTATTTTTGAGCACCAGCGGCGCGCCGCCCGACGCCCAACGCCCAACGCCCGTCACTCGGCAACCGCGCCCCACCGCCGTCGCCCATTGCCTACTTAATCCAGATTTCACAATTTTAGAGCTGGTTTTTCACTATCACGGAGCGAAGCGGCAACCGGAGGCATCCTGGAATCCAGGGCGAGTCCTCTCGTTGGAGTGGATAAACTTTTGCACTCGGGACGATTGCTGTAATTTCCCGCCTTTCTTTGTAATTAGAATGGGTGACATAGCCCCTAAACCCGATCGAGATCAACCACCAGCTGGTGAGGGTGCTGGTACGTACGTACATATGTGCCACTTGAAGAAATCCACATCGCCTCGGTGCTGTGGCGCCTTGGCTGTTATCTGTGCCCAAGGCAAAGGGATTGAGTCGCTTGCCTTCAGCTCACAGTCACATCAGAACATGCCCGGAAGAACATGACAGGAAGTTCAAATGAAATGTTTTGTTCACAACAGGATTCTTTCACGCATGCAAGGGAAGCAGCTTCGAGAGAGTGCCTCTGCAGATGTTACGGCTACAGTTACAATGACTTTTATCTGAATGAACGGATGTACAGATAGAAGTCATCACCCACGACGCTGGTGATTGGCAGCGTGTTGTGCTTGCATTCAATAGCTTAATTATATCCTTGATACGGTTCCGGCAGACCTTCGAATCACAACGAATGCGGCGTTGTGGAGGGCGCACTGGGTTCCCACTCGTTTCGGATGGAATCTCAAATTAATCACATGTGAGGGCATTTTACTGGGACGGGCGAATGGAACATGATCCGAAATGACAGGCAGACTCTGTTTGATTGTGTGCAACTGTGGGAAGGGAGGTATGCATACCACAGAAAAAAAAAAATTGTTTTCTTCGCAATCGCGTTATTTTCACAGGAATCGATTAATTAAGCCGATTTCTCGAAACTCAAAGTTGTTCCCTCATCTCTTGACAACAGTGTTGAGATACATTACAAATTCCACGCACACTCCTTATGCCCTTCTCGTTAGCCTACCCCTCAGCGCCAACACCCAAGGGACCGCCTACAGTGTCCTTGACATTTTAAATTTGATTGCTTCTTGAATCACTGCCGGAACGGAGTCCCCTCTCAACCGAACGCGAACGTAAGGAAATCTGTCTGTAAAAATTAGTGCACGGCATCTTTAAAGCTCTCGAATCCCTCGCCGTGTGTCGTGGATTTGAAAAATCGTCTTCTCCTCTTTCGGAATGTGTAATGGGGCGTTCATTTCGGCATCAATACCTCAGAGATTGATTGACAGCGATCTCAATGCTGAGGCATCTTCCAATCACACCGGCACGGAGGTGTGTTAGCGTGTAGGCATGTGGGCATGACTGCATTTGTGTACGCGTACACAAATTGTACCCACAGACGTGGTTAACGCGGGAACCAAAAAAACTTCCGTTGAGCACTCCAGAGCCTCAGTCGCACAGCGGCTGTACGGGGGAGTTTCTCTAGTTGTACCATCATGGGTGAATGGGTAATAAACAAAGCCACTGACAAGCATTGCTAGAGTCACACTCCAATCTCAAAATAGCTTGGAGTCAAACCACGTTCCACTTGCGGGAGAATGCTCACAAAGCCAATCAGAGTGCTACCACCTGCCTGGCTGCAGTTAATCTTCGCTCATCGATGGGAGTGTGTTAAAAATATGTTTTAGCCAAATTTCCCAGTAGACAGGATTAGGTTGCAGTTGTAACAGCTTTTTCCGTGAAACCGTCCTTGTATCACTCATCATTCTCAGCGGACGCGTGTTAAGCTACATCGTATAGCATCGATGTGTGATCCAGTAACACCGCGGCAATGCATGCGGTTCAGGAACAAAACAACCCCTTCGGAAATAGAAAAAGTTCGTCCGTCAGGTAAGTGGATTTGATTTTTGGATGTGTGATACAAGGTGCATGCACAGGCGGAGTTTTTGCGCCGCAGAGAAACTTGTGGGGCGCTGATAGTCTCTGGCTGCCATCTTTTCAATTAACTAATATGAATCTGAGGCTGGAGTTGTAGCCAAGTGAAAGAATACACCACTGGGTTGGGTGCACAAACAAAGTTTGAGACGGAAACGGATTCGATCAATTACATTGATTGCCTTGTGGAATTGGCAGGTGCCACGGTTTCCCATTCCGATTAATCAATTTTATGAGGCGTTGTTTCTTGAGAACTCGATGTCAGGTGGAATCTGCAACAGTAACATCAGAGATGCGATGTAATATTAAAAATATTGATCACGTGCATGATAGGCATCGTGAGGGATTTTTAATGGTCAAGTATAGTAAGTAAAACAAAAAGATCATGTGACCAAAATTAACGAGTTTTCCAAATGGATAAATTTGCAGACCAATTCTCCAACCAAGCGGAAAACATCATCCATGCCTGCGACACAAAGACGTCAAACCACGTCAGCAGTCAACTCCGGCAAAGCATGTTCTTAGAGGAAGCAACAGAGCAGGAAGTAGGTATTTAAGATACTGAGTCAGCTGAATTGCACAAAAGGTCCTGGAGCAGATAACACCAGACCAATGGATCTCGAACTGAATGCCATGTGTTTCACTCCAGTTATCCCCAAGACTGTAGTCGATGTCATGTACCAAGGTTGATGAAATGGGTGATAGTTCACCCGATTTACAAGGGAGGAGTAAAAAGCGAAATAGGGAACTACCGATTGCAATCCGACCCGTTGTCGAAAAATGCCTGGAAGAAGTACCTGTTAATCGTGTCAATTGTTTTCTATTGAAGTACTAGACCCGAATCAGTACGGCTTCCAAAAAGGCAAGAGCACCCAATCACTGCTGGGGGAGTTTACAAATGTTGTCAATGCAGGCCTTAACAAATCCAATCAAATCATCAAGTAATTGTGCTATTTATCGATTTCAGCAATGCACTCGATACTTTGACACATGAAAAGCTCGTAGAAAGTGTCAGTAGAATGGGTTTGAGAGCAGTCCTGGCCAAATGGCTCAAAAGCTATCTGACTGACAGAACTATCCACTTCATGGTAGCTGATACAACGAATACTGAAAAGAAAGTCCGATGCCACAAGGTTCAAAATACAGCCCCATTTTGTTCATCCTTCTCACGAACGAGCTACTGAAGTCATTGAAAAAATCGACTGCGTTTGCGTATGCAGACGACAAACCAATCGTAATGAAACACTGAAACTTGTACTCAGCTGTGCAGATAATGCAGGACGAATTCAAAGCTGTATTCGAATGGTGCCATTATAATTGCCTGGCGATGCACATTCGCACTCCATAAACATCTGCAGGCGTCTTCCAAATTTTTCATCGAATTGCCCGCTGTCCGCAATCAGTCAACAGCAACGAAATCGAAGTTGTCAGTAGTATCAAATAATTAGGAATTACCATCGACGAGAACTTTCTTTGGCTTGAGCACATCAACGTCCTGCGCCTGCAACTTAAGAGCACCATCTTCGCAATGACATATCTTAAGCGTTACACGGACGTAGAAGTGCTTAAACAGGTTTATTAATCGTTAGCAGAATCACGCATAAGATACGGCATTCTGTCCTGGGAAAACACAGCAAAGTTCCACCTGAATAGCACACAAAATCGTCTTATAAAAATTGTTAGACACTTAAACTCAACTTTTCAAGTTCTAGATGTCAAAGCTATTTTTTAGATGACTTACGGTTCCAGCAACCATTGATTCATACGCTTAACACAAGAAGACGTGCCCAAGGGATACTTGATGTTCTGAGAGCATACTACTTATATGGCGACCGAGAACTACGTTACACCGCCCCCAAATTTACGAATGCGCTGCCACAATGTTTCGCTAAGATTCGTTGAGTTTCGTTGAGTTTCGTTCACTTTTATGCTTTAAAATAAAAGATTATTTAAGTCAACTTTGGCTGGGCCGCTTACCTGACAGACTCAAGGCTTGGGCCATGCAAGCTTGTGCCCATAGGGTACTTTTACACTAAGTAATTTCGACAGCAAGCTTTTCCATCTTGTATGCAAGAGAGGTCACCTTCCTTGCGAACAAGATGGAAAAGCTTGCTGTCGAAATTAGTTCGTATAAAAGTACTCTTAGGTGACATTTCGAGGACAGGTGCCCGCCTTTGGCAAGAGAGGTGCCGTGCTTGAATCCAGCAAAAGTAAGGTTAGTGCGTTTTATCCGGTTTTCAGGATCAAACAAACCGCATTATTACTAGCATTGTCGATCAGTGGAAGTAGTCCGACTATGGGTATCACAGTGGACCAGCATTATCCAACTGCGCTAACGATTTGGCTTACCTAACCCAGCCGTGTGTCCTCAAGTCATCTTCCCAGACACAAGTAATGTCCTCGAGGAGGTGATCAATAGCCGCTTGGTTAAGTAAATTTAAAGAGATTCATATTATCGAAAATCTGGTACCGGATATGCCGCCATGTTGCTCTGGACTGATTTTATTTCATTTAAAGATGATGGGAAAATTGAGCATAAACATTTTGGAGGCAACATTTCATCTCGTATGAATAAAAGTAGATTTCGTTAAGTTAAAGAAAACCCCCCTCCCTCTTATTTTGACACTGTAGTGTTCCCTCCATTTTGGTGTGAATAGTGATGGAATGTATTGCGTGAACACTTGAAGATGGAGAGTGCATGCATAAAATTACGGGTTCTGAGATATATTGCAAGTATTAAAGAGGACCAAGTAGACTTCCTTGCAGTACTCCATCCATTTTGTGACTACAATTAATTAATTTCTAGATTTTTGACGGCAATTATTGTAAGGAACTATTAGACGCCATGGCGGAATTAGCAACAACGGGAAAATGGACACATTCGAAGTGCATAGAGCTATACAGCGCCATGCCTAATCGCAGAATTACTCTTGCTACTTCTTTGGCCTCAAGAGGCAATTGAGTAACAGAGCCATCTCTCGATGCACCAAGTTGACTTTGTATAAAACGCTGATCATCCCAGTCGCAGTCGCTAGGTTATGTATAGCGGATGGATACCACAGCAAGGGCCGGTCTCCCATACCGAGCCATATGGACAGCGTTGGTTGTCAAAACCTTTGGCTTGCCTTCAAAAAATCAATTTTTTTTTATTTTCGATCTCGCATTTATCAAGTTGTTCAAGCTTTGTCCTCAAATCTTATCGAATTCCTAAATCAAATGGGAAGTGTTGCAGAATCATACCTTTCCAAATAAATTGTAATAATCAACATCACAACACCTAATTCCGAGGTAGTCTGTGTCAGTTGGTCCAATATGACAGATGTACTAGAATGTTGTTGCAGAAACTGTTCTCCTTTGACTTTGTCTTTCTACCTCTCTGTCTCTGTTATTTTTTCATCCGACTAGCCAATTTTTTTGCCTTACGTTACATGAGTTTATCATTTAGTGGTGGCCCGTGGCCTTGTGGGTATGTGCGTCGACCCCAACCTCGATGTCGAAGGTTCGATTCCAGCTCTGAGCGACAAAAATAATTTTCACGACCCCACCTCTTTCGCGTCACTGACAATGCTCAAAGAGTATTTCCTGTCTAGAGAAAACTTCTCAAACTTGGCCGTTGGGAGTCGGCATAAAACTGTAGGTCCCTTGTACGAGTGTGAGAACAATAGCACGCACAACACGAGTGGTTGCTGAGACGCTAGGCACTGGCCCTCTATGGGCTGTAGCGCCACCCATATTATTATATAGTGTACCATTAAGCTCAGAATCCATACCATCCATCCATACGCCACAGACAGAGCTGATATAACATGCAATACAATGGTATACAAATGGATCTAGAACTAATGAAGGAACGGAGGCGGGAATATTTGGACCCCGAACCAATTACTCCGAACCTACCAATATCTTTCAAGCATAAGTCTATGCCATAGACAGAAGCGCTCAAATCAAGCTTGACAAGAACTATATCAACTGCGGTATAGCAAGAAAGACGGACAGTCGTGCCGCTATCCAACCACATAACCCTGTCTACAAAAGCTTGAGAAGCTAAGCAGGAGTAAAAGATTCCTGCAAATGGCCGCCATCCTCGCTAGGAAAGAAACGGAAACTGGAACGAGTTCAGAGAACTACAAAGATGGAACCAGGCGGACACATGTAACAGCGCTCAAGGCGGGTAGCAAGCCAGGAAAATCTTGGGTGAACACAACCGGAAGAAGCTTGAAGCATGTATCAGAATGAGCTCCGTATCCTAACAGGTTTCCTAACAGGACGCCGTAGGCTTAGGCAACACCTAAGGAGAGCCTCTGCAGTTTCTGCGGAAAATCAAAAGAAAATCCAGAGCAACTATGCATATAGTGGGATTTTATGAGGCTTTAGCCCACAAGAGACTAAGACTAAGATTAAGACATCTGGGCAAGCACCTATTATCAAAGGATGAATTGTAGACCCACTGACTTCATAGTGACCAGCTCGCATTCACAGATTCCAAAAGGAAACAAGTCCTAAAATACAGGACTCCTCCACCATAGGACAACAGAACTCTGAATAGAACTGTGTCTGAGGAGAGCTCTTAACCTTAAGGTCACGGTGCCATACACCCTCACAAATAACAACAATAAGCCTCCCACTTGTGATGTCTGCGCAAAGGTTACCGAAAAGTCATCGATAATTACCATCTCACAAAAGAGTAAAAAATGATTTCGAATTCCACTCATAATTGCTGAGTCGAGACAATATTCGTTACATTCATCATAAATTTGTATTATTTCGATTGACGATTTTAATGAGCCCCCCAATGGTATGCACAGCAAATGGAAATGGTCGCTGCAGATGAAATGTGCCTGAGAACAAATGTAAAGCAGATCAGATTTTGCAGTCGAATGATGTCGCCCACAATCACGAGAGGTACGTGCACATACCCCATGTGGTTGCAGTCGTGAGCCCGTACCTGGTGCTGACATTCCGCGCAGGGCCAAAAATGCGTTTAAAATGTCCAATTTTCCCTAGCATCAACTGACCCTTATCGTCGAACACACTGTGAGTGGGCCCAATGCGACTGGCGTCAGTGTGTTCTATGTCAACTAGTATAGGCAGGTGATAATCCCCGCTCCTGGACATTTTTAATTACTGCACGATAATTGTTTCGCCGCAGGAGGCTTTGGAATTTTGACAATTATGTTCTCCAGCCCCAATATGGATTGCGGATTGTATTTGCCGTTGCATCCATCAGTGAGACGCCATGTGGTTCATAATTATGATGCGCTGGCCTCCTACCCCCAAATGGGGTTGCGTCATTGTTGTCCGGTGCTTGTGTAGTCGAATTTTCGACTCGTATTCACTGTCAGTGATTTAATTAAAATTAATAATCGCAGATACATCCACTCCCGCAGTCAATATCGTCTCCACGGAGTAAGTGAGCTTGGCAGCGGGAATATTAAATTTGAGCTGCTCCCAGCGATTGGGCCATAACAACAAATTAGACGAGGAAATGTGTAAAATGGGAAAATCAACCAAATGAACACCACGAGAAGCGATTTCGCCTGGCGAACGATTCACTTCAAACGCACGCATACCCACCCGGCGGTGAGTGGGGGCCCGCTGCAAATGGGGGTGCGGAACAAACACAACCCGCCGGCTGTTAATGAGAACCGTAACCGTAAAAACCGGTTTATGCATCCCCTCCCGGAGTGAAGCCTAAGACGCGAAAAAAGTCCTCTCAGTTACGGTTGTTTTTTATGAGTAGATTGTTAATGTGAAATTAAAATAAATTTTAAGCAAAATTCTAATGAAGGATGGCCTGCACAAAAAGCACATACACACAAGTCTGCCTGGGCGATGTAAGGGCCCAAATAAAAAAACACACACAAAAACCGAGAAACAAACACAATAAAAATGAAAAAAAAAAACAACGTCGCATGAGGACGAGGCGAATAAGCGCACAGAATATGCCATCAACATGAATTCATGAATTGTTTTACGAGTTGAAAGCCCCGTAAAGTATTAGCGCTCAACGGATACCCTGACGAGGTTTGTACGGGGGACATGGCTAAAGGGGCGACTGGTGATTCTCAACCCATCCAAGGCCCTCGCCCAAGTCACCAAGTCGCTGAGTGATTCTCCACCCGGCGTTACGCACATTGCTTGCACGTGATCTGGAACTTAATCTAATATAAAAAGACCTTCCAGGACCATCGACAAGTATGAGTCTTTCGAATGTGTAAATAATTTTTTGGGGAACGTGCCAGTAAGGGACTACCAATTGGATGGCTTTAGACACGAAGTTATTATATTTTGTTTCTTTTTTAATGCCTTGCTGGGATTTGATATGGCAGACGATGAAATCGAATGTTTTCCAGTACATAATTGATGTATCAACGTTTAGGATGGTGACTGTGAGGCTTTGGAGCTGACGGTGCCGTGTTGGGGCGGGTAGGTTAGGTTGATTGACTGACTGCTGTACTGGAAAACAATACACGCACTTAGGCGAGGTTAGGTTCTGCCTATTTTACAAGCCCGTGTGTGCTTTTGATGAAGCGAAAAGTATTCGTACGTCTCTTACATTGTTTAGTTCACTCAAGTTATTGAATTGGTAGGCTTCTATTTAGAAGTCTTTGAAACTCCTCCATAAGCCGTTGTGGGGTGGCCTTAGTCGTGAGATGTGAGCACCAATGGCAAGGATTAGTACTGACCTACAAGACGGGAGGAATTCGGCTATGCCTGAAGAAAAGGTCTCTCGCAATTTCCCATCTTAAGGATAAGAACAGATCAAGTGAAAATGGTCTCTCTTTTAGTAAAAGAGTCGTTTGTGTGCAATTTATATTTTTTTATATTATTATATAACAATAATAATATGGGTGGCGCTACAGCCCGTAGGGGGCCAGGGCCTAGCTTCTCAGCAACCACTCGTGTTGTGCGTGCTATTGTTCTCACGAGTGGAAGGGACCTACATATTTAAGCCGACTCCGAATGGCCAAGTTTGAGAAGCTTTTTTTTTCAGGAAATACTCTTGAGCATTGTCAATAACTCGAAAGAGGTGGGGTCGTGAAAATTATTTTTGTCGCTTTAAGCTGTAATCGAACCTATGACGTCGAGGTTGGGGTCGACGCACATACCCACAACGCCAGGGGCCACCACTACACGGTAGATTGGTTCCAGAAAAAAGAACGTGTAAAAACATCATTGGGAATTCCCCTAAATTTGTGCTATTTAAATTTACTTTGACCGGTAAATTGTCTTGTACGCGCAAAAAGGGAACTCCCTTAAATTTGTGATATGAACATACTTCGCAAAAATTAAATTTGGCAAAGCACAAACAATATAAAATCGTGCTAAATGGATTAAAATCGTGTAAAAAGATTTAAAATATTTTATTTTCAAACCGTGTTATGTCAAAACCGTTTAAAAAAAGACCGTGTAATTTCTCCATTCTCCGATCGCTTTAGAAATAATTGTGAATATGTATTTTTAACAACTTCATACTGTACAAGCAAACTACTCTTTGTGCACCAGAATATTAGAAGCATTAAAGAAAACATCTCATGTCGAACATCTGGACTCATTTATTTCCAATCCTAATTTTGTTTTCATTTCAGAGATTTGGATTCACCAATATGAAGTAAATGATTACTGCCTACCAGGATATAATTTCTTTGCTAATGCGAATGATAATTACAAAGCAGGAGGTGTCGGTTTATTTTGTCGAGGAAGAATTAAATTGTGTCATTCAAACTTTGTTTTTTTGAGTGCTGATGTTGTGAAATTATGTTATAAGTTATAATGCTTCAGTGTTCATCGAAGAACTTTAAAATTTTTTGAATAATGGAAAATGTAATGATTTATTTATTTTTCGGGACTTTAACATTAATATATTAGAAAATCTAACTATTTAACCTTGCTTGCATCTCATTTACTAGTATGCTTGATTAATGGGTCAATAAGACCCATTTCTGGTGCTTGCTTAGACCATATTTTTATTTGAATGTTTTTGCTTAGCAATTGAGACAAATCTGTGTCCGAACTAAAAATCACTGATCACTCTATGACATATCTATTAGTAAACACTTCGCATGTCAATAAGCCAAAAAATAACCACATATCTTTGAAGACCATTAGTAACATTGATTATGTTAAACTCTCTCTCTCTCTTTGTTTTCAGTCTTGGGATGTAATATATTCAGAATGTAATGCGTCCAAATGATTTGTTCATTGGTATCTTCTCACAACGCATTGAGGAGAGTAGTTATAAAGTTTATTTAATAAAAACATTTGAACAGATGGGTTAAGTCATATCTTTTAAAGAAAATAAACATACAAAATAAACCTCGACTCAAATGCATAAAATATACTCACTGCGCACACTACCAAAAAGGTAAAAGACAACTAAAAAGAGAAATTTCTGTCCTTTCCTTCCTAAGAATTCAGAATATCCCAGCTTCAGTCGATTAAGTAGTACTTCCACCTTTAAGAATTCGCCACAGCAATTAAAAGTCTAGAGAACAACAAAGCTGCAGGTTCAGATGGACTACCATCAAGGACGGTAATAATGTTCTATTAGGGGCCATGCACCAGATCATCTGCCCACGAATGCATCCATATGCCCTGCGGAAGTACCAAATATACCGGTATGAAGTGAGCGTCAAGATACAAATGTCTTGATAGGGAACGAGCCCTAATTTTTTTTTGTTTGTTTGCTATGACATCTGTGAAAAATATTTAGTATACCATACATCAAGTCATTGAACAGACAAAATCACATCGTTCATGTCGAATTTTGTACCAGAAAGTGATGATTTGCGGGTAGCATTAATTTTTGTTTTCATTTGAAGAAAAGTGCTGCAGAGTCGCATCGGATGCTTGTCGAGGCATATGGTGATCATGCTCTATCAGAAGCAACATGCAAAAGATGGTTTCAACGGTTCAGAAATAATGATTTTGATGAGAGTGAGTGTGAAATGAAGAACGTGGAAGACCACCAAAAAAGTTAGAAGACGCCGAATTGCAAACGATATTGGATGGAGATGACACTTTGAGTCAAAAGAAATAGGCAGCAATGTTAAATGTTGCATAACAAACAATTTCTGACCGTTTAAAAGTATGGGAAGGATCCAAAAGTGTGGGAAATGGGTGCCGGATGAATTGAAGGAAAGACAGATGGAAAACCGAAAAAAACACTTGTAAAATTTTGCTTCAACGACACGTAAGAAAATCGGTTTTGTATTGGATTGTTACTGGCGATGAAAAATGGATTTATTTTAAGAATACTAAACGGAAACAATCATGGGTTAATCCGGGACAACCATCAACATCGACTGTGAAACCAGATCGATTCGGCAAGAAGACAATGCTGTGTGTTTGGGGGGACCAGAAAGGTGTGGTGTACCACGAGCTCCTAAAACCTGGTGAAACCGTTAATACTGATCGCTACCGACAACAATTGATCAATTTGAACCATGCATTGATCGAGAAACGTCCAGAATCGGCCAGAAGACACAGTCAGGTAATTTTGCTCCATGACAATGCACCTGCACACAAAGCAAAACCGGTTCAGGATACAATCAAAACACTTGGCTGGGAGCAGCTACCCCACCCGCCGTATTCACCAGACTTGGCTCCTTCCGACTACCATTTGTTTTCATCGATGGGACACGCATTGGCTGAGCAGCACTTCGATTCCTACGAAGAAATCGAAACTTGGGTGTCTGATTGGTTTGCTTTAAAAGACGAACAATTTTATTGGCGTGGTATTCACAAATTTCCGGAAAGGTGGTCAAAATGTGTAGAAAACAATGGCCAAAACTTTGAATAAAATGTTTTTACTTTCCCATTAATAATTAATGTTTCATTTTCAAAAAAATCCTGCTCAACGCCGCGTCCAGGATCCTAAGCCGCGCGCACTAATTGGCAACAACCCCACCTCTTTCGAGTCACTGACAACGCTCAAAGAGCATTTCCTGTCCAGAAAAAACTTTTCAAACTTGGCCGTTCGGAGTCGGAATAAAACTGTTGGTCCCTTTCAATCGTGTGAGAGAAATCGCACGCACAACACTAGTGGTTGCTAAGAAGCTAAGCACTGCCCCTCTATGGGCTGTAGCGCCATCCATTGTTATTATTATTATAGTGAAGAAGTTAATGCGTCGGACAAAAGTCGAGACGGAACGCACATCTTCTTCAAGTCAGCCCAATTGTTGGGATACGCAGATTAAATCGACTTCTTAGTTCGATCCCAACAAAGAGACAAAACGAGATGGTCTTATGGTCTACGAGGACAAGACTGTCCGCCGCCCACCAACTAGGCCAAAACGACATTTACAATTTTGAGGTAGTGAAGGAATTTGTCAAACTCGGGGCAAACGTTAACTCCACGAGATGCGTCTTACTACGTCTTGACAACGGATGCTACTTCGGTTTGTCGAAACAACTGGGCTTGGCACTCTTGACTCGAAGGACCAAAATCAACACTCATTGGGCTAAATGGAACTGAAAGTTGGGCACTAAACGAAACTGCAGAGCTGCCTCTTGGTGCCTTCGAAAGTGAAATTCTACGTCGGATATATGGTACCGTCTGCGAGGAGGAGAAGACGCAACCACGAAGTCTAACAGGTGTACGAGGATATGGATGAAGTCCGCAAGGGAAAAATCCGTTGACTACACTGGCTCGGCCGCATCGAGTGAAGGGACAACAACGCTCCAGGAAAGAGGATCTTCGAATCCAAGCCTCCTGGTTCAAGAAGGAAAGGAAGACCGAACCTATGGTATAGAGACCAAATCATAGCGAATACTTGACAGCTTCGCCTTCATGTATGGAAGAAACGTGCCTAGGACCGTCACCAGAGTCAAGTAATTAATGAAGAAAGTTATGATATGATGTCAATGAGGATACTAGGATTAGACCCGCTCGTATTTACTGTTCTGAGGCATTATGTGCCAGTTGAACGTCTACGATAATCGATACGCATTAATGGTGGGTCACCATAAAGAAAGAGTATCGAGCTTGTACTATTTTAAGCGAGTTTTCTAAGTAATGTCACGGCTTCTACCCACTGGCATGAATAAGATGTTAAGTACTTAGCCATTTTATTGAGAGATAGGTGTTGCAGGTGACTGAGCTCAGAAATTTAATTACTGACTGGCGGTCTATTACTGCAAACGCAGGCGGTTTGAGGTTGAATCGCGATGCCAATCGCAGCAGTATGGGTTTGCCGACCGGTTCAAAAAGCAGCAAATGATGCGATCGATTGGGAAGACGTAAAAGGTCTTGTCATTTTAAAGAATACTTCCAGAAGAGCAACCAAACGATGATGACATTGACCCTGACGAATTGAACATTCGATTCGCATCTGTCCCCTCGGTAGCCGATCCCAGTGTGACGTTACCCTTAGTGAGCAACACTCAAGATGCTGGATTTGAAGTAGGAAGATTGGATACGTACTTAGTCGGTGGCGCAATATTCTCAATAAAGACAAAGTCTGTTGGACTCGATAATATTCACGCCGACTTTATCAAAATCTTGACTCCGATTATACTGTCATATATCACGCATATTTTCAATACAGTAATCATGACGTCCACTTATCCAAATCTGTGGAAGGAAGCAAAGATTGTCCCGGTTCGAAAAAAAAAAACAAACCACCGGAATATCGACCAACAGGTATCCATCTATTTTTGTCAAAAGTGTTCGAACGTATCTTGAGTCGATGCATTAAAGATTACATTGAGGGGCACAATTTCTAAAGTCCTATGCAATTGGGATTCCGTAAAGGACATATCTGCGTTACAGCCTTACTAAATGTAACTGATGACATACGAAAAGCTATTGCCGAAGATCTAACAACCTTATTAGCCTTACTTGACTTTTCGAAAGCATTCGACAGTGTAAACCCGTCCATATTGTGTGACAAACTGTCCACTCAATTCAACATATGTGGTCTTCTCCTACCTTACTAACAGTACTCAAGCTGTCTTATATAATTCAAAACTGTCTACCTTATGTGATATCCACAATGGAGTAGCCCAAGGTTCTATTCTCGGTCCGTAATTGTTTTCAGTGTTCATTAATGATCTTCCAAAAGTTTGCAGATGATGTTTAAGTCTACCTAAGTTTTCCCCTAGGTATGATTGAAGATTCAGTTGCTAAATTAAACAAGGATATGAGTTCGATTACGAGCTGGGCTGAAGAAAATGCTCTCATGCTCAGTCCTGACGAAACCAAAGTCATTCCATTTTCCAAACATCATCAGCCAGAATTCATTGAAGCAAGTGGAATGTGTTTCGGAGCAGCACCCAGGCAGACCTCCTCGTGGTGAGAGGCAGGCAACTGGTTTGAGCTGTAATTATATTCAAACAACCCAAGCCTGATCAAAGTCTTTAGTCCGATCTCTCCTTTCGTAACAAATCAGTGCTTCTTAATTTTATTCACCACACCGCATGAAAATATTCACCACCTTTTTTAAAAATACACCACGATGACGAAAAAATGCCCACGAATGAAAGAAAACAGATGCATTGCCAAAGCTATTTAGTCCGAAGAAACTTATACCTCCCGAAATCGAAACCGAAGTCACTAGATATCCAAATTTACTGCAAACTGGCAGCAGTGCCCATTAAACACACAGAGCTTCGGCTTAATCCGCTGTCTAATTGAATCCAAATCAGACAAACTTAATCTTGTCACACCACGTGGCACACCCACGTACCCAACAGTCAGTCAATGGCAACCTCACTTGATACCGGATTACGTATACAAGCAGCGTTGACACATCCGCCAAACTAACACTTAACCGTAGTGCTCCTGGTAATCACTAATTTTGCCAAAATCTCTATGACCGCATAAATTTGCTCTAATGATCGTAAAAATATTTTGTTTGCCTCACCAAAGGTGCGACGACCGAACGTGATGCCGGTATCTGTGTGTGGCAACCGAAAAACCACCCGCATCCCGACCAGACGACCAGCCGACCAATGCTAGCTTAAGTGGAACAAGTACGAACGACGACAACAACTACCACCCGATGATTATTTTTACTACATAAAAGATTTATAACGGATTACGATGGTTGGTAATCGTATCGTTAATATCGTTCGCTTGCTCCGGCCCTGGGTCCGGCCAGGCAGATAATTGCCATAAACTACAAACAGGATCTAGGACTTTCGCCTAAAGTCCAATCAATAACCCAACTATCCCCAAGCCGAAAAGCCTTACGCCGGGTTATCGTCGAGCAGCGCCAGCAAACCGGCTTTGGCCAACAATGATGAGGGTGGCACTGGGACGCCGAGCAGTGGCGATGCAGATGTAGAAAATCAACCGAAAAAGGATTGCAGGACCGACAATTATAAGTTTTTCACTTTCACGTCCACTTTCGGGCGGCGAGCACTCTTCCAGATTTTCGAAACACCTGTGGTACCCAGCGTACATGCCATGGCCAGACCACCATTTGGGTTACGGACATAGATGGGCGCTCGGAGTGGAACGTTTCGGATGAGTTGCCAGCGGTGGTGGTGATACATTGTTTGCTGGCCCAGTCGCCAGTCGCCCTCCCTTCCGCCAAGAATCAACCCTTTCTTTATGGGGCCACTGTGGAAACTTTTGGAATGAATTAATGAGAGTGCCGGACTATATATCTGAAGGCGGTAGTCGGTACTCCGTAGTCGGTAGTCGGTAGAGTGGCTGTGACAAAGGACATCATGCCATTGGTTACATTTCGGCACACTGGGTATTTGGTGTTCGCTTAGCACCTGCTAACCCATTAAAGCTGGATGATTGCCCGATGGCTGGCCGGGGCTGAGGCGGTTCATTATAACTCTTTAAACGGCAAGAGTGGGTGACGATGGAACAGCACGGGTTAATTTTTAATTTTTATCCGGAAAATTTGCGCAATACCGTTGTAGTAAGTTGTTAATGGGGTGACTTAACCGTAATTTTGTGGGTGATTGCGTTGCTGTTCCCCTTAGTTGAATAGCGCTGTGGTCGATTTTAAGAGCAAATACTTGAGACTAACCCTTTTGTGGGTCATTATCAGCGAAAACAAAAAACCCTTGTGTATCCTTGTTAGATTTACTGTTATGGAGAAGGAAAAGGATACTTTTTTGGTCAGTTTTCTGGCGAAAACGATCTCTAATGGCGGTGTAAATGGACGAGTGTCTCGCATAGAACGCACGCATTTGCAAATTGTAATGCCCGGACAATATTCATTAAAGCTAAGGGCAGAAGGCATTCCAACGGCTATTGCTTCGGCGGAGTCAATGAATCAAGATTAAGTGCAGAAATTTTGGTCTTCAAAGTTCACAACGAAGCGTAATGAAAGTTGACCAGGCAACCACGGATGTGCCTTGGATGTAGGCGGGCTTGCTGAAGAAAATTTTTGAATACTAAAATCTCTTAAGGGAAGAACATTGGTGGAGCTTAGAACGATGTTTCCGAAGATTTATACACAGTGCTTGCATGCACAAACTGAAAGCAAACCTTATCCCTAAAGGATGAGGAAAGAATAAATAAAATGAAAACAACCAAAGGGAAAATAGTTTAGTCATTTCGTCGACGACGGACAGTGGATATCTTGCCCACGAATGTGTCTAGATTCAAGAAGATTGCTTTACAATAAGTTGTCCACAACGACGACGTTGCATAGCGTGGCAAAGTACGAATCGAGTCAAGCATACGAGCGCTTGTACAGTGCGTGCTATCGGTCTATAACAATGTATTGATGTGTTAGGCGTTCCCTCATCGCTAGGGCAACCGGAAGTATGCTAAAGCATGTTTTTTTAAGAGAGTCCCCTTTGAAAATAGAGCCCTATTCATTAAAGCTTCATTAAGGATTAACATGTATATTTTTGCCAATTTCACTTTTAAGAGCATACTTCAGAATATTTTTTTGTAGTACCCAAGATAAATAGCACCAGTCAACGGAAATCTAACAAAGTCTGTTCCCGAATGACAGAAATCTGGATTTTATATCAAACTAGATTTCGTACCCGGCTTTTCCCGCGTTTGTTTATTCAACCACTACTTTACCTGTAGTGAAAATATATTTTTGCGATAGCGAGATTATTAAGAAACATGTGGAGAAAAGTGTCCCTTTGTAGATGCACTGAAGACGATTTTGAATAAATGTTTACTCCGCACTTAATTTAAAACATCATTGATGAATTTCATGGAATCATTGATATTATTCGGAGCATGAATTAAATAAGGCGGTTAGGCAGCTCCGTCTTGTTCCCGTTGACCCACTTTTAACGTCGATCCTCCCATGCACCTAGCAACGGTTGTCCGAATAGGAATGTTATGCTTCAGTAGTTATGTCAGTCAACTGCCGATTTGTGATGTGGGTCTTACTCTCCGATTATTTTTTTGCGCGGCAACACGCATAAACCCCCATATATCCACTTCCAGAACGCACTTTTTGAACACAAAATTTGTCTAACGAAAATAATCTACACTCAACGATACAAGCGACATAGTCTGCACCGGTTGCCGCTTGAATCCAATTGCATTTAAAGGCTAGAAATACTTTCCGCCGATCCATGAAAGTTGCCAGCCTAAGCAATTGTTGCCCTCCATCGGTGAATGTCCTGGTTACGCTCCTTACAGTCATAAAGGCCAAACTGTCTAGTATCCGCGATGAATTGGCCTCTGTACCGGAGGTTCGGTCTCCCTCTCCATCTCGAACCAGTAGGCTTGGAGACTCTGTTCGTTAAAGCGCTGTTGTCTACGCACTCTTTGTGGCCGAGCCAGTGTAGTCGACACATCCTGGTACAGATTCTGTCTTTCCTATATTCTATTAATTTTTCTTTCAAAGGCACCAAGAATCAGCTCTGAAGTTTTGCTGATCGTCCAGCTGCATAAAGCAAGACTGGCAAGATTGTAATACATGATTGTGGTGCTTTGAGTCAGGAGTTTCGAAGCCAGGTGTGTTGGACCGAAGGAGCGTAGGTTGCCAAGGGTGGCTCTCCGTTGGCTCTACACTAAGATGTCATTCGTAGAGTTTACGAGGCCTCGAGGTAGACAAACTCCTTTACAACCTTAAAAATTGTAGCTGTCGATTGTTATGTTACGGCGTAGGTGGTGTGCTGCGGATCGGTTTTTGCTCAAAAGCATGTAATTTGTCTTATTCTCGTCGCAGTTCGATTGGCCTCTTCTTCAATTGCCGTAAATGCTTCCATTGATGCACGATGGGAACATGGATCGATGTCGATTTAATCTGCAAAAAGTTCTTGGAAATCCCATTTATGTACCTGCGCACGATGGTCCCTTGTTGTGCAAATTGAAGTCAAACTTCATGAACCATGAACAAAATTAGCCTATCTTGTAATACATTATGTAATTAGTCTAGCTCTGACATTTTATTCGATTTGAGCTCGTTCCCGTGAAAATGTGTGGGGCAACTTCCTCATTATCCACGGTAAGGAGATAATCTGGCATGTTCACATTCTTCCCAGCGATGCGCCCGACACTCCTGGATTGGGTTTTTCCAGTTTTTTTCGAAGGTGTTCGCCTATACCGCTCGCTAAATTGAAGAAAATTTAAGCGCCTAAAGGTATTCACATCAACAGTTTTTTTTTTTGCAAAGGCAGTCCCTAGCTACAAGTGAAAAGTGTATCTCCGCACCAGACCTATCCCGTAGACACGCCTGATCGATACCACTTCACACTTCTTATTCTACTCCATGAGAAGGGTCAGATGATAACTAATCAATTTGTCACAACAATCGAGAACGCTTTCTTTTTGTCAAGCCAACAAACCCGTTGTCCCTTCGCTTAACAGAACGAAAACGAAAAGTTATATCATCCTTGTGTGTGGAATCTTATTTCTTGATGACAAAAAGCAGACATCACACACAGTCAACTCAAGAGATGTATCCCGTGAGGCATAGGACAATGTACGAAATGCCATGGCGAACATGCAAGAGGATATGCTGGAAATCTCAACATGTGCTTGTGAACGGTGTGTCCTCATTCATTGATTCAATAAATTGAAAATCCGCAGAGAGCGGGCCAATCGATGGAAAAATATCGAAGGCACTTGCAAGAATTCACTGATATTTACTTTAAGTTCATCATTCTGAGGTAATGGGGCATTCATGAAGTGCTTCGCATGTGTTTGATGCACTTAAGCTATTGTACATATTTGAACTGTGAGAGGGGTAGGTAGGTTGCAGTGTTACCACAAGGACTCCTTAGAGTCATAATGACTCATTTTTTTAGCCTGAGTTGGGGACTCATATTTTTTAAATTTGACTCATTTTTTCAAGAGCAAAATTACCAATTTTGTACCAGTACTGCACTTATGAATGGCTCTGGCCAGACTTCGAGCCAGGAAAGGAATGCGGTCTTGTCTTCATGGATGGCCCCATAATCAATGAAGGGTCCGGCGCTGGTTCTTTCGTGGCGGGCGACACCACACAAGACTGAATACCTTAATATATTATATTGCGAAGAAAATGTGAATGGGTCGACGGGCTTACTCAACCATTTAACCATTTCCAAATAGTTGAGCAATGTAAATCCTCTCCGAATTAAATTATCCGTCAAAGTTCACTGAAACTCATCTGGGTCCCAGGACACCAAGGAATCGCTGGAAATGAAATCGCCGATGAACTTGTTAGACAAGGACCAGAGGAATCGTTCTCAGAGCCTGAACCTGCGCTTGGTCTACCTGCGTCTGTGGTTAGGGCTTCCATTGATGGTTGGACCTCCAGCATGTGGTTAGACCAAGCGTTTGTTGTCCCTTGAAAGAGTGCACAACAACTGGCCATTATGTTTGATTTAAGAAACCACCCGGTGCTACGAATGTGGACAGGACAACGACACAGCGGAGCATTACATGTCACTGTCCCGCCATTGCTTGGATCAGGTGGGAGGTCTTCGGCGATGATGTGGTGGGAGCTGATTCTTTAGGCTCTTCATCACAAAAGCTCCTGCTGGTCTTCCTAAGGAATTGTAGGTTGATGACTGGTAGTACAAGGGACCAGTCTTGAGCCTGAGTGTTCCAGTGCAGTATTAAAACCATCACATAAGAAGGTATTGTGTTACCAAAAACCTTTGTTGAGACTCATTTATTTTCAAAAAGACTCGTATTTTACGCTTCTGGGACTCCTACATAATTTAACTTGTAGTAACACTGTGGCTTGTCTCTCTGAAACTGGAGTCAAGATAGAGACTGATTGGAATTTTTGTTTGGCAGCTGCTTGCCAACGAAACAATTATCTTGCCTTTTTAAATATAACAAAGGGAACAATTTTAGAATCGGAAATCATTATCCTACACCGAGAATCAATCCTCAAGTCCCCATTAGAGGTGTCAACGCCATCTGTGATTTAATTGTGGTAATTAGCCGGGCATGGACCTATGCATCCAGGGCAAAGTTGTTGATTCCTTTGAAATTGGCGAGATGCCAGAAACTGTCCCTGCAAATGAATAGATCTAGTTGGCATACAGGCTCCTGGTGGCGCCGTCTGCATAACCTTTACAGTAGCTGCTTAGAGGTGAACCAATGTATGCCCAGTTGCTTAAACCAGGACCCGGTCCTCCAGGTTCAGGCGTTTCGCGTGAAGGTGACTTCCCCTCTGTGTGCGAAAACTAAAAGGTACGTTGACATTGTACTACCGGGTAGTACCACATCGAACGATCAGGTCGTGTAGAACAATCTGTATTAGGTCGTGAAAGTGTGTACGCTCGGTACGATTCCGTTGGTATTTTTCTCTCAGTCGTAAGTCTAAAAATTCACGTCACGTTTTAGATTTTAATGAGGACCAGCGGATGAATCATATTATTTCCCAATAAAGTTTAGAGTCCTTTTTTATTTAAAACATGCCCATCACTGAAAGAAGAACGAACCTGGTGCCACGAAACTACCTTAATAAATGAAGTCCGCAAAGTGCCTAGGACAAAGTAAGTGCAAGGCATTTTTTGGTCGTTCGACCTAGTCTACCGTAGGTCAGAGATGACCACAAGCCTTGAATGCGGATGACTAGAGGGCTGACGAATATGGACAATAGTTCTGAACGTGTTGCTTCTTCACAGACCACGGGTAGCCGATGAATTCGAAGAAACCTAGCTGAAGACATCACCGCCATTCAGGAGGTGCGATGGGATGGGCCAGGCAAAAAAGAGGATAAAAAACTGCGACGGTGGCGATTGCTTCAAAGAACGCAGGTAGCGTTTGTTTGGATGTAAAATTCGAGTTCGAGCAAGTCTTGACAAGAAGTTTTAAACTTTAGACACATAAGCGATCGCCTCATAAGAATCCGCATCAAGTCTACATTCGGCAACATCAGCCTAGCTTGCGCTCACGAACCAACAGAGGATAAAGATGACGATAGCAGGGAAGACTTCTATGATCTCCCAGAAATGATCAATGTCCAGCTGGGTATAGGAAAGCAGAGTCTATATAACAACAGACTTAGGCTGCTGGAGTTCATTATTGGGTAAAACCTCTGTTTAGCCAGTACAACACTGCTGCAGCCCGAAGAAAGTTCGACCTCGATCTAGTGAGACGATGGCGCAAGTGGAGTGGAGAATGTGTTGAGTGGAGAAGGACTTTGATGTGCTAAATTGGACGCAGCTGACTAAAGATGGTGCCAGTTGGACAAGTCGACCTCGGTGTATAGAGTGATCAGAAGAATAGAAAGAAGGTCACACTTTCAGCACAAATTTTCCTCAATAACTGCAGAAATTTAAGTACAGCTTATCGTCCTTTCATTCCTTTGATTTTTATTCAGACAGCATATCAGCTCTAAGCTCCATGTTCTATTGTCCCGGAAATTCCGAACAAGCTGGCAGTACCTTAGTGAAGCCTTTTGATATAAGGTCTTACTTACAATAAGATGCTTAGCGGTCATTGCGACTTAAATGGTCTCGTCATATTTCTTAATGGTGTTATCACCGTCGAAAGCAAACGTAGTTCCTTAACTTCTTCTTCTTTGTGTGGCGCTACAGTCCGGGTGGACCTGGGCCTCAACCAACATGCCTCTCCAACTAGCGCGATCCCTGGCTAGCTGTCTCCAGTTTCGCACACCAAGTCGGTTGAGGTCCTTCTCCACTTGGGTGCGCCACCTTAAACGCGGGCGTCCTCTGTTGCGTTGCCCGACAGGTTCGGATTCGAAGATTCTTCGGGCCGGAGCTGTGGTGTCCATACGCTCTACATGACCTAGCCACCGTAGGCGTTGGATCCGTAGACGCCTAACTAGGCTCATGTCGCTGTACAGCCCGTACAGTTCGTGATTGAATCTTCTCCTCCAGAACCCATCAACACAAACAGGACCAAAGATCGTGCGTAGAACTTTTCTCTCAAAGAGACCAAGGACTTCAGACCCATTTTAGCCGCTTCCGTCTCAATGTTAGCAAAAGCCTCACTGACGGCTCGCTGAGTTCTGCCAATCACGTCAATGTCATCGGCGTATGCTAACAATTGCACGGACTTCTGGAAGATCGTGCCTCTAGTGTTGGCGTGTGAGTTTCGCACGATCTTCTCCAGGACGATGTTAAAGAAATCACATGACAGCGCGTCGCCTTGTCTAAAACCTTTTTTGACATTGAAGGTCTCGGTGAGTTCGTTACCGACCTTGATGGAGCAGTGAGAGTTCTACATCCTCATCCTACACAACCTGACGAGTTTGGCAGGAATGTCAAAACTAGACATGGCGCTGTATAGCCCGTCTCTATGCACGCTGTCATATGCGGCCTTGAAATCGACAAATAGGTGGTGGGTGTCGATCTGCATCTCTTGAGTCTTTTCCAGGATCTGCCGTAGTGTGAAGATTTGGTCTGCTGTGGGCTTTCCTGGCCTGAAGCCACACTGATATGGACCTATCAGATTATTAATGAATGGCTTCAGGCAGGTTCACAAAACGGCAGAGAAGATCTTATACGCGATGCTAAGAAGACTGATCCCTCGATAGTTGGCGCAGTTGAAGGGGTCTCCTTTCTTGTGGATCGGGCAAACGATACTGAGATTCCACTCGTCGGGCATGCTTTCCTCAGACCATATCTTGCAGATGAGCTGGTGCATGCGCCCAACCAGATCATCTCCAGCTGCCTTAAATTTTTCAGCGGGCAGACCGTCCGCTCCAGCAGCTTTGTTAGACTTCAGTCTTGATATTGCTACCTTGACCTCGTCTAAGTCTGGGGGACGATATTCACGTCTGTCATCGTCCAGATTGAGTGGAACATTCTGCCTGACAGCGGTATTTTGGTCCTCATCGCCGTTTAACAGTCTGCAGAAATGATCTTTCCAGATTCTCAGTATCGACTGCGACTCTACTACCAGATGTCCATTTCCATCCCGACAGGCTTCTGTCCGAGTTTTATATCCATTGGATAATTGTTTTACCCTTTGATAAAACTTTCGGACGTCATTCCTGCCATAACACCTCTCCATCTCCTCGACCGCGCGCTTCTCATGCTCTTTCTTTTTTCTTCTGAGAAGCCGATGCTCTTCCCTTCTCTTCTGTTCGTAGAGCTCACGAACAGCCCTCGTTGATCGATGCAGCGTTGCCTTGTAGGCCTCCTGTTTGGCTGCATGTGCCTGTCTGCACTCGTCGTCAAACCATGGGTTCCTTCTAGGTGGTGCCGTAAAACCCAGCACATCAGTGGCAGCTTCTTCGATGGCTTCTTGACAACGACTCCATTCTTCTTCGATGGTTTGTGCAGGCGTCGTCGAACTTACAGAGAGTTTCTGGGAGACTCGGTCGGCAAAGATCCTGGCAGTCCGCTGCGATTGTAGCTTTGCGACGTCAAACCGTGGTGTTCGTTCTCGACTCCGTTGTCAACATTGGCTCCTCGGAAAGTTCGGACATCAAGAATGCTGGAGGAGTGTCTGACGTCGATCGCAACGTGATCAATCTGGTTGACGGTTGATTGATCTGGGGGCCGCCATGTCCCATTGTGAATGTTTAGGTGTGGGAACCGCGTGCAGGCAGCAGAGTGGTTACGTCCCATGACAAAGTCCACCAGCCTTAGTCCGTTACTGGACGTGGTGTAGGCTGTGTTTTCCGATGGCTTTAGCAAAGATTTCTTCGTTACCCAGCTTAGCGTTTAAATCTCCTAGAACGATCTTGGTGTCGAAGCTGGGGCATTGATCGTATGTTCATTCTAGGAGATCATAGAAGTCATCCTTGCTGCTGTTATCTTTGTCCTCCGTCGAGGCGTGGACGCAATTCAGGCAGATGTTGCCGAATGTAGCCTTGATGCGGATTGTTATAAGGCGTTCGCTTTTACAGTCAAAGCTTAAGACTTTTTGCCCAAGTCTGCATCGAACAACAAATCCACATCCAAATAAGCGCCTCTCTCTGCTGCAATCACCGTAGTAGATGTCGCAGTTTTTCATCCTCTTCTTGCCCGGCCCATTCCATCGCACTTCCTGGATGGCGGTGATATCTACTTTATAGCAATCAAGGGCCTCCCCGAGTTCTGCGGCTGCACGTGGCCTGTTAAGAGACCTCACATTCCACGTGCAGAACCGAAAAGCATGGTCATTTGTTCGTTTGCTGGGGTCGTCAACAGTAGATCGGTCAGTATCCGAGGCAAGTAGTCGTCTCTGAACAAAATTTTTTTACGTGGTGAGGGCGTTAACCCCACGCACAACCCTCAGCTGGGAGGCCAGGCCCATTTATTTTACCCTTGGGCGAAGGGTCCGGATGACTCCGGTATCGGTAACCTCGCTGAGGTTGTGAGTGCCGTTGACCCTACACGATAGGGTTCCTCCGCCGCCAACTCTACTCCAAAATCCCGATATGACCTTGAAGGCAACCTTTTAGATCTGAGCTCCGAATATGTCAGAGTAGCTCTAAAAGGGGGGGGGGTGTACCAGGTAGCTCTGGATGTCGCCGTTGGCTAATCTGCTGATAAGCTCCTCCGCCGCCATCCGTAGAGAAGATGAGCCCTGATACAGACTCATCCACTCTCCCCCTCTCTCGTTTGCAGCCGCCAATGACGTCCCACGGGGGTTGGGTACCCCATCTTCAGTCGAAGGTGCTCGGCTCCCGGATTTCACCACGGGGAGGTGAGAGTAGGAGTTCATTGACAGAGGCTAAGTGCAGACGCCTGTGACTGCATAAGTCGCTTGTCAACGCTTCGAAATCCCTTAACTACTTAACCTTAATCCTGAATGTCACTTGACGAGTATACTCTAGCAGCACTAGCACATGCTTAACAAATATCACAATCCCTTCCGAAACGGCGCCAACTTTACAAATTCAACATTAGCATAAGAAAACCCCACAATTTGGTTGAGCTCAAATGACTCGATGGCTTCATTTAAGTGAGCCTCAAGCGAATTATGTTAGATATCAAAACAAACGCGAAGGCGAGCTGCAGCTGCACATCTGCTGACGCCGCCGATGACACCCAGGCTCTGTTCGGTAGTTCAATCCCAACAGAGACCCGCACCGACAAATTTGCTGACGTTGCACATAGTCCTATTGAGCAACAATAATCATCGAACATTTTCTCGGAGAGTTGATTTTGAATTCAATACGATCGGTTGTCTCCTCCTTTAATTTGCTGATAAATAGCTTCAAAAATAAAAGTCATTCGTTTTCTTTGTAAAACATGTGACCAAATTCTATCGGACCTTAAGACAAGATTTCGCCTGTCCATCCATCGACGCGGAAGCTTCCACCACGACATGTTGCGAACGAGCGATGATGTCGATGTTGTCTACGCTGAAGTGACTTTGATAGCTGAAGTGACTTTTAGAAGATGCCGCCTTACAAGTGCCTCCGCTTTTTTTTTAATAAATCACATCCAAATCGTCTGGACAAACTTCGGTGCAAATTTCAAATGGTTCGGGTATCCTTGTCCTTCTAGCGTCGTCCGGTTGCATCGTAGCGCTTCATTTTACTTCAATTATTGTCTCTCAAAGTGAACATTGAAAAGAACACTCTGAGAAAGTTAAATGAAGTGTCCTTTGCGTTACCAAATTGTTAAGATACAGATGATGTGACCAGTAACACGCATCCTTACTTGCGTACGAGGTAACCCCGGTTCACAGCATACATCCTTGACCATTCTGGTTCAGTTGATTGATAAGAAATGCGTAATGTCTCATTCACATTCCTTCAGGTTTCTTTGAAGATTGCCCTTTTCCATATGAAACGAAGTTATGAAGAAAAATGACATGTCTACAGCTTGTTTCCTGGAATGTCAATCGTGTGTTTTTTTTCCATTTTAGTCTTAATTTGTTCGTATCCCCTTGAGGATGAATAACAAATGCTAAAGACGACCTTTAAGACTGGCCTCATCTCTCTCATGCCTTTCGATCGTTTCATTTATTTTGTAAAATAAAAACGCCCAAAATGTCTCACACAAGAAAGCTAACCCTTCGGACAATCCGTATCCTTTTCTCATCTATTTCTGTCATCTCTTGCTCTGTTGCCAAGTTCATCTGCTCACCGCATGAGAGGGGGCAGAGAAAAGTTTCACAAAGATACCAACGGACTCTCAGCACTGGGGAGGGATGTCATCCTGTATTTTTTGACATGAAACTAACATATTCAGATGCTTGTTTGCATGGGACAGAAAGTGAGTCCAATTAATTCGCTAATAACGATGTAATCCTTCGTCAATCAGACGCTCGATAGGAGGAGATGGAAGTTGGAAAATTTATTTGACAGAAATACAACTTGCTGGAATTGAGTGATACAAGTTGACATTTCCCCTTGTGAATGGGCAGAGATGGAGTACTAAAGATACACATTTTTTATGATGGAGATCGATCAAAGGATACCAGTTACGTGCTTACGCAAGTGTACGTCAATACGAAGCACTGTTCAGGTGGGTTCGTGATTAGGCTGCTTTTACACACGCTATTGTCGACAGCAAGTCGGTCTCTATCCCGGGGAACAAACGGGACTCCACGGAACTCCAACGACTGCAATGTTTGCTCATTGTCATTTCATTCTCATTTCATTGCGTGCCGGATTGGTTTTGGGAGGAGCGCATTTCCTTGACGTATGTGACGTATTCGATTTTGTTGGCGAACGACAGACGGGGTTAAGATAATGGAATTTTATGCTGAGGTATAATTTTTGTATATTTGCAGAAAAAAGATTGGCGATGTCCTTCGACGTGAAGCTAGTCCTTGAGGACTTTAACTCGGAGGTAGCCCCTATTTGGTGGTACAATCGGAAAACATAGCCTACACGACACCACCTCCGGCAACGGACTTAGGCTCATAGACTTAGCGCGTAACCTCATTGTAGCAAGCATACCCATAAGGGTACATGGCAATCCACAGTCAATCATGAGGCAATACATTCCACCTGCATTCTGGATATCCAGACGTTTCGAGGCGCCAACATAGAACAAATTCCGACGAAGCGAAACCAACCAAATGCTGTAAGGAAATTCAATGTCACACAACTTCAATCGCAGGAGACCACCAGGGAATCTTAAAATCGAGTTTCCCTTTACCTCTCACAAAGTCCCAAGCGCCCGGCATCAAGTGTGGAAGACCAAAATGGCAATACCGTCAAGCCATCGGAAAAGCGGCAACTGATGTTCTAGGTTTCACCCCGCTCACAAGAAGAAACCCCTGGTTCGTTGACGAATGTCGGCGAGCACATGCAATCAAACAGGATGCAAAGAAAGCTGCGCTAAAGAGAAGGGCTGCTCGTGAGCTCTACGAGAAGAAAGAAGAGCATGAGAAGCGCGAGATCGTGAAAATTGAGAGGAAGGATGTTCGAAGTTTTAAAAAATTAAAGAAGCATGCAAGAAAGAACATGGAAATCTAGTAGTAAAGGGTGATTTTTTAAGAGCTATAGGAAAGTTTTTAAAAAAAAAAAACACATTAAATTCAGAAAAATGCATGAAATCTTTGTTTGAATCGATGGTACGGTCCATATAATTTAATGTTTAAAGATTATTTCATGCAAATGTTGACCTTGACTGCTGCTCAAATGGTCCATCCGCTTAGTAAAATTTTGGCATACTCCTTCCGGTATCTCACGAATAAATGCTTCAATGTTGTCTTCCAATGCGTCAATTGAAGCGGGCTTGTCTGTAGAGACATGAGCTTTAACATAGCCCCACAAAAAATAGTCTAAAGGCGTTGATTCGCACGAAATAAGTGGCCAACTGACCGGTCCCTAACGTGAAATAAAATGTTCACCGAACTCGCCTCTCAATAAGTCGATTGTTGCGCATGCTGTGCGGCATGTGGCACGGTCTTGTTGAAACAACATGTCATGCGAGCCAAGCTCTTGAATTTTGGGCAAACAAAGTTGGATATCATCTAAGGTAGCGCTCACCATTCACAGTTAAGTTACGATTCGCAGCAGCTTTGAAGAGGCACAGTCCAATGATGCCACCAGCCCATAAACCGCACCAAACTTTCACTTTTTCTGGATTCATTGGTAGCTCTTGCAATGCTTCTGGCTGATATTCACTCCAAAATCGACATTTCTGCTTATTTATGTACCCATTGAGCCAAAAATGAGCTTCGTCGCTGAACACAATTTTTCGGTAAAAAAGTGGATCTTCGGCCAACTTTCCAAGAGCCCATTCACCAAAAATGTTACGTTGCAGTACGTCGTTCGGCTTCAATTCTTGCACCAGCTGTATTTTGAAAGGCATCACACCTAAATCCTTCCGCGAAATTGTCCACGTTGTTGAGTGACAGAGGCCCAATTGCTGCGAACGGCGACGAATCGATAATTGATGGTCATCATTAACACTGGCCGATACACTGGCTGCGACATTTTCTTCAGTTAGCACTCTACGTAAGCGTGTTGGTGGCTTAATGCCCAACAATGTAAATTTGGTGCGAAATTTAGTCACAATAGCCCGAATAGCCGCTTCAGTCGATTCAGGTCGATTAAATTGACCATAAAATGGAAGAATCGCGCAACTTTCTTAACAGAGCACGCATTTTGATAATAAAATTGAATAATTTGCAAGCGTTGTTCGCTTGTAAGACGATTCGTGGTTAAATTATAGACTAAACTAAAGATGTTTGACAGTGAAACAGAGCACGAAACGTGAGTCAGCTGTTTAAACCAGTGATGCCAAGAAGATAATAGCTAAAAAATCACCCTTTATCTCATTAGCGAACAGTAGACGTCAGAGAGAAAAAAGTGGGAAAGAGAGAAAATGAAAGCGAAACAAAATAGCTGAACTGAGGTATAACCAACAGCGTGCTCTTAAGCTTAACTCAGTTCAAGGCTTAAGCGAAACTATCAAAACCATTAAATCTCGGAACTAAGGCGTAAGCCAAAAGTGGACTTTAAACATGGACTGTGGAACTGGGCATAAGGATGGCTGGCCTAAACGTCACAGCTCTCCATATTTCAATTAGGTTCTCAGGTAAACTCTAGCTAGCTTCTAAAGCAATTGTCCTCACGTTTTATTGATATATGAGGAGGAGACAGTTTTATGCAGACACCGAATATCGCATGCAGTCAGTCACTTGAAACGGTTGGAGTTTGGAGCTTTAAAATGTTCTCCTTAGGTGTAGAAGATGATTATCCTACCATCAACACCACGCGGCAGCTACCACGCACCACACCTGAAGTACCTGACAGTTGAAATCCGATTCAATAAACCAGCATAATAATGATGAAACGAATTAGTATTTTGATCACTCACACAGCGTCGACTGCCTCCGATTTTAAAGCCATCCATCACCCCAATCACCTTGCAGTTGTGACATCAATTGCCATCTGGAGGATACATCGCCAAATGATTGCCTGTGCATGTTAATCTGATTTTGCGCATGTACATGCACATATCTGCATTAACAAACCCGTATCGCCAGCACAAATGAAAATGATTTTCATTTGAAATCCAAATGTCCTAAGACCGGAAACCCAAAGCGACACCTACGACACATCACAGAGCCCTCTCAGGCGGTCGTTTCGTAGCGCCGCCATTCGCATTGCCATCGCCACGACCATCGCCATAGACATGCCAACTCAACTCATTGACTCTCAAATTAATTGCATATAATGGAACAGGTATGCATGCTGTCCAGTGGGTGGCACTTATATCGCATGAATATTTAACGGTTTCATGAAACTCATGCCTGAGTACGAATGTGATAGTTTGATGCTGTGGCCTGTGGGTTCCTTTGTGTGCTACGCTTACGAGATCCAACATGTTGACCGGGTTAGCTGTGGCCGATTGTCGTTAGGCCAAATGAAGAGTTAAATTTTCCATATGACAACATGACCAGACAGATTGTGTGCGACAATCACCACGAGCCGGTGTCCGTATTTTCACGTGCACGTGGGTCGTTTAAATATTTCACAGCTTGCCAGTTCGTATTGGATGATGATGAAAAGTCCGTTGAAAGGCGCACACTTTATTTTTTTCAAAATTCAGCAGAGGTGTGCGCCGGCATCAAAAATGGGGCAAATGGTTATTGCTATTTGCGCGTTAATTGAGTTTTTGACTTGATTTCTTTGTCTGGGATCAAAAGCTGTTTTTTTACAGTAGCGACAGCCATTTTAGACAACTCAATAAATATACACACATAACTCGTTTCTGTCGAAACGCCAGAGTGTGTTTGGCGGAACTTTGTGCTTTGGCTTACGATGGCCTTAGTGCTTACCCCCTGTGAAGGGTCAACGCGTTAAAAATTCAAAGGTGTTTGTACGGAAAACATTTTTTATTGAAAGTAAACGAAAAAAATTGCACGAAAATGGTGAAAACAAGAAAATGTATGAAAAATCATGGGTTGTGGGAACAAATTGAGTTCGTGAGTCACAGCCAGGTTAGCAGTGATATCGAGTGTTTAAAGTTTAAAGCGCTCCGCCTAGTGGACGATTGTGTCTAGCAATACATCCTTCAGAGGGAAAAAGAGTATAATTCACTCGACCCTACATAGCGCCGATTTCCGCTTCCATGGCTCCTTTCATGTGTGACTAGATTTAGGCAGGATTTCGTAAGACAGGTGTCCACTTGTGTGGTTAGTATTCGTTTTCACTTCTCCCCACTTCCGCTATCCATCGCCATGTCACTTCTGTTGGTTGCTGCCGTCGTTACACTATTCCAAATGAGGTCGCATCTCTCCAAGTTCAGGAGTAGACGGCCTCAGTGTCGCTTGCTTGCGGGCTCCACTCTAACGCCATTCTGGTTATGCTGTCTGCTGTTTTTCCGTATGGTTTGTCCGTGGTTTCCCGTGGCGTTGTGGGTATGTGCGTCGACCACAACCTCGACGTCGCAGGTTCCATTCCTGCTATGTGCGACAAACATAATTTTCACGGCCGAGACACTGACAATGATCAAACAGTATTTCCTGTCCAGAAAAAGCTTCTCAAACTTAGCCGTTCGGAGTCGGCATAAAACTGTAAGTGCCTTCCACTCGTGAAAAAACAATAGCACGCACAACACGAGTGGTTGCTGAGAAGCTAGGCTCTGGCCCTCTACGGGCTGCAGTGCCCATGTTGCAATTTTGCGTTCCAAAGTCACTATCGCAATTGGTTTCTCTCTTGTCATTTTCAACAGAGCCACGTTTCTGCTTGTGTTTGTACAGGATATTAGACATATGTTGATGAACCAAGCCCCGCTATCATTTTGATACATGAGATGCATTTTCTGAGCTTGTTTTTTTTTCAACTGCTTCCTCTAAACTGTGACAATTAAAGAGGGATGAGTCTCCTAGCCTACGAAGAGCAACTAATCGAGACACTCTCCAGTATGCCTACGTCAAGTACAAACGCCAACGAGATGTGGTTGCATTGCCGCTCGACGATCAAGGAGGTAGCGGAAACTACCTTAGGCTACCTACCACCTCCAACAAAACATGTGGGAAAGCGTGCAACCACCGGAAGGCACTATCTTCTTAACTATAAAGCAGAAAGTTTGTGTGTCTGACCGACAAAGGCTCCGAAACTACATGTCACAGAGCACTGAAATTTTCAACAAAAATCATTCTAAAATTTAGATGCTGAATGTGACAATTTTTAAGTTGGTTCGACATACGGAAGATATCGGAAGTTACGAGCACTTTTTAAACGGGAATAAAACTCTCAAAATAAGGGTGGTTGCATCAATCCGGTATGAAACCATTTCAAGTTGCGTAGTCGTGGATATCAACCATCCCCCAGTGTGTTGTAACACATTTTTCATATCTGGCTTAGATGCAACCATTCATTTTCTTCTACGTCTCAATCGAACATGTACGAACGGCTGCCTGAGTCACCAAACGAAAAGAAAACAATAAACATTTTTGCACTTTTCTTATTTTGTCATAATCAAACTATCTATGCATGTACATATGGTATAGACACAGCTACACACATACGCGTCAATGACAAAAGAAAATGTAAATTCCGGGCAAGGCCGGGTACGAAATCTAGTCTTTTTTTAAATCTGACCAACTGTTGGGATATGCAGATGAAATCGACATCGATCCATGTTCCCATCGTGCATCAATGGAAGCATTTACGGCAATTGAAGAAGAGGCCAATCAAACTGCGACGAAAGCAAGACACAATACATGCTTTCGAGCAAAAAACGATCCGCAGCACACCATCCACGCCGTAACATAACAATCTACAGCTACAGAGTTTGTCAACCTCTAGGCCTCATAAACTCTACGAATGATATCTTAGTGGAGAGCCAACGGAGAGCCACCCTTGGCAACCTATGCTCCTTCGGTCTTCCAACACACCTAGCCTAGAAACTCCTGACTCGAAGCACCAAAATCATGCAATACAATTCTGCCAGTCTTGCTTTATGGAGCTGGAAGCTCGACGATAAGCAAAGCTTCTGAGCTTATTTTTGGTGCCTTTGAAAGAAAAATGCTGCGTCGGATATATGGCCCCGTCTGCGGGAAGGGCGAATTGGGGAGAACACAAGATCTGTACCAGGATGTGTCGACTACACTGCAACAGCGCTCTAACAAGGAATCCAAGCCTCCTGGTTCGAGAAGTAGAGGAAGACCGAACCTCCGGTACAGAGGCCAAGACAGTTTGGCCTTGATGACTGGAAGCAACGTGCCCAGGACCGTGTCCTATGGAAAGCAGCAATTGATCAGACCTGGAGCATTCATGGGTCGCCAGCAAGTATGGTATTTCTAGCCTTTAAATGCAATTGGATTCAAGCGGCAACCGGTTCCGACTATGTCGCTTGTATCGTTGGTTGAGTGTATAAAAGCTATTCGCACGCCGAATAAAATATTTTCGTTGGACAAACTTTGTGTTCAAAAAGTGCGTTCTCGAAATGGATAAGTGGAGGTTTATGATCGTTGCCGCGGAAAAAAAATTGGAGAGTAAGACCTACTGCACCAATCGGCGGCTCACCGACACAACTACTGAAGCATAACAACACATTCCCATTCGGGCGACCGTTGCTACGTGCATGGGAGGATCGACGTTAGAAGTGGGTCAACGGGAACAAGATGGAGCTGCCTAACCGCCTTATTTAATTCATGCTCCAAATAATATCAATGATTCACCAGCTGCCATTGAAGAGAAACTAAAAGAGGAAAAAAACTTTATCCACGGCAATAATTCCCCACGATTTCAAAGAGAATCCCTTATTAGACTTAGAAACCGCGAAACTTTTCCGCACTGAACTGGTGTACCGCTGGCCGGAATTCAAAGTTTTGTCCGAAAATTATTTCCAAGGAATATGGCTGACGGCATTTGGATTCACAGGAAAATTCATAAATCAATAAAGAAGAACAGATACTGGGAAAGCAAAACGGAGCAGACCAAATCGACGCATTAAAGATGTGAAGATGTTCCTCATTGATTCGTAACTTTCTTTAGGCTGAGAAACGGTGAAGGAATGCGATTGGTTTGGGGAAAAACTGGAGGTTACACTAGTAGAGTGCACATAAACTGAAGCTCTCCTTAAAGTTCATCAAAATAGCTCTTTACAAGGATCGCATGAGCAAAGCACCAACTAAACGACGGCCTTTCTCGTCCAGGCCCTGCCTTATGCCTACCTGCAGCTTCGAGGATTCGAATTACCGTAAATTGATTGGAGCACCTCGATAATCCTAAGCTGCATCTCGGGCTCCACGTGACCGGATAATAGTTTTAGCAGCTTATTCCCTTCATCCTTCGAGTGTCGGAAAATTTGTCCCGAAGTGATTTCAGACGGCTCTCAACAATTGCATAAACTCCGGCATCGCATCCCGAGCTTCTTCAATCCCCATTGCCGTGGCAGGAGTCCTGCAGAGTCGGCGGTTTTCCATAGTCCCCACCCCACGCCCACCGAGGTCCTGTTGATGTATGTAATTGCTTTTGGTGAAAACTTTTTAAAAGCAATTTCAATGGTCCAATAAGCTTGAAGCGATTTTCTAAAATTGGATTTCCTTTCAATAAATTAGTTCGTCTTTGCTGCACAGCGTTGCGTCACAAGTTATCCCAACACCACGGCACACTCCACCCCCTACACTCGCCGTGTGTTGATTCACATCCAAGTTGAATCTCTTTTGGGACACACACACACTCACACCCACATCCCGACACTCGTTTCGATACTTGTGCTCGATAAATGGTTCGATTAACTACACCTGTATCATCTCGTTTGATACATCTACACCTACCACTGAGAGTCGCACTGTGGAACGGCAACGGACGGATAAAGTTTCATTTTAACCGTTATTAAACGACTCTCCTCTCCAAGTGTTAACAATTCAAAGAGAAAGCGAACAGCAAAAGGACATTCTGCAGTGCTGCCTCGCTACCTTGTGGATATAATTGTGGAACCGAATGATTCTCTGAACAATTCTTTTCAACTGGCTAATGGATGACTTTGAGCTGGCCTCGCAGGTAAATAACGTAGACGAAAGGACTGAGTTGCCGGCAGCTACGGCAGCACGGCGGCGCAGTGATTATTACCCCGTTCATGGCTGATTCGTCGATAAGGTGAATCGGTGAAGTTTGATTGAAATTAAAAAGTTACTACTTATTCCGTGGGTGGTGCCGCCCGTGGTGGTGTACCATCCTCAGTCACCTAAGGACCCACTCAATTGTGCTGAATGCACAAGGGCGTAAGCTGAGGGTAACGAGTAATGAAAGAATGAAACACATTATGAGTCGGAAAATGATTTTGAATAATTTGAAGTGGAAAAGTTTTTCAATCCCACTTCTTGCGAAGAGAAGAAAAATATTTTCACTTTGCCGAATATTAATTACGAATGATGGAGTGAAGTTGGCAAAAGTTGAAGTGGGTGTTTGGGCGTTGCTGAGTGGGTGGTGGATGGAAAAAAAAAACCGTGACTAAGGATACCGCGTGTAGTCACGGAATCATGAGGCGAAATTAAGGTCTATGCAGTGAAATACACAAAGGCCGCTGTGCAAAAATAGCTAGACTCTTGATATTAAAGGTTGCGAGGGCCTTACGCCATGCCACCGGGCGCTGACTTACATTTTGCATAATCCGGCGGACTTATAAGCAAAGTGGAGTTTTGAATGCATAAACTCTGTGTGATACATAAACAGAGTTGCTCTTCAGTTTTTTTTTTCCAGAACGTTGGTGGTCGCCGAGGGCGTGGCGGCGCTCCACAGGGACGAAGTGCATTAATGAACCCACATTTTAATGATTTCAAGGGGGAATTGTAAATTTAAGCGGTTGCTGAATGTTTTCTACTCTTTTTTTTCCATGCTGTTCAGCACCTTATGAATATGAATTGCACAGGCAACGAAACAATGAGACGATGCAAAATAAGTGGAAGCAAGTTTATCCTACAATCGGTCTTTATTCGGGGGGCTTCACCCTTTGCAAAAACATTGTCTTCAGCGCTGAGAATTGTTTTAGGAGATGCATAATGTCTCCATGTTGTCTGTCATATTCCTGAATAAACTCCTCTGAAAGAAGAAAGGGCCGTTCTCCAATGTGCAGAATTAAGAGCTTAACATATAAGAGGAGGCTTTATGCTTTCTTTGTCGTCCTCGCTAGTCTGGACACCTCTATATTCGGACAGTTTTAAACAACTATATTATATCTAATAATTTAGACGCTTGTAGTCGCCTGTTGACACTCGGTTCATGGTCTGTTGCATTTCATTGCACTCCTTCTCAGTGTTGAACTTAGACTGCTCCGCGCTTCTGAATAGTGTTCCGAGTGCTTGTTTACTACCGAATAGTACAAGTGTATGGAAATTGCCAGCCGATAGATCAAGGCCTTTGAGTCACTCTCCTGCCAAAACATTGTAGCAATTTTCAAACTCAAATTTTGCAAAATGTGTATTTCTTTGGATTCACCTTGAAATTGTATGGGGAATTCGTGGTGAACCTGGTTTCCTCTCCATCTATCCCGGTTTTTCGCCAGTTTCATAGAGCCAAGCACGTTCGACTTATGCAGGTCCTCTTCTAGCTACGTGCACAACCGTAGGCGTGATCTTCCTTTACCGCGTTGTCCCTCGGGGTTGGAGTCGAAGACTCGGCCCGGATCGTTGGTGTCCATTCGTTCGACGTGACCTAGCCATCTGGGATGAGAGATTCGAACTCGTCCTCCTCCAAGCACCATCCGCACATACCGGACCGAAGATAATTCTAAGGAATTTTCACTGGAAGCGCCCAAGAATATCCTCGTTCGTTTTAGTTAGTGTCCATGCTTCTTTTCTGGACTGGGACGATCATGGTCTTACATAGAGATATCTTGGTTCTTCGAGAGGGGGCTTTATTCCTAAGCGGCCTTTGAGGTCCAAAAAAATGCAGTGATTGGCCAACTTGATCCTCCGTTTTATCTCCATCGTGGTGTCATTGCTTGTATTAACTTCGGAGCCTAGGTAGACAAAGTTTTTCGCTACTACAATGTTATAACTGTCATAGTGACGTTTCGTCATCTTGGTCGGTGTTGGTGGACCCTTTTCGTAGACACCATATCCTTTGTCTTACCCTCATCAACAGCAAGCCCCATCCTGGCTCGGTAGTACATGCTCTACTTATTTAACATTACCGCAAGGTAGCCATTGGGGTCCGTTACTATTTCTTTTGCTTTTAAAGGATTTTTATGAAATATTTAATGACTGCGAAATTCTACGATTAGCGGAAGACCTCAAACTATACTTACCGATAAATAGGGTAACCAGGGCAAAACAAATACATGACGCACAACATCGACGTCTAGGACAGAGCTTAATCATGGGCAGCAGAAACTTTGAGGTGGTCAAAGACTTCGCCTACCTCGGCTCTGGAGTAAATAGGGACAACAATACCAGTACCGAGATCAAGCGCAGAATCACTCTTGCCAATCGCTGCTTCTTTGGGCTCGACAGGCAATTGAGTAACAGAGCTATCTCTCGACACACCAAGTTGACTTTGTATATAACTCTGATTATACCAGTCCTGCTCTATGCCGCAGATACATGGACGCTATCTAGAGCGGATGACGGAGGTCTTGGTTGTTTTGAGAGGGAAGTTCTACGTGCGATCTTTAGTCCTGTTTTCCTTGATGGCGTCTGGAGAAGAAGATTCAACCACTAACTGTACGGGCTGTATAGCGGTATGCGCATAATTAAGCGTCTTCAGATCCAACGCTTGAGATGGCTAGATCATGTACACAGCTCCGGCCCAAAGAGTCTTTGATACAAAGCCATTGGGACGGCGCAACAGAGCGTCCTTGCACGAGATGGCGCAAACAAGTGGAAAAGGACCTCAACCAACTTGGTGTGCTCAACTGGGGGCAGCTGGCGAAAGATGGTGCTGGCTGGTCACAGGTCTCCCCGGATTGTAGCGCCAGTCAAAGAAGAAGAAGAAATAGGGTAACCGACAATATTAAGTAAATTTCAATCGGAATTGTGTTAACACAATGCTTTAGATCTCAATATTTCTAAATGTACGGTGTATAGAATATCATCTTCGATTATTTATGATTACATATATAATATTTGGGTGGTGCTACAGCCCGTAGGGGGCCAGGGCCTAGCTTCCCAGCAACCACTCGTGTTGTGCGTGCCATTGTTCTCTCACGAGTGGAAGGCACCTACAGTTTTATGCCGAATCCGATCGGTCAAGTTTGATAAGCTTTCTTTAGACAGGAAATACTCTTTGAGCATTGTCAGAAACTCGAAAGAGGTGGGGCGTGAAAATTATTTTCGTCGCACAGAGCAGGAATCGACGTCAAGGTTGGGGTCGACGCACATACCCACAATGCCACGGGCCACCATGATTACTTCATAAATGATTGATCACTCAGTCGCTTAGAGGAAATTAAAGATCTTGATGTTCTTTTGACTATAAGATGCATTTTACTTCGCATTATGATCACACGATTGCGAAGTCTAACGCTATGTTTGGATTCTTGAAAAGAAATAGTAATGACTTCCGGTATATTCGCAAGTTAGAACAAACTTTAAATATACATCCATCATTTGCGATTCTCCATATGATACACAAAAGCTAAGATTCGAAGAAGTTGTAAAGAATTTCAAGAGACATGCTTTCCGAAGATTAAATTCTTTTGAAGAGCTTCCTATCTATGACGAAAGATGTATAAGATGAATTATTGGCTTACAAACCTTAAGTTTCGAGCGTAAGGCGGCGTCAGCCATGTTTATCCGCGACATTATTATAAATCGTATAAATTCACCAGAACTAGTTTTTCTCATTAATATATACGCTTCTCAAAGATCTCGTCGGTGAGAAACTTACTCTTTAAGAAAAGGCATAGAACCAACTATGGTTGCAATGAACCGCCAGCAACAAGAGACTCTACGAGGAAGCCCGCATCGTCCACATACAAGTTGTGCAGTGACACCGTTTCAGAGGCTCCTACATCACATCCGCAACCACACAAACATGGCTATCAGGGACCTGAGAAGTTCGACCCCCGGACAACGATTCCTCAACACATTGAATCTGCATAATGAGCAGACATTTCCAAGGACATCAAGCAACGGGCGGTGTCAGTTCTATCAAAGCAGTTATGACAGTCACCATATCGCCTAAATGAGCCGCCTTACTACCATCCCATTCCTAGTGGAGCAACAAGGACACACGAACTTGAACACACCGATGTTAAGGATCTTCATTGGTAATTGATACATTTTACATATTATAATTGACAACATTGTAAATTTTGTATGCATTGTCCATCCGTTGGGGGGGCATGGGCTTATGTACACAGGGCAAAGTTGCTGACTGCACCCAACCTGGTAGGATGCCAGCGCGATCCCTGTTTGTGCATAAGTCAAGTTGACATACAGCCTCCTCGTGGCGCCCCTGGATAGCCATCACAACAACCGTTGTGTGGTGAACCAATGTATGCAGCGATCCCCCTCTGCCCGAGGGTCAAATAATGGGCCTGGCCTACCAGTTGTAGGTTGTGCGTGAGGTTAACTCCCTCACCACACAAAAAACCAACGGTTACGAACCGACAACAGGCCTCGGATATGGACGGATTCAAAGTTGACGACCCCAGCAAACGATCAAAGGACAATGATTTTGGGTTCTGCACGTGGAATGTGAGGTCCCTGAACAGACCACGTGCAGCCGATGAACTCGCGGAGGCCCTGGACCGCTACAAAGCAGACGTCACCGCCATCCAGGAGATGCGATGGGATGGGCCGGGCAAAAGGAAGATGAGAAACTGCGACATCTACTACGGTGATTGCTACAAAGAGGGAAGGCAGCGCTTATTTGGATGCGGATTCGTTGTTCGAGGCAGACTTAGGCAAAAAGTCTTAAGCTTTGATTATATCAGCGAGCGCCTCATAACAATCCGCATCATGGCTAAATTCGGGAACATCAGCCTGATCTGCGCACACGCCCCGACGGAGGAGAAGGATGACGATATCAAGGATGACTTCTATGATCTCCTAGAAAGAACATACGATCGATGCTCCAGCTATGGCACCAAGATCGTTCTAGGAGATTTCAACGCACAGCTGGGCAAGGAAGAAATCTTTGCTAAGGTCATCGGAAAACACAGCCTGCACGACAACACATCCGGAAACGGACTCAGGCTGGTAGATTTCGCCTCGGGGCGTAACCTCTTTGTGATGAGCACGCGGTTCCCACACCTCAACATCCATAAGGGGACCTGGCGGTCTCCTGATCAATCAACCGTCAACCAGATTGATCACGTTGCGATCGACGTCAGACACTCCTCCAATATTCTCGATGTCCGCACGTTCCGAGGAGCCAACATCGACTCGGACCATTTCCTTGTTGTAGCCAAGGTAAGGATGAGGATATCGAGAGAAGTACGGAGTCGAGAACGAACACTACGGTTTGACGTCGGAAAGCTACAATCGCAATCGACCGCTAGGAACTTTGCCGACCGAGTCTCCCTGAAACTCTCTGAAAGTTCGACGCTGCCTGCACTTTCAATAGAAGAAGAATGGAAACGTTGTCAAAAAGCCATCAAAGAAGCTGCCACTGATGTGCTGGGTTTCACGACACCACCCAGAAGGAACCCATGGTTTGACGACGAGTGCAGGCAGGTACATGCAGCCAAGCAGGAGGCCTACAAGGCAACGCTGCATCGAACAACGAGAGCTGTTCGTGAGCTCTACGAACAGAAGAGAAGGGAAGAGCACCGGCTTCTCAGGAGAAAAAAGAAAGAGCATGAGAGGCGCGCGGTCGTGGAGATTGAGAGGTGTTACGACAGGAAGGAGGTCCGAAAGTTTTACCAAAAGGTAAAACAAGTATCAGGAAGATATAGACCTCGGACCGAAGCCTGCAGGGACGAAAATGGACAACTAGTAGTAGAATCGCAGTCGATGCTGAGAATTTGGAAAAATTTCTGTAGACTGTTGAACGGCGATGACGACACAAATTCCGCTGTCAGGCAGAATGTTTCACTCAATTTGGACGATGATGAACACGAGTTCCGTCCCCCCGACTTAGACGAAGTCAAGAAAGCGATTTCTAGACTGAAGTCGAACAAAGCTGCTGGAGCGGACGGATTGTCCGCGGAACTGTTTAAGGCAGCTGGAGATGACCTGGTTGGGCGCATGCACCAGCTCATCTGTAAGATATGGTCGGAGGAAAGCATGCCCGATGAGTGGAATCTCAGCGTCGTTTGTCCGGTCCACAAGAAAGGAGACCCCTTTGACTGCGCCAACTATAGAGGGATCAGCCTCCTTAACATCGCTTACAAGATACTCTCTGCCGTTCTGTGTGAACGCCTGAAACCCTTTGTCAACAACCTGATAGGTCCTTATCAGTGCGGTTTCAGGCCAGGAAAGTCCACAATAGACCAAATATTTACACTCCGGCAGATCCTGGAAAAGACTCAAGAGATGCAGATCGACACCCACCACCTATTTGTCGATTTCAAGGCCGCATATGACAGCGTGCATAGAGACGAGCTATACAGCGCCATGTCTAGTTTTGACATCCCTGCCAAACTCGTCAGGTTGTGCAGGATGACGATGGAGAACTCTCGCTGCTCCATCAAGGTCGGTAACGAACTCACCGAGACCTTCAATGTCAAAAAAGGTTTTAGGCAAGGCGACACGCTGTCATGTGACTTCTTTAACATCATACTTGAGAAGATCGTGCGAAACTCAAACGTAAACACCCGAGGCACGATCTTCCAAAAGTCCGTTCAACTGCTTGCTTACGCGGGCGACATTGACGTGATTGGACGAACACAGCGAGCCGTCAATGAGGCGTTTGCTAGTATTGAAGCGGAAGCGGCTAAAATGGGTCTAGCGGTAAACCAGGGCAAAACAAAGTACATGCTGTCATCACGGAAGGACGCACAACATCGACGTCTCGGACAGAGTCATATTGTGCAGCAGAAACTTTGAGGTAGTCAAGGACTTCGTCTACCTAGGCTCCGGAGTAAATAGGGACAACAACACCAGTACCGAGATCAAGCGAAGAATTACTCTTGCCAATCGCTGTTTCTTTGGGCTCAAGAGGCAATTGAGTAACAGAGCCATCTCTCGAACACCAAATTGAGCTTGTATAAAACCCTGATCATCCCAGTCCTGCTCTATGGCGCAGAGACATGGACGCTATTGAAAGCGGATGAAGAAGCTCTTGGTTGTTTTGAGAGAAAAGTTCTGCGTTCGATCTTTGGTCCTGTTTGCGTTGGTGGCGTTTGGAGGAGAAGGTTCAACCACGAACTATACGGGCTGTACAGCGGCATACACCTAGTTAAGCGTCTTCGGATCCAACGCTTATGATGGCTAGGTCATGTAGAGCGGATGGACACCACAGCTCCGGCCCGAAGAGTCTTCGACACCGAGCCATTGGGACAGCGCAACAGAGGACGTCCTCGCACTAGATGGCGCACACAAGTGGAAAAGGACCTCAACCAACTTGGTGTGCGCAACTGGAGGCAGCTGGCGAAAGATGGTGCTGGCTGGAGAGGCATGTTGGTTGAGGCCCAGGTCCACCCCGGACTGTAGCGCCAATCAAGAAGAAGAAGTCCATCCGTTGGGCCCCTATTGTTGAGCCAACCTCTATTTCGCTAATTTAAGCTTTTAGCATGTAAGACCAATTGTAAAGTTTTTGTTCAAATAAATTAAATTCAATTGAATGAAGCTATTACTAGGCGCATAAACACATTCAATGGTCTCTGTAGTGGAATTGATAAAGGTTTGTCAGAAATAGAGTTTAAAAAGGTTTGTTTTTACATTGCTTTGTTTCTTTGAAGGAATCTGTTTGACGAATAGTTGGTAGATGATCCTTAGTCGCGTAGTAAATGGCTGCTGTGTAAAGCGATATCGAGAGTTACGCTTAGAGAACACAGTTTTGCTCAGTGATGGATTCAAAAAAAAACTCAACACAATGCATTTCTTGAAAAGGACAACACCAAACACACAATAATTCATCTACTCTAATCCAATGCATCTTTAACGATGAGCCTCTCTGATTGTTTGACGAAACTTCGTTCGCAATCTAAAGCGCCCACATAATCCAGAAATATAATAATAAATATCTACAATCAGCGATTTGTGTATTCAGCCGCCCCCAGAAAGAAACAATCGCAGCCATTCGCAGGAAACTGTGCACACGTGGATAGCCCTTTAGTTTTGACAATAACAAGCCCGGACAGCCCACACAAATGCCGAAGAAAAGGTAGCTCCAACAAAACGTAATATATTAGGCCTGAGATGAAGTGAAGCAAATCAAATTAACACACAAGCCGTCGCATTGCGTATGCTTTCGCACACCCAATTACCAGATCCATTAAGACAACTCGCCCAAGATTATCGTTATCGCCGCCCCAGTGCCGAAGGACAAGGATGCTCGTTCATTGAAATCCAACAGCAGTTAAACAAAGTACCCAACATAAAGGATCGAACACAGAACCGTGTACACACATGGCGAACCCGCCCGATGATACAAAGTCCGCTTTGATGCGTTTCCAATTGCCCGGTGCCCTGGCAGTCCTAAAGAATCACCAGCCACTTATTTCAATTCGAAAGGGATTTTTCATTTCACTTGGCCACGACTCTTTCTGCTCCGAGTCGACTGAGGGAAGATCCTGTTCCGTGGTCAGCAATACGTATGTGGGTGTCACTGAATCTACCTCGTTCGCCAGCCAGCCTTTTTGCTGTCCCACTGGCAATTGCCACTACGGCAGAGACTTTTTTCAAATAAATAATAATGATGTCCTATCAATGTTTATCGTTAGATTTATGGCCTGTGGGTGGATGTACAATTGACTTTCGATGGGAAAGCGAAAACTTTTATGAGAAATTTATTTTGCACGGCCGCACAAGAAGGAATCCAAGCCATAGATGGGTGGGGGGCCGCAAGTTGTGAGCTAATTTGAAGAGCTCGAACTGGGACTGAAACTGAGGCTGGAGCCGGTCATTGGGTTTTATGTTGTCCCGGTACATTGTTCGATGGACTTTCCGCATTGTGACGTATTGAGCTGAACAATAAAAGTTAAGTGCGAGTGTGTGAGGTCAGTGATGCATGTACCGGAGCGGAGGATGTTTGTATGGCAAGTGTGCCACTGTAGTATGTACACATTGCTTTGTTGAAAATTTCCCCCGGTTTCTGTGTCCATTGTCTCGCATTTACCGGTTGCAAAGTGGAGTTCATTGATTCATTGAAGTCAATCAATACGTGCTGGTGCATTCGAAAAAATGTTTAGAAAACGGATTCATATTGCATTGTTTACCACAGACGAGTGTAAACGTGTCATTGAAGAAGGGGTTGATAGGGACAGGAATACACTAAAAATGTTACCTTCATTCTCTTTCTTATCGAATCAGTCCCTCACTCTATCTATATTTTGTTTGCAAATATGTCTTTAGACACCGTAGGCACAATTGGACATTTTTCAAGGGTTCGCTTCTTCGATTTTCTCAACTGTCCATACAAAGAATCATCCCCTAACTAGAACTTATTTTGATGAGCTGTGACAATTCGACTTAGAGAGCGTTTATATATATAAATACGGGTGGCGCTACAGACCGTAGGGGGCCAGGGCCTAGCTTCTCAGCAACCACTAGTGTTGTGCTTGCTATTGTTCTCTCACGAGTAGAAGGGACCTACAGTTTTATGCCGAATTCGAACGGCTTTGTTTGAGAAGCTTTCTCTAGACAGAAAATACTCTTAGAGCATTGTGACATGAAAGAGGTGTGGCTGTGAAAATTGTTTCCGTCGCACAGAGCAGGAATCGAACCTACGACGTCGAGGTTGGGGTCGACGCACATACCCACAACGCCACGGGTCACCACTAGAGAGCGTTTGATGTATGCATTTTTGGCTCAACAATGGAGGCCCAAGGCGTAGGCAATGTTGACAGTGTTTGGAATATTCTTATTTATTTTATCTAACAAACTAGCTGCACATTTAGCATGTAGCATTTAGCATCTAGCTTTGTGAAAATTCTACAATCGTTTCTGTACATGCTTACTTACTTTTAATTGAAAAGAGAATTTTGCGACTGTCCGGTTCGAAAATAAATCGCGTGCGTCTCGAGTTCGTTAACAAGTGTTTTTTTATTTTTCCTGTTGGCTTTTCATATATGTACATTGTTTCAAAATATAAATATGACTGTTTAGGCGCCAATTTAAATAATATACCATTTGGTTGATACAAAAATTAACTCACAATGGTTAACAATTTATTTTTAATTTAAGAATTCTTTTTTTTTTGTTTTTACCAAATATTGTTACGTTTTAAGACAAAAACTGTGTCTACGTATTCACGATTAATTTATCCAATATGGTTCGATCATTGGATTGTAACGAAATGAAGCTCACTAGTTCAAAAATGCTATGCTATGCTGAATTTACTTCTACTTCACAATTACGACTTAAACTTTACTACACTTTAGTCACCACAATTACTTTATAACACTTTGGTTGCTTGTGTGTAGCATTAGCAAAGCTACTGATTAGAAGGCTTTTACATACGTTAAATCGAGCAGCAATTTCTATCGGGTTCCCTTTTTTGATCCCAAGCCACTTTTACACACGATCCCAACGATTGGGGTTTTTTTTTTATTTCGTCGCGAGGCGGGGTGGTTCTGCGCGGACAAAAATTGTCTGATAAGGAGAAATTCAAAAGTGAGGCGTTAAATGACGAAATGCATGCTGTGATACATTTATGTACTTACTTACTTAAGGTGGCGCTACAGTCCGGGTGGACCTGGGCCTCAAGCAACAAGCGTCTCCAGCCAGCTCGATCTTTAGCTAGCTGTCTCCAGTTTCGCACGCATAGTTGGTTGAGGTCCCTTTCCACTTGCGTGCGCCACCTGAGTCGCGGTCTTCCTCTACGGCGCCGTCCCTCGGGGGTGGATTCGAAGACTTTTCAGGCCATCAAAGGTCTCGGTTAGGTCTTTACCGACCTTGATGCGTGCATTCTCCATCGTCACCCTACACAAACGGACGAGTTTGGTAAGGATACCAACCAGATGGCTGGGTTCTGTGGGAATCGGGTAGGCACTGACTGGCATCAACCTGGCGATGCCCCGTATTGCAACTTTTCCTACACACCAATTGTGCTTATTTTACCTCCAAGTGGTAGCCATCGGGTACTGGTTGTAGTTCACCCGAGCTCAACCTGCCAAACTTATAAGTGCGACCTCTTGTCCTAGGGGTTACAAAAAAGGGACTGGCCCTCCAGGTTGGGGGTTGTGCCGTCGGGGTAACTGCCCGGCCACACAAAAAAACCATAGTTACGAAGCAACAACAAGCCTCGGAAACGGATGATTTTACATTTATGTACATTTACAGAAAATATAATAGACATTGCGAATCAAATTACTGACAATTACCTTACATGCACCCAATAAATACAATCGATGCCTGCTGATAATTGCGTTTTTTGCGCAATTACATGTGTACTTAAAAGGATTCATGACAATAAATTTCATATGCGTGCATATTTAAATCCTGGAAATGCATCCCAAAAAATATTCTAAATATTAAATAAACAGAAGATAAGAGCATAAAATTATCAACAAAGTCTTTCTGCAATAAAGCCCCTAATAAAATGCATTTTCATTCCAAAAATCCCCGTCCTCATCAAACTTCTGTGGTACCCATCCGACAATGTGGCCGTGTGCCAGCCACACAAGGTCGCACACAATACTAAATGATAAATCGAAGAAAGATAAGGGAAGATAAAGAACACGCCCCTTCTCGCTCTCACATATGTATAGCATCCATGCAGTACCCATCGCTGCGACAACAAGAATGAAGCCATCGAAAATTAAGCGAAGGGTGACAAAAGAGACTAGGTCGAATCCCCAGATTTTTCGTGTACATGCAATACGGTCAACCCCCTTACGTTTCACTTCCCTTGCCATCAAGAAGCAATCCGTTAGTGACGAATCTAGTTCATGTAAAAGGGGCCTTAGGCTTATACATAACTACCACTCCGAATGGTTTTCGAATGTTTTCCCCAGGTGGCGCTTGAGAGTGATTCGTGTCCACGTTACAATATGTTCTGACGAAACACCGGCCCCGTTGAAGGGCTACAGGCTTCAAAGTTCTTCAGGCAGTACCGCTTACTTTACGACGTACCGTCTTATTACACCGTTTAGCGTCCTTACTTCCGCCACTCTGATTTTCCGTCCGCCCTTCGACGACTGCGACGGCTCGTCCGATTGTTCACTGTTGCGGGGGACTGTTGTCTTCTTGGACGACGACAACCTTTCCGACCACGAGGTTGGGCTGCTCCTTGGCACATTTGCTGCACTCTTGCAGGCTCGTCAGGTAGTCTCATGACCACTTCTGCCAGAACTGTTGCTTGAGAAAGCATACCACCTGCCATCTCTTTAGGCAGTCCATTCGAGCTTCTGGCAATTGCTCTGGTGGCAGCGCTTGAAGCGGGCTTCCCATGTTTTGACACGGTAGATTGGTTCCAGAAAAAAACGCGTAAAAAATGACATTGGGAATTCCCCTAAATGCGTGCTGTTTCATTTGTTTTGACCAGTAAATTTGCTTGTACGCGCAAAAAGGGAATTCCCTCAAATTTGTTATATGAACTTACCATACTTCGCAAAAATTAAATTTGACAAAAATTTAAACACAAGCAATTTTAAATAGTGTTAAATGGAATAAAATCGTGTAAAAAAAATTAAAAAATATTTTATATTTCAAACAGTGTAAAAAAAGACAGTGTGGAAACAGACTTAGGTGTACATTGTTCGGCTGCTTAGGCGCCAAATTCAAATATTATTCCATTTGTTTGATACAGCAATTAATTCACAATGGTCAGCAATTTATTTTTAATTTAAGAACTATTTTTTTTAATTAGTATATTCTGACGAAACATTTGCATTTAATTAAAATGCATTTTTAAAAAAAATCCAAAACAGAAGTGGTTCCTCTCGCGCATTACTACGCGTTTTGAAAGAATTAAGAAAAATGGTACCAAAACCATTTCCAGACAATTCTGAACATGGTTGCCAACAGCACCAGTGCTCTATCTCCAACCATTTAAAAGTCCACAAGGGACAAACAAGCAATCGTTTTTACAGCGATAAGAAAGGATCTATTTATGTCTTCCTCTCCTTTTCCAATCTGAAGGATTTGATTCGAATACCGCTCTTTGCTGGAGCGTTGCTGTTCATGCGCACAATGAGGCTACTCCAAGCACGCTACAAAAATTCCCTTCTACTTGCATTATCTTCGAAAGTTATTTTCGATTCTACTTCGAAAATGGAACTATTTCTAAAAAAAGAAAAGGATGCCGGTGATGCCAACGTCTTTTCAAAAAAAATATTTAATTTTCGAACGAGCAAACAATCGAAACTTCAAATGTTCGAACAAACAAAAAATAGTCAATGGAATAACTAGGAAATGGAGAGCCAAGAGTGGTGTCAGTGTCGAGTGTGGAGAACCAAGACTGCTAACAGTGGTCCGTGGCCATACTCAGCGAACACCTGTCGGATAGAGTTTAATCAAAATGAAGTGCTCATGGAATAAATTTATGATTATGAGGTCTCTGAACTGAGCATTAATAAAGACGTTTTATTTATTTATTATAAGTCCTGGATCATCACAGACAGCGTTTCAATTTGATTAAATTTACAAGCAAATCAGGTATGACATGAGCAAATTGAGCGCATGTGAATTAGAGGCCTCTCTAAAGGTCCAATCATATGAGGTATTCTCATTCGCAGAGAACTACGGATGAAAATTGACACTTCACTCCGATTTTGTTGGTCGCCCTGTTTGTACTTTGCGTTTGTCCCTTTGTGTATTGCGAACTCAGGTGGGAAGTTCGAATGATTGATTCGCAGAGAAAATTTGTAAATCATTAATAAGGACTCTTCGAACAGAGATGCTTTTGGACCATCACCAGCCTCAACCTTCAACAAGACTCCATCAAATGTACATTAAGACATCCAGTCTCTACAACAGCGCCGAGGTAGAAAGACTCGACAGACCCATCTTTCAGCTCACCATCATCTTCAGTAAAAACCTGCAGGACATCTCCAATAGGCTAAAATCCGAACTCTCAACAAGCCAAATCAGAAGCCTCTTCGGAATGAATAGTTGACGACAGTAACATCATTTAATATATAAGAACGTACAACAATACATTCAACTTAATCAACTCACAGTACTAGGGGAAACAGCTAAGCCTTTAGCTATATATAATAATATGGGTGGCGCTACAGCCCGTAGGGGGCCAGGGCCTAGCTTCTCAGCAACCACTCGTTTTGTGCGTGCTATTGTTCTCTCACGGCCAAGTTTGAGAAGCTTTTTCTAGACAGGAAATACTCTTTAAGCATTGTCAGTGACTCGAAAGAGGTGGGGTCGTGAAAATAGTTTTCGTCGCATGGAGCAGAAATCAAACCTACGACGTCGAGGTTGGGGTCGACGCACATACTCACAACGCCACGGGCCGCCACTAAGCCTCTAGCTGACGTCTTAAAATTCTTTCAAGGCAATTGTTTGTACCTAGCTTGAGTTAATATAAGTTAAGTGTCAAAAAATGTCCAAGCAGAAAAACTTAATTTTATATCTGCAATTTTATAACAGTTTGGTTAAAGAACAAAATAATAATTACACGTTAACTGAATATTGTCCCGATAATTGTCGATACAAAACTCGATAATTCAATTTCCATCCTTTTGCATACCATAGAGTATAACTTTTTGCTCGTATTTGCTGGAAAAGGGTTGTTTCCCAAAGTTCGCGTTCGCAATTCGCCGCTCATATGGATGGGCGCTACCCTTATAGAGCACAGCGAGAAAAGGTTTTTAAATGTGTGCATGATAACATATTTAAACTTTTTTTTTTTAAATAATATGTGCATATTTTGGTCAGTTAAAACTTAAAAACTATCGTCATTCGTTTTTCTAACTAACTGTACGGGTATTCCAGGAGGCAAAATTCTGTTCCGGGTATTATTAAGTTATTGGCAGCATCAAAGTTCTCATGAAGTATTGAAGTCCAGTGGCAGCATTGCCAAAAAGGCATCAGAGATGCCGCCCATAATGTGTTGGCTTTCAATCCGCCACCACAACAAAACCCCTGGTTTGACAACGATTGTCGGCAGGCGAATGCAACGAAGCAAGAAGCAAAGCGGCACTGCAAATAAGGACAAGAGCTGCTCGGGAGCTCTACGAGCAGAAGGGGAGAGACGAACACCGGATTCTCAGTATAAGAAAGAAGGAGCATGAGAAGCTCGCGATCGGCAGAATAGAGGGATATTACTGCAGGAATGAGGTAAGGAAGTTTTGCCAAAGGGTAAAGTAAACCAGTCAAGGTTATAAATTCCGAGCCGAAGCCTGTAAGGGTGATCAAGGGAACATCTTAGTAGAGTCACAGTCGATGCTGAGAATATGGAGAAACCCTATCTGCAGAATGTATAACGGCGATGAAGAACCAAATCCCGCTGTCAGATCGAACCATTCAACCCCAATGCAAGGGACGATGAAGACCAACAATTCCGTCCACAGTGAGGATTGCTATATATAAACTGAAATCCAACAAGGCTCCTGGAGCTGACGGCCCGCCGACGCCCCGCCGAGCCTTTTTAAAGTTGCAGGCGATGATTTGGTAAGGAGCATGCACAAACTAGTGGTGGCCCGTGGCGTTGTGGGTATGTGCGTCGACCCCAACCTCGACGTCGTAGGTTCGATTCCAGTTCTGAGCGACAAAAATAACGTTCACGACCCCACCTCTTTTGAGTTACTGACAATGCTCGAAGAGTATTTCCTGTCTAGAGAAAGCTTCTCAAGCAAAGCCGTTCGGATTCGGCATTAAACTGTGGGTCCCTTCCACTCTTGAGAGAACAATAGCACGCACAACACGAGTTTTTGCTGAGAAGCTAGGCCCTGGCCCTCTAAAGGCTGTAGCACCACCCATATATGCACAAACTCATCTGTAAAGTATGGTCGGAGAAAAAAGAACTCCAATCCAGGAAGCAGATCAGTTGTTCTCAAGAGTACTCGATTTTTTGAAACACCAAAAATTTATGTTTTTGTTTTTTTTTTTTTTTTGCATTCGGGTTGTCTTCCATTGGCGTAACTTAATCATCTCATATTCCCACTCTAATTAAAGGTAAGACTTGCCATAGCTTTAATACTTGCCACATGCAATCTACTGCGACTAATGCTGTCCTTCACAAGGCCACACTCTCGTGCGACAACCCCGGCTGTGGATCTCTAATTATAAACTTGGCGAGTCAGAATAAAGGAATATCGCAAGAGCATCTGCTCAAGATGTGGATGTACACCGCATCGGTGCTCGAAGACAAACACCATCCCGACCACTTCATGCCGATTGCGAAGAGACTCTCAATTTAGATTCGCAAATTGTCACTTATGCCATTTCCCTTTCAGTGGTTAACGTTTAATCACTGAGCTGATTAACAAACATTTGCTTACACCGCTTGACATGCTGATCATGCACCAGTAATAATTCAATTAGCTGTGAATGGAATTAAAATAATTCGATAAAACGACCGAGTCACTGATATGGGATCCACTGTTCGGCAGCCAACTCTCTGCCAAACTTCCCACTTCGGTTCACGTCACGTCAACCCCACACAGGCCACGCCATCCGGCCGAGGAGCAGCGCTCAATTCAATTCGCCGGCCATAAATCGATGCGCTGCACTAGAATGTCGTCGGAGCGAATATAATAAATCAGAATTAGGACAAACAATAATTGATCTATGGACATGAATTATCCGCAGGTGGATGGGGTGGTCGGGAAAAGGTTGGCTGGGCGCAGAAAATTCGAACCCCCTTCTCGTTCGCCCGCCGGGGCATTTTACCGCAAATTAATCATTAAAATTTAGATTAATGGATACGGCAATCTTGATTGGATTCGAGTGGATAAATGTCAGAAGGACTTACTAATTTGACGTTATGCTAATATCTGGTCGCCACTGCTCTCCATTCGGCATTCGCTAATTAACGTTGGTGACGACGACGTTCTCTCAGCTTGAAGCATCTGCTGTCGACTTCTGCGGAAGGGCCAGTCGAGTCCGCCGCCATGGACCGCTACCTCGGACGTCGGATTAATTATTCGGATATGCCGTCGGATGGTAATTACGCAATGATATTCATTGAAATTAACTCATTAGCATGGTACTTTGATTGTCATCGTGTCAACAGTGCCTTCATCTCTGTCCACATCTCTGAGGTCGTGATGGCCGGGAGACGAGCTCTCCGTTTTGTTGTATGTACGTAGTTACATCATTCCGGAGAGCGACGTCACAATCTCTGTGCGCGGCGGTCGATGTGTGTGACAGAAGGGATTAGTGCGGTAATTGACTGCGTATATCTCACTGAGATGTACTCGAGCAAAAATCAAATTACATTGCTACCGAAGGAGAAGAACGTGCCTTGTGGTTTCCGTTGCTTGCTTAATAAGGTATTGAGGTGCTCTCTATCCGAGTGTGATCCTTAGGCTGTTGGCTACGAGGTCAGTGACCGGGTTCAAGTGGAACGTTATTAAAGAAGCACTATTTCGATGTTAATGGGAAAAGAATGCGAAAAAACTGGGTTTGAACTAACTTGCACACGCCGAGTTGGTTGAGGTTCTTCGCCTCTCCTTAAACGCAGTCTGTCTCTATTGCTTTCTCCTACAGACACGATCTTTGTCTGCTGGCTGGAATCAAAGTATTCCAGCTTTGTACTTCACCCAGACGTATAACTTGACAACAGCCCTTTCTGCCTTGACAGTTCTCGGTCGCTCAGAGGTTTATTATGAACAAACTTATGCTGGGAAAACGTTTACAAATTGTTCACTTTTTTTTTAAGGTGAGCATATGTCCATTGAATTTTTCCGAAACTAAGGGGGGGTTTATTTTAGAGCCGGTTTTTATTTAGTCAACTTTTACTCGTTGACAATTTGACAAACTATTTAATTCGTCTTTTTCCTTGACTTGAGGCCTTCATATAAACGCTCAAAAAGTGATGGGAAGTATCGAATAAAAACTATCTAGTCATTCGATAGCTGCAAACTATTCATTTGTTCGATAGTCGTAAATCGATCAATCATCATATTCGATTGTTTTTACTTGGACTGAGTCAAATGGTTTTTGTAGCCGCTCTGAGCGAGAATTTGTATGTATTAAGCTCTGAGAGAGGATTTTCTCTAAGCATACACACATTGTTAAATATTCACATGAAAGATTGTTCATGTATATTGTTTGGTTCGAGTAAATAGTTCGACTCAGTTGGGAAATGAGTTCGAATGGCTTTTTCACTGAATGAATAATTCGTTCATTTGTATGATGGAAAAATGTTCGAATGATTTTTTTTAAACCCTTTGAGCGATTAATTTATTTGATTTTTTTATTGTGCCATCCCTAGCTCAAGAGACAAATACACTTATTTTTGAAGCACAAAAAAGGGAAAAACCCCCCGAAGAGGAATGTTTTTTTTAAGAACTCTCAAACGCAACTCCGAATTACGTCATGTCAGATATAACGCCCATTTATTAACAAAGTTTGGATAGCCAAGGGTAATGAGTAAGAACACTATCGTCTTTCGTAAATTCATCTTGCTGAAACTTTTTCGTACTATTCAAAGAATGTAACTAGATCGCAGCATTCTACGGCACGGTATACGGTTCTCTCTATATTTCACTGTCCAAAGGTGAGCTAGAGTATAAGAAAAATTCTTGTATAACTTCAATTTTCAAAAATGAAAACAGCCAAAAGGTTAAAAGCTTAAAGCAAAGTTCTTTGAAAGCATTTAAAAAGAAAATTGTAGTTTCATGTACAGGATCATATATCCGCATAACAACATGGATTTAGTTGCGGGAAATGAACTGAGTGAGGTTCTCAGGTTGATGCCATTTTTATGGATCTCGTCTAAAGCCTTCAACAAAGTTTACCACAATGTAAAAATGAAAACTTCAACAACTAGGACTAAGTCCCCTGCTAAAAGGGGTCATTCCCCGTGGCGTTTTGGGGTGTGTGTTGTCCATAACGCAATTGAACCTATCTACGTGTCCAGGTTCAATTCTTTGAACGACCAACGAAGTACTATTCATGGTCCAACCATTTTTGAGTCACTAACAATGCGCAAGGCGCTGACAGGATATATATTTCTTCTCTGTGTTCAAAGCCGGCGTTATGGGTAGGGCGTCGACCACAACGCACTTGAACATCGACGTCGTACGTTCAATACCTGGCTTGGACGACAAACAAATTTTTCACGAGCCCAACAAACAATGCCGCCGGCAGGTTTCTTCCATCCCATTATTCTCAAACAGTAAATGCGAGGAGATCTTTAAGTTGACGATAAAGCGGTATGGATCAATTAAACTTTTCCAGGATCTACCATAGTGTAAAGATCTAGTCGCCGAGTGCACAAAACAAAAGCTGTTTAATTACACTCAACCCTATGTATGCGCAAATTGAGGGACATTTTTGTAAATGGGCAAAAGTGACTCGAGCAACGTATGTTGGATTGGCGATGAAACAAAAACGAAGGGCACAGCACGAGTTGATCAAGACATCCAATTGTTTCGAATTTTTAATGTCCAGTCGGCGATTTAATCGCTGGCTTTCGAAGAAGAAAGCAGCGATTTCTTGTTGGTTTCACAAGTACTAAGATTGTTGTGCAAAATAAGCAGCTTTTTCTTACGGGCGGGGGAGGTGTCTAGCCTAGTTTAGGAGGTATGAGCAATTTATAAACGAATAAAATTATACAAACAAAAACGATGGAGGTTTTGAAAGCCAAAATTATCGTGCATCACAGCGCAAACGTAATGATGCAAAGCAGCGATGCGTGGTCTGCATCATGACATTTGCCGATGATGAGTTTGCTCAATAGTTTTGTTTAAACACGTTTTGGAATAGTACGCAGTGGCACTACCATTTTTATTTGCAATTTAGAACGGTTGCCATCAGTGCTACCACAGGTTAATTGTTTATGAGTCGAAGAATCTTAAAAAATGAGTCATTTTGAAAATAAATGCGTCGCAGCAAAGGTGTTTGATAACACAATGCCTCCTTATGTGAGAACTAAAAAAACACAAAAGAAACCAGTATGATATTTTTTGAGGTTTTTATACTACACTGGAGCACTCAGACTCAAGACTGGTCCATTGTGCCAACAGGAGACAACCTACAATTCCTTTGGAAGATTAGCAGGCGCTTCTGTGGTGAAGGGCCTACAGAATCAGCTCTAAGCACATTAGCGCCACCTGAACTGCTGCCACCTGATTCAAGCAATGACGAGACAGTGACAGAGTCAGTGCTCTGCCGTGTAGCTGTCCTCTCCGCAGGCATCGCCGGGGTATCTTCGCTTAAACGCAGTTTCTGCAGTCATCTGCAGTCTTTTCTGTCAAGGGACGATAAGAATGCCGCGAATGTGGGAGCAAATGCTTGGTCCATCTACATCCTGGAGAGTCATGCTCTACGATAGTGCTCGCGGCAGATTCAACCATCACCCTTCGACCTATTTTCCAAATACAGTTTACTGGGCATAGCTTTCCGCTTAGAAAACTGATATTTAATAAGGCGTACAGTCTAATTTTGTCACCGGACCCTTCGTAGGTTCTGGAGCCACCTATAAAGATACGACTACAATACTTTCATGGCTCGAAGTGTGAGTCAGAGTCAGAGCCAATCCAAGGTGCAGTACTAGTATGTACTCAGGCATTTAAAATGAAAACGTTCTGGAAATATTAAAGCGTAGTTCACACCTAGCAAATTTATGAAAATGGAAATGTGAAATAAAACTACGTTGGGCGCTTAGGTTATTTTGTTCTTTAAATGAGTCAAGTCAAAAAATGATGAGTCCCCTTGTCAGGCTAATTAAATGATCCCTCTTGACTCTATAGAGTCCTTGTGTTATCACTGCTGGCCATTACAGTATTCGAGCAATGATGAGATTTGTAAAATGCCCACTCTACCTGAAATGTGAACTCAAATTAAAAGTGTTTGATGATAATATAATATAATATGGGTGGCGGTACAGCCCGTAGAGGGCCGGAGCCTAGCTTCTCAGCAACCACTCGTGTTGTGCGTGCTATTGATCTCTCACGAGTGCAAGGGACGTATAGTTTTTCTTCCGAATCCGAACGGCTTTGTTTGAGACAGGAAATACTCTTTGAGCATTGTCAGTAACTTGAAAGAGGTGGGGTCGTGAAAATTGTTTTCGTCGCACAAAGCAGTAATCGAACCTACGCCGTCGAGGTTGGGGTCGACGCACATACCCACAACGCCACGGCCACCAGCCAAAAAAATTAAAAGTGTTTGGCTGTACATAAATCCGTAGCTTCACAAACTTCATATAAAGTCGCTTAACAAGCACGTATGTTACTCACTGCAAAAACTTGTGCAAAGTGTTTTCCTCGATTCTTCCCTCCTCCCGATCCGGTCGAACATCCCTTAACTGGCTTTAATTTTTATTCAAATTCCATCCTATTTTTTGATGAAGTGTTTACTTTTGAAATATAAACCATCCACCCACACCAGCCTTCATTTGTTCGGATTGTATTCATGCTCCCCCGCCCATTCGCCGTTTGTCCTTGGGCGAATAACGCAATAAAATCCCATGAATTTATCGCATTATGCAAATCGCTCAGGTGGAGGAGGGCGCGTAACCCTTCAGATTCTTCTTGCATTCCTAATGATCAAAATCAGAAGCGTATTGATATTCCAAACTGTTAACCGTCCCCCATGCGCCCCCGTACAACTAACGCTTTGAATCACTCAATCAGTCACACGTATGGTTTTGATTTAACTGTGTCAACACCTAAAGAAGGCTACATGCTTTGCGTAAGTAAGTCCGCCTAATGCTGTACGTGGGTGTGTGTGTGGGTGGGTGTACGCGCTTGTGTAAGCACACACCTACAATCGACGTGTCCTTTTAATGTTAGCTTTTCTCCTCTTTTTTTTCATGCGAAGCTATTCTGTTTTTGCTGTTTTACTTCCGCATTTATTAGGCAGGCTTTCCGTATAGGGGGTGGCTTCTTCAGGGCTAATAAAGTGAGGGCTAATTAATTTTCTAAACGGAGAAGTCATTAATTTGATTCAGTTATCAAATAGGATCAACAACTCTAAATCTCCTTCGGTTCCTTCCCACGCGCTGAACGGATATTAATATCCACACTTCTCGGAGTATTTTTCGCTCTCTCGTACACTCGGCGCATATGGAAAAGTTGAAGCCTCAGCAGAATAGGGGCGAGGATGGGTATGCGAACAATTAAGTTCAGCTGTGTTCATGCAGTTAAATTGTTCCCCTTCAAATAAGGTAAAATATGCATACGTCTGGGAGTCCTGAGGGCGGGATGTGTTCATTAAGACGAAACGAAAACTCAAAGAACTTTGAATTGAATAATGGAACGCAAACATACACTTGCATGTACATTAGATCATGAGTTTTTAATTTTTTTTTCGTTTGCTGCATATTTGAGTTTATGATGATGTACGTTGAACGATGTTGCACGACTCCACACTTGAGCTTTGGGAGGAGATTTTGAATTGCTGTCTCGTATAGAGGCAGAGTCCTATGCCGAACTATACAAATGGGCAGCAACAAGATTTAAGGCCCAAACCCATAGAATCCGGTGGCGTGCGTTGCGTCCTGTCAAAAAATTGACAACTCATAAGATCTAATAGGAGTAAGCGAGACAACGAGTGTGGGCTATATGTGGAATGCATCAGAATGGATGAAGTTGGCGAACTTTTAACTTTTCTTCCGTTTGACAGTTTATTCTGATCATTTTACTCTCATGGCCGTGTGGGATTGTACGTATGTATACATATTTCGGACGCTACGCACGTATTTCATTGGGCACCTCTTTGCAGTCCGGCAAATACGATTTTTGTGGATGTCAACTGCAACGCACGCACCGGATTCTATATGCCTGGGCCTTTAGTCTCTCAGCTAATAATCCAAGGTTCTGGTTAGGCATGGCGGTGCAGTGGTCCAGTGATAAATTATTTTGACTTTGTGCAAAGTTCATAGATGCAGCAGCTAGTTTGGCCCAAAAGTTATAAACGTTTTCAACTAGACCCCGACCACAGTTTGTAGCCATTTTTTCTAGGGTACACCTCATCATGATAAAGAGCAACTTCGAAACCCTGATTCCAGACAGGAACCCTGTGCACGCCGTGAACGTACCCCTTGGCCATATATTTTTACACAGATGGATTCCCGACGAAGCAGGGAGTAGGAAGTGGAGTTTTCTATCATATCGGTTTCCCTGCAACAAGACGTTGCATGCTCTTATGAATGCAGTTGCTGACTACTATCATGCAGGGTCATTGCAGTTTGTTTACGTTTATGAATGCAGATCTGCCGCAGTTTGCTTATGATTCTCGGTTGCTTTTTTAATTTCTTTTGACTTAGGGCATTTCGTGGCTTTTCCTTGCCATGTAGGTATACCAACTATTCTGGTTGAATTGACAGTTGGATGTTGAAGTGTATTTCGGCCCATTCGAGAGGAACAAAGATCTTGGCGTATCCGGCAAGTAGGTTATGAGCCAGATACGAGGCCGCGGATCAGAATTGTTCATGCTTGCGTAAATTGTGTACCAGATCGGTGGGAAAAGGGTTTGTATTCATGAATAAATAATGACATTCTCCTAATTTTATGTTTATTTTGTATATCTTTACGTATGTGGTGGCGTGTAACGTTGTGAGTAAGTGCGTCGAATCCAACCTCTACGTCCTAGGTTCGATCCCTGCTCTGTTCGACAAACATTATTTTCACAACAATGCTCAAAGAGTATTTCCTTTCTAGAAACAGCTTCTCAAACTTGGCCGTTCAGAGTCGGCATAAAACTGTAGGTCCCCTCCACTCGTGAGAGAACAATAGCACGCACAACACTAGGGGTTGCTGAAAAGCTACGCTCTGGTCCTCTGTAGGCTGTAGCGACATGCATATTGGAACATATATATTTTGGCGTGAGTAAAATGTTTGACACTGCAGCAAAAAACCAAAAGCGGAGTGTCATATTGTTGCAGCGCTTGTGAACCTAAAGCATCGATGTATTGAGCCGTGCTGAGACTAGCATCTCTTGCTGTTTTCCTATTTTTCTCTCACGAGTGGATAGGCCTTACAAAACAAAAGCAAACTATTTTCTCGGCTGGAATGTTAATTGAGTATTAAAATGTGGATACTCTGTGGTAACCGCTTTTTCATTTTTGCCCACAGTTACCACCACTAATGGGTGGTAACTGTGCGCCAGTTGTTCTCCAGCATAATTTGTAGTCTGCGGTGTTAATAGTGAATAGAAACTCAAGTGTTATTTGGTTCAGGCACAAAGTTATTATATGTACAAAATAGAGACGTATGCTTGATCGCAGTGATACAGTTGTGCAGTATATTATTTGACGGTATTTGTTCGAACTGTCACCATGATAAATTCAAGTACTGACCCCTAAATGGGGGGTGGGAGTTACTTGCCATGATAGGGTGAGAAAGACGATAGTGCGCGATGAACTTAGCGATGTGCAACTCTTTTTCGAGCGTAAGGGGCTATGCTTCGATGACTTGGGAATGTGGCACGAAAATCCACAACATCACGACTCCCGAGGCATTACTTGAATGCGATTTCCCCATTAGGTAGACGACCGCTTGCAGGATCAAAGACGAGGTGGTTGGCTTAGGTCCAAAAACTCTCCTGGTTCCGCTTGGACATAACTTTGATGAGTTAGAATAAGTATTATCCCATTTACTAGAAAAGAAGAGGCTGATTGGACAATGCCTCATCTGTACAACATCTTCGAAATCGTCAGGTCAATGCCTAGCACAGCCATCCTGAAAAAAGGTCTATAACTTCGTGCGGTTTGCTAAGAGATGGCGTAACTTGTGTTCTTCCACTGGAACATGCGTTGGAAGGCTACTGTTAACGTTAAAAGTTTTCATTGAAAAAGTCATACCTTCATATGGGCAATACTTTGAATAATACTACTGTACTTGTTTTTCTTAAATAAACGTTCAAATTTTGAAGAATGTTTGAAGACGAAATATATTTTTGTGGGTTTCTTTATTAAGATCTTTGAACTTTTGGAAAATATGGTATATTCCTTAAGTGTTCCACATGGCAGAGACGCAAGCAGTGGCTGAGGTAGTGAGGTGTATCTACTTTGCCTGTCGATGCCCAATCGATACCCCAACTATAAATTTCTTACCCCTCTGATAAAGTAAACTTAATAGCCCCCAAATTTGAATAATAAAATTCCGTCATTGCAAATGTTTGCAAGTCACTTAGTCAATATCACAAGCCTCTATTGACTCCTCCTTCGAACCGGATATGACATGGTTGCATCCTTGCAAGCCCGGTAGCTGTCTAAAAGCTTCTGTCCCAGAGCCCTAGGTACAGCAAACAGTACAACACAGTATCACTCGCCTCTGCACTATATTAACCGATATTCTTCATAGCCAAGCCGTTGCCGTTTGTTAAACATCCGTCGTAGCAACACACCGAAGTGATTACCTAGGACCAAGTAGGAAAAACACAGACGGCACTTACACTTTTTGTCGCTCCCACTTTCAATAAAACGCTTCTTTTTAAGTTTCTCATCTCAGTTGAAGAGCGTAACAACATCAACAAGACCTTAAACAACGAAGCAAATCAATATCCGCCCACAATTCACGATTACAAATCCAATACGTTTTTGCCTAGCATCACAAATGCACATCAAGGAGCAACTTTCCGGGGAGAAAATCATGCGATCGCACAGACACACACACAATCCCGATCCCAAATATCCGTCCTTGTTGCTACACAGATAATCCAGTCTATTCAATTTGAAATAGTTCTTGTAGGTACTTTTTTTTCTTCTATTTCTTGAAATTTACTTGTAAAACTTGTACATGTAACATTCTCCTGGTGGTAACTACAGCCGGCGTCGAAAGGAAACGAGTGATTTTGACTTCAGTTAACGAGTGCGAGTAAGACGTACTCCACCTCCACGCGGTCGTCGTCAAAAGGTAAAACGTAACTTCACTGCTGCACTGTATTCCCAATTTGAACTCTTGATTTGCTCTTGTTGACTTTGGAACTTTTTCCGCAGATGACTTTCGTTATGTGGCGTTTTGGCCGTGTGTGTTCCCCAATGTATCTAGCACAGTCCTGGAAGTGAAGTTTTAAAACTTCCGAATGGTATTCGTTTTGCTGGATTGCGCTGCATTCGAAGGAAATAAGTTTTTTTTTTTCGAGTTTCGATTGGGAAGTTGTTTCCGTTTTCGACGGGGTTGATTTTCCTTCCTTCGTTCTTCATTTTCTACTACTTCGCATTGTCAATACAATTTTTTCTTCTGACTAGTTGGCAAGAGGGGGGCACATTTAATAAGGTCTCCAAGTGATTGATTTAGAGTGTATCTGGCTTAAAAGACTTAAAGGTGGGATTATATGCGTACAGGCTTAGGGCATACATTTCTTGACAGATAAAAATAATTAAATGGATCGCGCAACAGCCCGTAGATGATCAGCGCCTAGCTTCTCGCCAAATACTCGCGTTGTGCGTGCTATTGTATTGAGACACTTTTTCTAGACAGTTAAGCTCTTTGAGCATTGTCAGTGATTCGAAAGAGATAAGGCCGTAAGCAAATATTTCTGTCCATCAGATCAGGGATCGAACCTAGATGTCGAGTAGGGTCGACGTATACACCCACAGCGCCACGGGTCTCCAGATGGAAAGATCAAAGTTGTCATGGATCTATCAGCAGGTGTATGGATTTCCTAGGTGTACCGGTATGAAATGACACAAATTATTAATGGGAAATTAAAAACATTTTATTCAAAGTATTGGCCATTGTTTCCTACATATTTTGACCACCTTTCTGGCAATTTGTGAATACCACGCCAATAAAATTGTTCGTCTTTTAGAGCAAACCAATCAGACACGCAATTTTCGACTTCTTCGTAGGAATCGAAGTGCTGCTCAGCCAATGCGTGTCCCATCGATGAAAACAAATGGTAGTCGGAAGGAGCCAAGTCTGGTGAATACGGCGGGTGGGGTAGCTGCTCCCAGCCAAGTGTTTTGATTGTTTACTGAACCGGTTTGGCTTTATGTGCATTGTCATGGAGCAACATTACCTTGCCGTGTCTTCTGGCCAATTCTGGTCGTTCCTCGACCAATGTATGGTTCAAATTGATCATTTGTTGTCGGTAGCGATCAGTATTAAGGGTTTCACCAGGTTTTAGGAGCTCGTGCTACACCACACCTTTCTGGTCCCACCAAACACACAGCATGGTCTTCTTGCCGAATCGATCTGGGTTCGCAGTCGATGTTGATGGTTGTCCCGGATTAACCCATGATTTTTTCCGCTTAGGATTCTTAAAATAAATCCATTTTTCATCGCCAGTAACAATCCGATGCAAAACCCATTTTCTTACGTGTCTTTGAAGCAAAATTTCAAAAGTGCTTTTTCGGTTTTCCACCTGTCTTTCATTCAATTCATGTGGCACCCATTTTCCACTCTTTTGGATCTTTCCCAAAGCTTTTAAAAGGTCAGAAATAGTTTGTTGTGCAACATTTAACAGTGCTGCCATTTGCTTTTGACTAAAAGTGTCATCTCCATCCAATATCGTTTGCAATTCGGCGTCTTCAAACTTTTTTGGTGGTCTTCCACGTTCTTCATATCTCACATCAAAATCATTATTTCTGAACCGTTGAAACCATCTTTTGCATGTTGCTTCTGATAGAACATGATCATCATATGCCTCGACAAGCATTCGATGCGACTCAGCAGCACTTTCCTTCAAATGAAAACAAAAAATGAATGCTTTCCGCAAATCATCACTTTCTGGTACAAAATTCGAAATGTTTAACACGATGAAAAAATATGATTTTGTCTGTTCAATGATTTTTCACAGATGTCATAGCAAACAAACAAAAAACAATAAGGGCTCGTTCACAACAAATGTTCCCTATCGAGACATTTGTACCTTGACGCTCAGTTCATACCGGTATACCTGTTATATCTGGCTTGTTTGAAGTCTCGAAGATTTCAACTGAATGTGAGTGACTTCAAGTGAATGGTCAAGACTTCAAAGTGACCTCAGTGAATACACTGTCAGTCGATAGACTTGAATTCAATTGATTTCAAATCAAAAGACTTGTCGTAAAGATTGATCCAAAGACTTCAAATAGAATGGTGACTTCGATGCTGAAGTCCAGAAGTCCCAACTGAAGTCAATTGATTGAATCACAAAACAGATAATTCTTTCCTTGAATTCAGAAGATTCAAAAGATTGCAGTCTTTTACAACTCTCCCGTACAGGCGGTTAAGGGCTTGAACTTAACAAATAGACGTATCCAAACATCCTGATGTACAACACCCATATGTCAATTCCACAGAAAAAACATCCCTCAAAAAAGTGACATCCCCACCAAGTGCGGTTTAAGCTTTATGCAATTTTCAGATTTCATTGCTCGTTGATTGCAGGCACTTGGTCGTGCAAAACGGTCCTTAACATATGTAAACGTATCAGATTACCCAACTTCAGTTTACTGCCAACCGCAAGGGGAGGGAAAACAAGTGCTCACTAAGGTAAAACCAATTTCGGGATTGAAGAAAACTTTCGAGTATCTGTAAACTTTCGCCATCTGCCATCAAATTAGCCGTCATCACATTTGGTATCATCACATCTCCCACCACCAACGCCACCACGACCAGCAGGCACTTAAGTTTCCATCGTCAAGTACCTTGTTAGACAGCACCACAGACCGACAACTGCCTTCTCACCTTTTACGCGATAAAACTACTTTCAGACGCTGGCAACGCACTGCACTTGACAACGGCGGTGACGTTGAACTCCAAACAGTGGTCGGAAGAGATATTTAGTCTTGATGCTGGTCAAACGCCTGCCTTTGCCAGGCAACCAATTGATGAATTGTGTGGACGAGCAAACTTCTACATGAGCTAATGAAATTAACTTAAAAAGGAAAGTTTTAGTGAAGTCCTTGGGATTTATGCGAAAAGTTATCGGGCTTGTGTGTGTCGCTGTGCTGTGGCTGTGTGATAGGATGTGTGCGAGGGCTTGTTTGCGCGAATTGTACGTGTGTGCCTGTCACAGTCACTTACAGTCTTGGATTGCAATTCGAAGTTAATTAAAAAGTTTTCTTTCTTCCTCGTCTCCTTTTTGACTGTAGTTCCAGTTTGTCATATTCGCCATGTTGCCTCGATAGGGCAACGCCGATATGGAGATCATGAGTACATAAGTCTCAACAATATTTGGGGGAAAGAATGTGCGTGGGTGTGTGAATAAAGTTTAGGAATGCTGTTTCGAAGTTGAAATTAGTAAGTGAACTCGTCCTATGTTTGACTCTGAAATAGATTCATATACATGTCAGGTATTTGGTGGCTAGAATTGCCTTGGCAGATGGAGCGGATTGTTTTTCGGATGCAGTTATTTGTAACTTTTGTCAGCGCAGTTGTGGCTAGTATTTGGCATTGTCCTCTGCTGCTCTGCCTGAATGAGACTCAGTATTACTGTATTTGTCACGACATACACATAATTTCGTTTTCCTTTTCGATGTCGTCTTTTAAGAACGGGTCAGTGATGATAACTCTGAAATCAAACGAAGAATAACTGTTGCCAATCGGTGCTTCTTTGGGCTAAGAAAGCAATTGGTAAGCAAAGCCCTCTCTCGAACAACCAAGGTAACGCTTTACAAGACCCTAACCGTCCCAGTCCTGCTATATGGCGCGGAGGCATGGACTCTGTCAAAAGCGGATGAAGCAGCTCTTGGTTGCTTCGAGAGGAAAATTCGTCGGGTGATTTTCGGTCCCGTCTGCATAGATGGTGAGTGGAGGAGGAGATATAACGACGAACTATACGGGCTGTTCAGCTACATTGACTTAGCCAGAAGAGTGAAGACCCAACGATTGAGATGGCTAGGTCCTGTAGAGGGGATGGAAACCAATGCTCCGGCGAAAAGTCTTGGAATCCACCCCCGAGGGACGGCGCAGTAGAGGAAGACCGCGACTCAGGTGGCGCACGCAAGTGGAAAGGGACCTCAACCAACTATGCGTGCGAATCTGGGGACAGCTAGCTAAAGATCGAGCTGGCTGGAGACGCTTGTTGGTTGAGGCCCAGGTCCACCCCGGACTGTAGCGCCACCTTGAGTAAGTAAGTCAATGATGATAACTGCAAACGAAAGTTCCATTTTGCTCCATTTTGAGATATGGCCTAAAGACATAACTAAAACCGCAGTCAAGTAGACATACATTCTACCTGCAATGCCTCTCTGGTAACCGTTGGACAACCGTTGAGAAAGTAACCACTTAAGGCGCTTTTGTTTTGGTCTAAATTCGTCCAACATTTGTCTATATGCCATTGTCGTTGTGGCACCGTTCCCAGCAGAAATAAGAGAGCAAGAGCAAAGGCTGTCTTATTTCTGGTTCCCAGTGCGTCAATGGTACGTATAAACAGAGCGACCTTACAAAAAAAATAAAATAAACGTCGTGTGGTGGTTAGTGGCGTTGTAGGTATGTACATCGACCCCAACGCACTTAAAGCTCGACGTCGTAGGTTCGATCCCTGGTCTAAACGAAACAACATAAAACAATTTTAACGGCCCTACCTCTCTCGAGTCACTGACAATGTTCAAAGAGCACTTCTCTCTGGAAATGGGTTTGGAAAACTTGGCCTTTCGGAGTCGGCATAGAAAAGAACTTAAGGTCCCTTCCACTCGTGAAAGAACACTAGGTTCTGAGAAGATTATTATTATATTACAAGCGCGGCAGTTCTTTTCGATTTGCAATAATCGAGTGAAAAAATGAAAATTAATCTCCAAAAATGTCTTGCCATAATAGTGAGAAAAACATGTCAAGCACCATTAAACAGATCAAAACTTACCAGTATACCGGTATGAAGTAAGCGTCAAGATACAAATGTCTCGATAGGAAACATTTGTTGTTAACGAGCCCTTATTTTTTTTTTGTTTGTTTGCTATGACATCTGTGAAAAATCATTGAACAGACAAAATCATATTTTTTCATTGTGTTTAAAATTTCGAATTTTGTACCAAAAAGTGATGATTTGCGGAGAGCATTAATTCTTTGTTTTCATTTGAAGTCGATCGGAGTTGATCAGAGTCGCATCGAATGCTTGTCGAGGCATATGGTGATCATGCTCTATCAGAAGCAACATGCCAAAGATGGTTTCAACGGTTCAGAAATAATGATTTTGATGTGAGATATGAAGAACGTGGAAGACCACCAAAAAAGTTAGAAGACGCCGAATTGCAAACGATATTGGATGGAGTTTGGTGGGACCAGAAAGGTGTGGTGTAGCACGAGCTCCTAAAACCTGGTGAAATCGTTAATACTGATCGCTACCGACAACAAATGATCAATTTGAACCATACATTGGTCGAGAAATGACCAGAATTGGCCAGAAGACACGCAAGGTAATTCTGCTCTATGACAATGCACCTGCACACAAAGCCAAACCGGTTCAGGATACAATCAAAACACTTGGCTGGGAGTAGCTACCCCACCCGCCGTATTCACCAGACTTGGCTCTTTCCGACTACCATTTGTTTTCATCGATGGGACACGCATTGGCTGAGCACCACTTTGATTCCTACGAAGAAGCCGAAAATTGCGTGTCTGATTGGTTTGCTTTAAAAGACGAACAATTTTATTGGCGTGGTATTCACAAATTGCCAGAAAGGTGGTCAAAATGTGTAGAAAACAATGGCCAATACGTTGAATAAAATGTTTTTAATTTCCCATTAATAATTATTAAAAAAGGAAGAGGCAATGCCGTCTACGACACAAGTGGACTTTTGGAGCCGTGACTGTAGAAGAGGTTTGCTGAATGAGGCAGATTCTTGCGAGGACGTTTATAATGCATCTTAAGTGGAATTAAGCTAAAGGAAGATAAATAAGTTGCTTGATTTGTTGCAAATGCATACAAATCAATAAATGAAGTAGATCTCTAACATCTCTGCAGTCAACATAAAACTGTAGGTCCCTTCCACTCGTGGGAGAACAGTAGCGAGCACAACACGTTTGGTTTCTGAGAAGATAGACATCAGCCCTCTCCGGCTGTAGCGGCACTACTTATATTATTATTGTAAAACCTATTTAGCATACCATTGCCTAGGTCCCATTAGCTTTCAGTATCTAATTGGAGAAACTGTATAAGCACGCTCCACGGAAAAGAACGGATCTGAGAATCGTTTTGATTATAACTTAACATTGAAACCGCACATTGAATTCATCGGGACAAAGCAAGCTCAATGTTGACAAGCTCAATGTTGACAAGCTCAATGTTGACAAGCTCTACATTGCATTGATTAATTCTGAACCGATTTCCAGGAACAAAAATAAGAAACTTAACAAGTGTTTATCGATCGCTTTATTTCAACTGCTTGACGACAATGCTTAGTACACTTAGCATAATAACGAGTGTACATAGCGTGATCTTATATTAATGTTAGCTTAACTCAACTATACGTTGTACGATCTTGTACATAAAAAACAATCGAAAACAAGAACATGATTATATGTGCGTTCGTGGTGGGTAAAGGATGTCATCTTAGAGAATATGTCTTAATCTTAACTAAATATATACAAAACAGAAAGTTTGTGTGTCTGGCCGACCAAGCCTCCGAAACTACACGTCGCAGAGCTCTGAAATCTTCAACAAAAATCATTCTAAAATGTACATGCTGAATGTGAACATTTTTGGAAGTTACGAGCACTTTTTAAACGGAAATAAAATTCTCAAAATATGGGTGGTTGCATCAATCCGCTATGAAACCATTTCAAGTTGCGTAGTCGTGGATATCAACCATCCCCCCGTGTGTTGTAACTTCCATATATACACATACATTTTTCTTATCTTGCTTAGATGCAACTTAGATGAACATTATTTTGTCATAATCAAACTATCTATGCATGTACATATGGTATATACACAGCTACACACAAATCATTCAATATTGCTGAAATTGTGAATATTAAAATTTCGGAGTTAGAGTCTAGGCTTACTAACTTAACTAATTTACAAGATAGGCAAATTTTGTTTGGCTCATGAAGTTTGACTTCAACGACACAACAAGTGAACATCGCGTGCAGGTACATAGATGGGATTTCCAAGAACTTTTGTTTTTATGAATCGCTTGATTCATAAAAACACGTTGTGTGTAACTGGCGTGTAAATGGTTGAGAAAAAACCGTAATTTTCGTCCGTTTTCGGTAGGATATTTTGAAAAAAAAACTATATTTTCACTACAGGTAAAGTACCGATTGAAAAAACAAAGCCGGGTGCGAAATCTATAATAATAATACTATGGGTGGCGCTACAGCCCATAAAGGGCCAGGGACTAGCTTCTCAGCAACCACTCGTGTTGTGCGTGCTTTTGATCTCACACGAGTGGAAGGGACTTAAAGAGCTGGAATCGAACCTACGACGTCGAGGTTGGGGTCGACGCACATACCCACACCGCCACGGGCCACCACGGTGGTGTGAAATCTAGTATCCTATAAATGCCCAAGTTCACATCATCCACATTAAGTTTTGCATAGAATATTAATTCATTAAACAATATTTGGCTTACAAATAACTACGAGTGCGAAATTTCTGGATCTCACGATCGATAGCAATCTGAACTGGAAACTAAACATCCTCTTCTGAAGCTTACACGCATCGCTCATCTGCATCTCTATTGCAAGACCGACACTTCTGTAGGGAGTCTCAATTTGGTGGACAGCACTAAACAAGGCTAGCAACTGCAAAGCACTCAGCCGAGTACAAAGACTGGCCTGCTTGTGCGTTAGAGGTGCACTGAGAAGTACTCCGTCAGACGCACTGAATATTCTCCTCCATCTTTCACCACTGGAAATATTCGGAAAACAAACAGCAGCCTTGAGACCCAAGACACTCCGACTGTGGTCCGAACTCAATATCGGCCACTCAACCATTCTCAAGGAGTTCAACTTCCTTCCTAGCGACACTGACCGCCTAATATCCCATGCTATCTTCGAGAGGAAATGCTCGATCAGCATTCCCTTCAGATCGGACTTGGATGTCTAATGGATGATCCTCTGGGTATTTTCACAGATGAATCGAAGACAAACGAAGGGTTGCATGCGGGTGTCTATTCCCAAGATCTTATCATTGCTAGCTCTTTGATCTCCTGCTCCCTGATCACTGTAACGCTTTTCAGGCAGAAACCTAAACAAATTAGCGAGACGTTGTCATGGCTCAAAAACAACATCTGTTCGGATAGTCAGGCCGCTATAAAATTGCTGGACAATATCATGTTTTACTCCAAATCATCCCTTAATTGCAGGCTGTCTCTTAACAAGATGACTGAGCATTTTAACATTCACCTCATGTGAGTGCGGGACACTGTGACATACCAGGAAACTGCAAAGCCGATGAACTCGCCAGGTGTGGTACAACCTCATCCCTATCAATGGCAGGGGTACCGCCTTCCATGCCGATCGCTACAGTCTACAATCTTTTAAAGATCCACACAAATTAAACCACCTGCTTTAAAACAAAAGAAATCTGGCCATTGCTTAACCTAAAACGGTCACTAAGCCTACCTAGACTCTGCAAACACTCATTAAGGACACTCATAGGAACCATAACCGGGCACTGTGCAATTGGCAGTCATGCTCGCAGGATGGGTGCCCCATATAATGATTTCTGCAGAAGCTGCGTGGATGAAGAGAAGGAAGATAACACTACTCTGCTCTTACAGCGGTCTGGCTAGTAGTAGGTTCCTACACCTAGGAGCCTACTACTTCAGCGGCCTCAATGAGCTAAACAGCGCCTGCAAAGGCGAGCTAAATGCACTACAAGCACCAACTGGTTCCAGCGTTAGGAGAAGTCAATCCACGTGGTATCACAATGGGCCTGCGCCGGCCTAAGTGCGACTGCCTTTAGCAGTCTGCCACTACAACCTAACCTTATCTAATATTTGGCTTTTTGGGAGTTGCATATACTGCGTCAAGTCAAAAATTGTAAAAATAGCACGGATCGAGGGTTGCGCTTACAGACTCATTTTAAAGCCACAATTTTCCGGAATTCAAGGAGCGTGTTTGTATCATGGCTGGACTGACGAATTCATACTGAAAATCGGGGATGGTATCGTCCATGGGAACAACATGGGTCAAGTGTCAGTCCTGTTATATGGAGCCGAAGATGGGCGCAGCTTATTCCTGGGGCATTGCAAAGGGATGTCGCCACATCAACATCAACACCGAGTCTGAGTCCCAACTAGTTTGAAAAGAAGAACAAAATCGAACTTCTCATCAAGAACCATGTCATCGCAGCGAAACAGTGTTCTCGACAGCAGGAAGCAGCGAGCCCGTGCACAGATGGAAGACAGACTTGACGTAAATCAGCGTCAACCTATGTGAAGTGGCTATAAATTTGGATCTAGGAACTGATACAACAAATTATTAAATTAGTTACTTAAGTTTGGTTAAATAAGCAGACCATAAGAGAAGCTATCTCTCCCCCAAAAAAACAGAAACTAATTTAATCAATTCCAGCTGCATTGAGCGTAAAACTCAGGTGCTTGCCACAAAGAAAAAGTTCATAATCTGAAGAGACACTTTATCGTTATTACCAACCAATCGCTGCCAAGCCGGATATCAATTGACGAAGACGGAAAAATACAACCGAACTCGATTCCACTCAAGTTCGATTTGTTGCGACTGACTTCATCCATATTATTTCCTCACATTGACTGCAGAAAGAAATTGGCTTCCCTCCAAACTCATGCTATAGTCAAAACACACACACACACCTCCTACGGTCTTCGTCGTCCCTTTGAATCCGTTTTTCCCGTTGCACTTGAAGCAAATAATTGTGCCTGTTAAGCTATCATCCGCTCCTCCCCCCGGTATACCGGATGATAGCGCATTCCCATTGCTAGATCTGAAGTTTATTTATTTCACCTTTCCTTCTTGCTATCTCCAACACCCAGGTAAGGTATTTTATCGATTCCTGCAGACAGGTGGAACAGGATTCCAATTTTTCCCTTCACCGTACTTTGTTGTTTCTTTAATCTTTCGATTTTGCATTCCATTTTTGTCTTATCGCATTGGCGCGGAAGTGTTGGAAGCTGCAAGCAGTGGCAGCATGTAGATACGTGATTTATCTTATCGTATATTTAGACGTTAACGGTAAGTTTTTCGACATGCAGATGGATGAGTTCCAGGGAAAAACAGAAATGTATTCAAATCGTTGATACGTGGTGTTATGTTTCCATGGAAGAACTCAGGAGTGTGACGAGATGAAAGCCGGATTGAAGTCTACGAACGAAATGGGAAATTTTCCACCAGATGAATATAACCGGAGCGTAGACGCATGCATTGATCCATATCTACGCACATCTAAATTTAAGAATATGTAAATGAGTTCGATGGAAGCAAATCGAGCTTAACTGAAGCACAGGAATATTCGTGAAGTGGCCTGGTTATTTGTGGAACTGCTTCTTAATCCCGAAGCCATGAGTTGCAATCAGTCTCAAACCGACTCTTCATGAGGGGAACAGCTTATTGGTGGGCTTCGTAACGACCTCGGCCGAGAGAGGAACGAAATCAATTCAATGTCAGACAGTGTCAGACAGTGTCAACACGCTGTCAAGTTTACGTCATTTCAAATAACAAGGCAATTGCATCAAAAACAGTGAATTTATTTTTCTTAAGCATTGAAGGACCTAACAAACGCGACACAAAAATAAATAAATAACGTAACATAACTTAACCATCAGAGGTGTTCAAGCATTCGTCGAGGTGCTCGTTGATGAAGTTAATATCGACTTCCTTGGTGCACGCTGGACATGGCCTTGTTGTCGTGTACACAGTCTTCATGCGCCTCTGCCTCTCGCTGAGATTCAGATCGTCATCACTTTGCCCTGAGGCGGAGTCACTAAGCGGTGGAATGTCTTCAATGTCATTATTCGAGTAACCGGCGCTTAGAAGAATTTGCTTTGAGCGTGGAGACAGGTCTGTAGTCTTCTTGTATGTAACACGTTTGCTTTTCGGTGCGGATCCTCTTATTTTTGGCTTCGGTAGTTCGATCTTCTCCGAGATACCGACGCAGCCGTTAAGGTGCTCTGACAAGTCGCTGCGCTTCATTTTCTCCTGGCAAATGGGACACGTAATTATGTCGTTGTTGGGGTCGTTTGTGTATCGCGAGCAGGACGGTACAAGTGTGTTCTCTAATTTGAAGTCCTTCAAGAGTGTATCTTCGCCAAAGAGGTCGTCAACTAACGACGTGTCGGCCAGCTCAACCGACGAGTTTAGCACATCGTCGTTGTACTCGTCGTCGATGAGATCGATGTCGTCGTCCACGCCATCGGATAGATCTATAGATTCCTCTAGGATTTCCTTTTTAATTTGTTTTTGCCGGTCGTTAGCGTCTGCAAAGACCATGGCCTTACGGGGTGTGCTACAGCTTGGCGTTGTCGGTCTGGAGTCACTTTCGTCTTCTGAGGACGAGATTGCGATGACACTGGTTTCGACTTCATGAACCATCACATCCTCATCGATCATCACCCAGTCTGGTTTGTTTGAAGCTTCATCCGCGACGAATGTGACCTCGTCCCTGCCATTCGACGTTGATAGCCGTCGACGCTTTGCATTTCCAGTGATGTCCTCCTCGCCTCCCTTCTCATTCTTTTTAGACTTGTCTGCTGTGTTTCCGAATTTCTTAAGCCACACGTCGCGAAGATGCGCTCGGTCCACTGCCTTGTCTGCACTCGAAGTGTTCGCGGTGTCTGACAACGAGTATCCTTTGCCGGTCATTGAAAAATCACGAGTACTTTGGGTTGGTCTACTAGGAGTGCCATCTTCACCTGAAGACGAGCATGAGTTAGCATGAATGTATATGTTGATCTGTAGAACATACCTAGATCTTTGAAGCCCACAACATTGACCAGATTTCCTGTCGTTCGCTTCTTATCGGAACTCTTCGGCTGGGTAACTGGTGCCGGCACCGATGTGGTCTTTGGTGCCTGAACCGATGCGGTCTTCGGGTTCAGAAGCAATGTACCACCACCATTTGTTTTCACAGGTCCTTGGAAGCACTTCATTATTAAGTACAAGCAAAAGAACAAAAGAAATCAATTGTGAACATACCCGTTGGCCGGTTTGTGTTATTTCCCGGAGGGAAGAACTTTCGCAAGTCTCCTCCTGTTGACTTCGCTTTTGGCTTTGCAGTGGTTGTTCCCGCTGTTTTCGAGACAGACTTACTCTTCTTTGCAGGCTTTTCGGGTTCTTTAATTTTCATAAACGTTCCACCACAGGAATTAAGATGCTGCTTCCACCAGTTATCATATGGCCCCGGCGCACGATTCGACGTCCGCTTGACATAACCAAAGAACGGAGCGCGATGTTGACAGCTGCCATTGCAACGCCACCAGTGCTGCTTGTACACATTCACTTCGTCGTGGAACGTATGATAGACCTGCAGTGCACCATTATTTTCCGCACTAAACAACCACGTTTCACATCCTTACCGTGATATTGGTCCCCGCAACTTTGTTGATCCCTTGCATCATTTTCTTAAAATTTGGTCCATGGCCACCGTTGCCCTCTCGAATACCCAACACGAAGCAATATGCGTGGATCATTTCATGCTAAAACAAGAAGTGTCAGAAAACTCACTTGAAACTGAAATCGCAATGCACTTGCCAACATCGTTTCGACGAGGTCCTTTCTTGACCGTAACTTCAATAGGGGTTCACTGAGGCGAATGGTTATTGCCATGCCTAAGCCGTTTCTGCGTGAGTAACATATCCCAGCGCAACTATACATGCGTTTACTCCACTCAAGCGTTACACAACGGAGTCGCTTCTGAAAGAATTTATCGTCGAATGCACGGAACATTGCTTGGATGTCTGGTGTTGGATCCAACGTCTCCCATTGTGGATGAACCAGATTGTTGGTACGATTCAGGTGGTCAGCATCAAGGTTCGAACGATATTTGCCTTCCTTCCGTTTCGGCGACTCATCTGGAATTTCTTGAATATCCTGCAAGATGATATGACATAAATGTTCGTTCACAGAAGTACCTGTAGCTGTTTTTTGCTGAATTTACATCATCAGACTGCGCGTCACACCATTTTTTCTGCATTTCCAATGCTAACAAGTAGTCACGGTCGTGGGACATGTTTTAATAATTGCGAATTTTTTAGTTTTCATTCAGAATTAAAGAAATACTTTCTTCCGTTAGTAATTTGGATTAAATTATCAACAAGAATTTGTTTTCAATGAAGGAAGGAAATATTTGACATTTCAATACGCGCTTTGACAGTTGTCATTGGTGCTTCTATTTGTGGTGGACACACAATTGAGTTTTAAGATGATTGTAATGCTTAAGGTAGAAACACAGTTTGCAAATGTATCTCAGTTTTATGTGAGTGAAATTTGACGATGTGAATAGCCACATATGAATTTGGCGTGTATATACTACATAAGTACGACATGCGTTGAGATGAACTAAATAAAGCACGGAGCATGTCCTACAAAAAGGGTAGCTTGTGAACATTTATTCTGTTGTTGAATATGAGTGCAATTTATAATTCTCATATTTTAAAATGCCACCTAGAAAAACCCCATGGTTTGACAACGAGTGTCGGCAGGCGCATTCAGCGAAGCTAGCCGCATATAAGGCGACGCTGGATAGAAGGACGAGAGCGGTCGTTGAGCTCTACGACCGGCTTCTCAAAAAGAAAAAGAAGGAGCATGAGAAGCGCGCGATCGAGGAAATAAAGAGGTGGTACGGTAGAAATAATGTTCGAAACCTTTACCAGCGGGTGAAAAAACTATCCAAAGGGTACAAACATCGGACAGAAGCCTGTCGGAATGAAGAGGGACAACTCGTAGTAGAGTCGCAATCGATACTGAGAATCTGGAAGGATCACTTCTGCAGACTGCTTAACGGCGGAGAGGACACCGATACTGCTGTCAGGCAGAATGTTCCACTCCACGCAATGGACGACGATAGAAGAGAATTACGTCCCCCCGATCTAGACGAAGTCAAGGTAGCGATATCGAGACTGAAGTCGAACAAAGTTGCTGGAGCGGACGGATTGTCCGCGGAACTGTGTAAAGCGGCTGGAGTTGATCTGGTTGGGAGCATGCACCAGCTCATCTATAGGATATGGTCGGAGGAAAGCATACCCGACGAGTGGAATCTTAGTATCGTTTGCCCGGTCCACAAGAAAGGAGACCCCTTTGACTGCGCCAACTATCGGGGGATAAGTCTCCTTAACATCGTCTACAAGATCTTCTCTGCCGTTCTGTGTAAGCGCCTGAAACCATTCGTCAACAACATGATAGGTCCTTATCAGTGCGGTTTCAGGCCTGGGAAGTCCACTATCGATCAAATTTTCACATTACGGCAGATCCTTTAAGGCCGCATATGACAGTGTGCATAGAGACGAGCTATACAACGCCATGTTTAGTTTTGACATTCCTGCCAAACTCGTCAGGTTGTGCAGGATGACGATGGAGAACTCTCGCTGCTCCATCAAGGTCGGTAACGAACTCACCGAGACCTTCAATGTCAAAAAAGGTTTTAGGCAAGGCGACGCGCTGTCATGTGATTTCTTCAACATCGTCCTGGAGAAGATCGTGCGAAACTCACACGCCAACACTAGAAGCACGATTTTCCAGAAGTCCGTTCAACTGCTAGCATACGCCGACGATATTGACGTGATTGGCCGAACTCAGCAAGCGTTTGCTTGTATTGAGACGGAGGCGGTAGAAATGGGTTTAGCGGTGAATGAGGGCAAAACAAAGTATATGCTATCAAGAAAGGACACACAACATCGACGACTCGGCCAGAACGTCACCATAGGCAGCTAAAACTTCGAGGTAGTAAAGGACTTCGTCTACCTTGGCTCCCAAGTAAATAGTGCGAACAACATCAGTACCGAGATTAAACGCAGAATAACTCTTGCCAACCGCTGTTTCATTGGGCTCAAGAGGCAATTGAGTAGTAGAGCCCTCTCTCGAAAGACCAAGCTCACGTTATATAAGACCTTGATCATCCCTGTCCTGCTGTATGGTGCGGAAGCTTGGACTATCTCAAGAGCGGATGAAGACGCACTTGGTCTCTTCGAGAGAAAAGTTCTGCGTTCAATCTTTGGTCCTGTTTGCGTTGAAGGTTCTTGGAGAAGGAGATTCAACCACGAACTGTACGGGCTGTACAGCGACATGAGTCTAGTCAGGCGTCTACGGATTCAACGTCTAAGATGGCTAGGCCATGTAGAGCGCATGGACAACACTGCTCCAGCCCGAAGAGTCTTCGACTCCGAGCCAGTGGGACAACGCAATAGAAGACGACCACGAACCCGATGGCGTACTCAAGTGGAGAAGGACCTCAACCAACTTGGAGTGCGAAATTGGAGGCAGCTGGCTAAAGAACGTGCCAGCTGGAGAGGATTGTTGACCGAGGTTCACCCCGGACTGTAGCGCCACAAGAAGAAGAAGAAAATGACCGTATGTCGTTTGCAATAATATCCACAAGAAGATTGTTGACGATTCAATCAAATTGTATAACAATTGCTGCGAATCGAATGAGAAATTGGGATGTGGGTATCAAGTTGTTCCATTTTCGAAAAATTTCCAAAAGCTTATGTATCACAAAGCACATTGTGAATAGAACTTGCATCTTTTCTTGACGTCGTCCGGTCCCTCGACAAAGTATGGCATGGCGGTCTTAACTGAAATTTTGGCCGGCTGCTTCCTGAAAACTTTTATAATCTTAAACACAATGTTGAAAGGTGGCCATGAATATCTATTCTTCGAATTCAAGGAGACAGTTATTGGAGATTCTCAGGGGAATGTTCTTGGTCCCACACTTATAATTGTTTTCTACAAGAAAGCAAACACATGCAATTTACTTTGTGTCTTCGACTTAGAGCGTACAAGACAGATTTACACGTTTTGTTGATCAATCTCGAGTGGTAGCTGTTAATAATCAAACTTCTCTTTGCAGTAGGAGTCAAACAAAAGTTGCCTAATCAACGTAAAGCTGCAGAAACAAAGAAGTGGAGAAGTTTCCACTTAATAAAATTCAAATCAGAAACCCTCCCCGGGTGTGGAAATGGAACAACTTCAGATGGTGGCAACGACCCTACTACTGAGACATTTAGAAACTATGAGGAATATTAAAATATCCATATGCCGGTTGGGATAGTAGTTTAAAAGTCAGACACAAGTTCTAGCAACAAATGGCACACTACATGCCGCGAAGCGAGAATCCCACTTATTTTTAGGTTCCACGAGAAAGGAAAAAAAAAACCACCACAAACTTGAGAGTAACTGAGGTTATGCAAAGCAAGCCAACTGGAGCGGCAGCAATTTTAAAATTGGAAGCATAGTGAATTGAAAAGTTATTCCCTCGATGCAGCCAATGCCTGCTGCAGGCGATCCGAATGTCATACCCGTGTGCTGGCACCTTTCCACCCCACGCCTTGCGGAAGGATCCTTAAAGTTAATCAAGGAAACCATATCCCATATCAAAACTTTCCTTCACGATGAGTCCTTTTTTATTTATTTTCCTAATTTTCTCTACTGCTCGGTTTTGGGAGACCAGTTATTGTATCCCAGCCGCTGTGGGGTTCTGCCTGTACCAGCACACCTGCTCTCACTGAGCAGTCTTGTTTATTCTTGCGCAAGGAATAAAAACGAAGAAGGCAAGGCGAATACGAAAAAAAAATTGAAAGCGATCTAAGGAAATTGATACTTTATCAATATTCAACCGTTATATTTGCGAAGGTGCCCGGAAGCGAGGTGGTTTTTCGCCTTTCGCAAGTATCATAAATCTAAAGCCTCCCTCGAGGGTATTTTGCGCTCTAATAAAAAATGGTTTCCTTGCAAACACTGCTGGCGTTGCTTGTGAATTGTGAAAGAGCGACGCGGGAACGGTTTGAGAGCGTCGGCTACCTATTAAACAAAATCCGTATCTGCGGAGGAAGTGCGACTTCTTGTGGTCCACCGGCACTCTCCAATGAGATATCCTTTTGCACACTGAATAATCAAAATTTGCCCCAATCCGGATTTCAAATTTTCGTTTTCCTCGTTTCTTTGTAGGTTCCTCGTTGCGGGGGATTAGCTTCTTGCAGAGCAACACGGGCAATCGATAATTTTCAGAATTGTGAACGATGGAATGGGTGCGAACTTGGAATACGCTGCCCGATGGGGATAATTGTTATATTTCGATTTTCATCTGTTGTTTTGCTTGCCATGCCTCGGTGTGGAGGTGAACTGTATACATATTCAAGAGCATCTAGCTGGTATGGATTAGAATGCCATTGGAGATAATTCAAATTGACGATGGAATGGGGAGCAAATCTGTTTTCTTAATTCAGGCAAATGGCGCAGCGTGTTGATGAGCCTGTGAAATTGCTTTTGCGACTTTTAAAACTAGGGAAGTGGCTAGGATGTGTTCGTTAAGTTCTTGAAAAATGTGATTCCATGCGAAATGTAGGTAATAACCACGCTGTGATATAGGCGCAAATCATATGTTTATCCTCTTTCAAAAAGGCGAACAAGTTGCCTGGGAATGAAGGATGTAGAGTGCTTTTCTTTCGATTGTGGACAGAAAATTTGGTACATGGGTGCTTGAGGTTCAGGGTCTGTGATCACATGGCAAAGCCGTTGTATCTCTCAACCTGGCGGGATGCCAACAACGATCTTTGTCAATGCATAGGTCAAGTTGGCATGTAGCATCCTCGCGGCGCCTCCTGGTAGCTGTCACAAGACACGTTGTGAGGAGGGTGGAGGTGCATACCACGTCTCTCCTGCGGTTGTGCGGAGGGCTAACAACCCGCCCACGGAAAAATTAAAATCTTACGGAAAAGCAAATTGCCGCAGAGAGACGGACCGATCTGCAACGACAACACGGCGCAAAAAAGGCCAACTATTTGTGAGTGAGCTCCTGGAATCGAAGAACACTCTACACTCCAGGGGCTGCTCAAAAACTGGAAAATATCCTCACACAGTACAAGGCGGATATTACTGCGCTCTAGGAAATACGCTGGATAGGACAAGCACTTATAAAAAAGGAAGAGTGCGACACATATTACAGCTGTCACAAAAGGTTGCACATATTTGGATGCGGATTCTTCGATGATAGAACCTCATCGACTTTAAACCGATAAGTGATCGCCTGGCTGTGATCCGCATCCAAGGCAGATTCTACAACATCGGATTGATATGTGCTCACGCCCCTACCAACGAAGCTGAAGAGTCTGTCAAAGAGGACTATTACGAACTTTTGGACGGTGCCTACGATGCCTGTCCGGAGTACGATGTCAAAATCATACTCGAAAACTTTAATGCTAAGATCGGTAAGGAAAACATATTTGACGGAGTGATGGGAAAACACAGCCACCACGACACCGCAGATGACGGCTTCCGACTCACCGACTTTACGATCGTCCGTAATATGGTCTGTCGGCCTGTCGCAAAGTTAGTGAGTCGAAAGCTGCCAGAGAGGAGAGAGTGATAGGGAAATGCGTACTTCGCAATGGAATTGTCTTTGCACCTAGGAGGTAACCGATCCACTGCCATTTTCTCCTTCAAATATTGATATTTAAAGGTTCTTTGCCCGTTCTCAGAATATAGCTCATCCAAAAAACCATACGAATATGCCTCAATCATCGCTTTACGAAGAATTGTAGATTTCGTGTGGTAATTATGTCCACTTTTCAGGTACGGCACCCTCAAGGCAACACCAATTCTATGTTAGAGCCGAACAGTCACAGTTTGTTCATCAAGCTGATCACATTAGTTTTCCCGATCGTGGATAGCACTCCGAACGCCGTTTTAGCCTTCTCTATTCTGCTGCGTAGATTAGGAGCCACAGCGGTTAGCCGAGAGCACCACACTTGCTAGGTATAGAAACTTTCTGAACGTTCTTTTGGGCAATGTACTCTAATCTGAAACCTAGCCGTCGACATTCTGTCGCTGTGGGGCTTCCAGGATATGAGGCTACTTAATGCTGCTGAAGCTTATACTTGTCCTACCTTCCAGACCTTCTCTCATTAACCATTGGTTTGCCAGAGTAGAGTATCACAGTACAGTAGTCTGGCCACCTTATCTCACTCCGTTGCAAAATTTCCATTTTGTACTAGTTTGTGGCCCTTCCTGAGTCCAAGAGAGTTCTAACGTCCCAGAATGCGGGTTTATCCAGGTAGAATAGCTAAAGGGGGTTTTGTTTTCGCTTCGGAGCAATTGTTCTTTTTACGATTGAGGCTAGCTGGGCGCTCCAGCTCAATCAAACAGACCACCGTACATTGTTTCTGGTCCTTGTTCGATTTGATATCCGACACTCGTCTCGACGCGGCGGAATTATATGTTTGTCCTCTGTCCAGTTGTTCAGGGTTCTATTTATCACTTTCTCGAATACCGATGTTCGCTGGGTTCGCTGTTCGCTGTTTGATGGATGTGGGTTGTACAATCGCAGTTTTCCAGTGCTTCGCATGTGCGTTATTCATTGCATTGTTAAACAAGATATTGTACATATTAACCACTTCCAGGCGGAGGTGTCTTAGCAACAATTGTGTGCTGTCGATTCCAACTGACATTTTCTTATTTAGTGACGCGAAGACTGTTTGAAGATCTGTCTTCCAAAGGAACGGGAAGCGGTTATGCCTTTTTGTTATACCATTCAACAGCACCTGGACGAGGAATGTTTTCAAAATTCTTGCCTTTTGACACCATGGTCAATTGTTCTGTGATTAATTGATGAATCAATCATTGAAAAATCAATCAATCAAAATCAATCACTGATCATTCACCTCATCAAAGCACTTAGTAAAATATTTTATTGGTTGCTTCACTTGCCCAAACTAATCTTGCAGCAGCTTATGTCTGCAATCCTCCGTCTTCTTCGTCTTCTTTGCCTTGCGCAACAGTACGAGTTAGACCTGGGCCTCAGCCAACATGGCTCTCCGTCTAGCACGGTCTTGTGGTAGTTACTTCCAGTCGTGCACGTTAAACTTATTCAATCCTCCGTATTAAGCCTTCGAAAAACTCTTGTGCCGTTTCTTCAATTTAATTTTTATCTTAGATGGTCTTCGCAAACAATCCTGTCAATTGCACCAACATCCAATTAACCCGCAAAGTTTTTGAATTTCTTACTGGGTCAAGCCTTTTGGATGCATCTCTTCCGCAAAATAGAGCATTAATTATATGATTTATAACCATTACGGTGATAAATCTATGATTTAGTAACGGTAGGCTGTAGGCGCCAATGTGTTTGACAAATTACTGACCACAAACCAACAAGTTTTTCGAATTTTTATATTTTCCCTGATTTTCTTACTTGTATTTAATTATTGTAAGCATTTTGTTTTCTACAACAGGATTTCCTCAGGTAGATTAGGTTAGGAAATAGTGGCAGTCACACTTAGGCCAGAGTAGGCCCATTGTGATACCACGCCGATGGACTTCTTCTAACATCGGCACCAGTTGCTAAACCGATTTAGCCGGCCTAGGCTGGCGCTGTTTAGCTCATTGAGGTTATTGAAGTAGTAGACCCCTGATGTAGGAACCTACGACTAGCCAGAGCGCTGTAAGAGCAGAGTAGTGTGTCTTAATTCTCTACATCCATGCAGCTTCTGCAGAAATCATTATACGGGGCAACCATCCAGCGAGCATGAGTGCCAACTGCACAGTGCCCGGTTATGACTCCGGTTAATGAGTGCTTGCTGAGTCTGAGTAGACTGAGTGACCGTTTTAGGTTAAGTGATGGCCAGATTTCTTTTGTTTTAAGGCAGGTGGTGCCTCCTAGCCATTGTCATTAGTGGTTTCAATTGTTTGAATCTGTAAAAGATGGCAGGCTGCTAACCCTGCTATTGATAGGGATGAGGTTGTACCACACCTGACGTGTTCATCGGCTTGCAGTTTCCTGGTATGTCACAGTGTCCCTGCAACCACATGAGGTGAATGTTAAAATGCTCAGTCATCTCGTTAAGAGACAGCCTGCAATTAAGGGATGTTTTTGAGCAAAACATGACATTGTCCAGCGATTTTAAAGCGGTCTGACCGTCCGAACAGATGGTGATATCCCCTTTTGATATCACATTGTTTTTGAGCCATGACGACGCATCTTTAATCGCTATAGTTTCTGAATGAATAACGCTTCAGTAATCAGGGACGTAGCTATGTTGAGATCTTGGGAATAGACACGCGCAGTCACGCCTTCGTTTGTCTACGATCCATCTGTGAAAATAGCCAGAGGATCATCCAACGTCTGCCTATCAGACATCCAATAGATCGAGCATTTCCTCTCGAAGATAGCCTGGGGTATTAGACGCTCAGTGTCACTAGAAAACAAGTTGAATTCCTTGGGAATGGGTTGAGTGGCCGATATTGACTTCGGACCACAGTCGGAGTGTCTTGGGTCTCAAGGCTGTGCTGGCTGCTGTTTGTTTTCCGAATATTACCAGTGGTGGAAGATGCAGGAGAGTATTCAGTGCGTCTGACGGAGTACTACGCATTGATCCGCTGATGCACAGGCAGGTCAGTTTTTATACTCGACTGAGTGCCTTGCAGTGGATAACTTTGTTTAGTGCTGGCCACCAAACTGAGGCTCCATACAGAAGTGTCGGTCTGACAAGTTGTTAATCCAGTGAGCTATGCGTGGTTGTAAGCCCCATTTGCATCCAATGGCCTTTTTGCAGCCAAAAGGAGCAGAAGATGCTTTTTTGACCCTTTCCTAGATGTTGAGCTTCCAATTTAGCTTGCTATCGAGCGTGAGACCCCGAAATGGTAGTTAGCTGTAATGTAGTGCCACACAGTGAGGGGCCGCCGAGTCCGCATGTTTGTGTTCATGCTTCCAGCTTGTTGCAGGCATTCTGCATTATGCCTCTCGAATTTGCCGGACGCCGCTATGGCAATATCGTCCGCATATAGTTGCATTGGACGAGATACGTCTGTTGATTTGAATAGCCACCTTAGCACTGGTGGGGGGATAGCTATTCAGAGAACTGGTAAACTGTTTGAGTGTTTGACTAATTCTGATTTATTTAATAAATTTTAATTCTATATATACAATTAAATTGCTTAGATCTACGAAATTCGTTCTTCACGGGTTGGTTGCTCGTTGATCGCTCGTAATTTGAAACTTCTTGCATACGTCTGCCATCGATCATGGGAACGTGAACATAAATGCAACGTTTTCAAATTTTGTGTGCTGAAATTTTGTGGAACTAAATACGCCGTCCCCAAATTAGTCGATTTGAAGAATGTGTGGTTTAATGAATGTGTGTGAAATTAAATGCATGGTTTGCAAATCAATTGTTTCCCTGTGTCTTACACAATGTCTTCTATAATGACTCTAGTTGAGAAGTTGCCCGGCAAGTGCGTATCGAAAAGGAGACTGAGTGCTTTCTCACTGGATAAGGTTCAGGTTCCGTCGGGTGTTTGTAGGAAGATAGGTCATTTAGGGGATGATGCTAGAACTTCCCTCAGAACTTCAAAGAAGCAATGCTGCGCATTTATCAGTTCACTTATTAGCAAATCAAACTGATATCTAATTTGCCGGCAAAAGCTTAGTAATTTGACGCCAAGAATTGATAGAAAACTGTTTTTGGTAGAGAGGTCCAAAATAAACTTTTAAGCTTTATTTACTATAGGATTGGAATTGTGGGCTATCTTGCTCCGTTTAGGAGGTAGGGGCAAGTCACATGGGCCTGTGGCCTACGATTTGATTTGCAACTTGAAGGAAGAAGCATGTCCCTTAGAGGTCTGTCTATTAGCAAATTTATACTCCCTATTAATGTCAAACTAAAACTCGCCAAAGCACTCATAGTGCCTATGTTAACCTACGGGTGCGAGTTGTTCGCTGAATGTGATAATGTCTCAATGCAAAAATTGCTAAAAGCAATCAACGCGACGGCACGGTACATTTTTAACCTTCGAAGATTTGATCATGTCTCAGAACAACGTCAGCTTCTCCTCGGATGTGAATTAGAAGCATTTGTGAAATATAGATCATGCATACTAATCTTTAAAATCATTCATTATAAACAACCTGACTATCTTTATGAAAAAATAACTCTCTGTCGTACAAGTCGTAATATAACGTTGAAACCTTCAGTTCATACATGTTTAACATCACGCAGGCAGTTTTTCATTCATGCTGTACACCTGTGGAACCATCTACCTCCACAGGTACGGTCAAAGACCGTGTACAGACAATTTTGCTCCGCTTGTTTTTCACACCTCTCCAATACGCACTGAAATAATACCCACAATTTAAATCTTAATTTTTGTATCAGTAAATTCATATACTAAGCTAAATTTTAAAAAAAAGCTGCAAAACTCTTAAATTCAATGTAATGTAATTATCACTATGTAAACGATTTTATATTTTAAGGCCTGTACAATAAAAGAATATTGTATTCCTAATGTACAGAGATTATAAAGAAATAATAAATGAAAATGAAAATGAAATCAAATGAAAAAAAAAGAAGAAATAACACTGATCGCACAGATATCGGCCAGACTTTTCTGGTCAATTAGAATGGACCCCTTTACCTTAACTTACTGGAAAGGTATTCCTAACTGTGCAACACAATCGGGTTCGGATGCTAAAATATTCGTTGAGTTCAGCAATTTTCGTTAAGTTTCGTTTATATGAGACAGCTGATGTGTTGCATGGGACTACTGTGAGACCATTGCAAGCACGTTAAGTAAAAAAAGAAAAAGCTTTACGCCTGCAAACCTACGTGCCTTCATTCGTTCTAAACACAAAAGAACCGCTGACCCACAGACAACACCGACATGCATGAAATCCAAAAGCAGTATTTTTTTTCACCGAATCCGAGGTTACTTAAGTTAATCAATCACTTTGCAATAATTCACAACATCAAGCTCCTTAGAGCACTGGAAACACGATAAGCCATAGACATAGCCTCCTCTCGTTCTCTCTCTCAAACAGCCAAGATGTCAAAATCATGATTTATCACTGCCCTGGTGCACAATTCATAAGGGAGTGGTCCTCTTAGCATACTCTTCGCCTGTGGGATATCTTTGAATCTAAGAAAGGATATCTTATGCATAATTTTGGAATTCATTTTCAGTTGCGGCTTCGTTACTGGGCGCACACACACTCTCCGCCCGCACCGAAGGGTACAACCCACTGCATAAATTCTCACCTTTATACGTTCATTTTGGATTCGCAATGGTGGCAACAATTCAAATTTCAAATCTCCCGGAATACTCAGTGATTTCTCACACGAATTTACTAGATGCCATTCAGACGAAAAACATTTTTTAATATTTTCCCACCACTTAATGCGAGTAATGATCCCGCTGGCAAGTGTAACGTCGCCATAAACCTGTGTAACTCATAATGCTATTTGCAGGATAACATCGGTATTCCGAGTACCACTTGAGAAAAAAGAAAAAAAAAAAGGAATGCGAACATGCAGAGCTCCTGGTAGGGGTATCTGTGTCATTGCGACCGAGGCGTCTGCATTTGTGCAGAGTCTACGTACGTTCAAGGGCAGAGCGTGGAGGAGACGAGAAAAAGAAGATTTCAACGATTGCCAATAAAAATCCCTTTTCCGTGAATAAATTTTGCGTGAAAATATGAGAGAACTGGTGAACTCTAAGCGCGCATCCCACCTTCGCATCGCCCTGTGCTTGTAGGTACTTGCCATCATCCCGGTAAATTACGGAAGCAGAAAACATTTTCACGATCATCTCTGCAATGATTCTCGGTGGCGGCAATTTAATGTAATGTACATGAGGTGTATAAGCCGCCGTTCGTGGTGTGTGCCGGCTGACAGGATACGATGTGGGCAAAGATACATCTGCGGGGGGTGTAATCTTCGCGCAGTCTTTCGCTGTACGTAACACTTTAACCCCAGCGATTTCCATAATAAAATATTACATTTTGAGTTTTCTCCAAGGCGATCCGGAATATATATTCTGCTTGTGCTGTGCTCCCGCGAAGTTCGCCTCTCTCTCTTGTACTTTATGGGATGGTGGGTGGCTTGCTGGATACAGCATTTTTGGAGATAAATACCCCCGAAGGCAGGTGGACCGAGTCATCTTCCATTGCATAGGAGATGGGTGGCAGAGGGGAATAAGGAAACGGGTGTTCATTGCGTTTTGCCCTGGAGGGCTTAAGTGTTCCAGGGCTCTCATTTAAATTTGGTAGCAGCATGCGATCATAAAAAGGTCAATTTAGTTGCCTGCAAATGTTTGTTCTATTGTTGTTTTAGGGCACTTAACATTCATTTTGTACTTTCAGAGAAGAGCGGTATCTCGGTAGTATTTGTTGAAAGCAGATGTCTGATGCGATGAGTTCTAATTATAATTTCATTTTGATCCACATTACCCTTTGCAGCTAGGTAAAATATTTAATTGGCCTGCTTAGTGTTAAAAGGCGTCAATTGGGAGGAATTCTATTTAATTCACTTGGCCTCGGGGAGTTGGAATCGTCTTCAAAATTAGGCAAAGCATTATTTTGCAAGCTTTGCTGGTCGTCTCTGTGAATACTTGAAAGTTACGTTGGCTTAGTGTGGCTGACCAAGGTAACAGGCAGACTTACTACTCTTAAGCCTGGACATTGGTGTAGCTCGATAATGTAAATGTGTCCAATTGTGAATGATTCCAATATTCCTATTTTTTTGAAAAAAAAAATATTACTTCCTTCAGTCATTCGCTTAGCTCAAAAGAAGGCCACGTAAATGCAAAAAGAAACTTTGTTTATATCAATATTTCGAATTTGAACGCTATATTGCAATTCTTAACATAAATACAGTAGAATCTCGATAAAGTAAACAATTAAGAACGAAGGGAGTTTAAGCTTGTGAAGGTCAAATTTGAGACAGAATATGGCAATACCACCGCTGATTTTCATTTTAAAACGTCTAATTCTTGCATTCTAACCAATTGAAAATAAGGGGTTTATCGCACAAAACTACATTTTTACATTTTAAACGAAAATGTGCTGCACAAGTACATATAAATTAAAATGTTATGGCACACAAAGTAACATGAAATATTGACATTGCCGATGGGAAAGTTACCGGTAAAAATCAGCCATTTGGAATCTCCTTCTCTCTAAAAGCATTTTCATTGCCTTTTTCAAGCCGATTTCTTCTTCTTCTTCTTCGATTGGCGCTACAGTCCGGGGTGGACCTGGGCCTCAACCAACATGCCTCTCCAGCCAGCACGATCTTTCGCCAGCTGCCTCCAGTTGCGCACTCCAAAATGGTTGAGGTCCTTTTCCACTTGTGTGCGCCATCTAGTGCGAGGACGTCCTCTGTTGCGCTGTCCCAATGGCTCGGTGTCGAAGACTCTTCTGGCCGGAGCTGTGGTGTCTTCGCTTGATCTCGGTACTGGTGTTGTTGTCCCTATTTACTCCGGAGCCTAGGTAGACGAAGTCCTTGACTACCTCAAAGTTTCTGCTGCCCAATATGACTCTGTCCGAGACGTCGATGTTGTGCGTCCTTCCGTGATGACAGCTTTGTTTTGCCTTGGTTTACCGCTAGACCCATTTTAGCCGCTTCCGCTTCAATGCCAGATGTGTTCGTCCAATCACGTCAATGTCGTCCGCGTAAGCAAGCAGTTGAACGGACTTTTGGAAGATCGTGCCTCGGGTGTTTACGTTTGAGTTTCGCACGATCTTCTCAAGTATGATGTTAAAGAAGTCACATGACATCGCGTCGCCTTGTCTAAAACCTTTTTTGACATTGAAGGTCTCGGTGTCGGTTCGTTACCGACCTTGATGGAGCAGCGAGAGTTCTCCATCGTCATCCTGCACAACCTGACGAGTTTGGCAGGAATGTCAAAACTAGACATGGCGCTGTATAGCTCGTCTCTATGCACGCTGTCATATGCGGCCTTGAAATCGACGAACAGATGGTGAGTGTCGATTTGCATTTCTTGGGTCTTTTCCAGGATTTGCCGTAGTGTGAAGATTTGGTCTGTTGTGGACTTTCCTGGCCTGAAGCCACACTGATATGGACCTATCGGTTATTAATGAATGGCTTCAGGCGGGTACACAAAACGGCAGAGAAGATCTTATACGCGATATTAAGAAGACTGGTCCCTCGATAGTTGGCGCAGTCAAAGGGATCTCCTTTCTTGTGGACCGGACAAACGACGCTGAGATTCCACTCTTCGGGCATGTTTTCCTCCGACCATATCTTACAGATGAGCTGGTGCATGCGCCCAACCAGGTCATCCCCAGCTGCCTCAAACAGTTCCGCGGGCAATCCGTCCGCTCGACTCTCGTTCGACTTCAGTCTAGATATCGCTATCTTGACTTCGTCTAAATCGGGGGGACGGAATTCGTGTTCATCATCGTCCAAATTGAGTGAAACATTCTGCCTGACAGCGGAATTTGTGTCGTCATCGCCGTTTAACAGTCTACAGAAATAATTTTTCCAAATTCTCAGCATCGACTGCGATTCTACTAATAGTTGTCCATTTTCAAAAAACTGCCGCAGTTATTAGTCCCAAAAACACCAGCACACCAGCTGGAACTCAGGAACTGTACAGTTCTTCTTTCCGATTGGAATGATCGGCCCGTCAGCGGCAACGTTAACTACAGCATCCGCACTTATTCCAACTTATTGGCGTTAGTAATATATTTAAACAAGGTTAGCTTGCATCACTATGCATAATACCGTGATGACTATTTACAGTTGATTCCAGTTTATATTTTGAGATGCAACTATTCCATATGCTAGAGTCATGCTTGTAACCACGGGACCTTGCAACGATATCAATAATCATAGCTGGCCGTTTAATTTGCACATGCGTACATGCGTATCACTCCAATAACCTTTAGAAAGCGAGCAATCCTATAAAATGTCTATTTTGTTTCACTTAACTCTGTCGCTGTGAACGGACATTTAATGAAAGGAGAAAGCAATAATGCAATCCGTTTTGAAATTTTTTTTATAATTCTGCCCACTGTTGGTTGGGAAATTCCATTCAAGGCTCCTGAAAGTTCAAACGAGCACTGGTACATGTCAATAAAAAGCTACCAGTTCTCTTGTTATCAATTCTTACCAACATCACACTGGTGGACATTTCTTCCAAAACAAATGCAATGCTACCAGCAGCATTCGCGTTTCTTGCACATCCAGCACCTTCAATCAAACATTTAACCGTAATCTTAGAGAACCTGTACTGCTAATAAAATTCTTCCTCTAGATCCTCTAGCTCTTCAAATGGATTCGATCGCTGTTTGTTTATATGACAGCGTGCATAGAGACGAGCTATGCAACGCCATGTCTAGTTTTGACATTCCTGCCAAACTCGTCAGGCTGTGCAGGATGACGATGGAGAACTCTCGCTGCTCCATCAAGGTCGGTAACGAACTCACCGAGACCTTCAATGTCAAAAAAGATTTTAGGCAAGGCGACACGCTGTCGTGTGACTTCTTTAACATCATACTTGAGAAGATCGTGCGAAACTCAAACGTAAACACCCGAGGCACGATCTTCCAAAAGTCCGTTCAACTGCTTGCTTACGCGGACGACATTGACGTGATTGGACGAACACAGCGAGCCGTCAATGAGGCGTTTGCTGGCATTGAAGCGGAAGCGGCTAAAATGGGTCTAGCGGTAAACCAGGGCAAAACAAAGTACATGCTGTCATCACGAAAGGACGCACAACATCGACGTCTCGGACAGAATCATATTGGGCAGCAGAAACTTTGAGGTAGTCAAGGACTTCGTCTACCTAGGCTCCGGAGTAAATAGGGACAACAACACCAGTACCGAGATCAAGCGCAGAATTACTCTTGCCAATCGCTGTTTCTTTGGGCTCAAGAGGCAATTGAGTAACAGAGCCATCTCTCGAAACACCAAATTGAGCTTATATAAAACCCTGATCATCCCAGTCCTGCTCTATGGCGCAGAGACATGGACGCTATCTAGAGCGGATGAAGAAGCTCTTGGTTGTTTTGAGAGAAAAGTTCTGTGTACGATCTTTGGTCTTGTTTGCGTTGATGGCGTTTGGAGGAGAAGGTTCAACCACGAACTATACGGGCTGTACAGCGGCATGCACCTAGTTAAGCGTCTTTGGATCCAACGCTTAAGATGGCTAGGTCATGTAGAGCGGATGGACACCACAGCTCCGGCCCGAAAAGTCTTCGACACCGAGCCATTGGGACAGCGCAACAGAGGACGTCCTCGCACTAGATGGCGCACACAAGTGGAAAAGGACCTCAACCAACATGGAGTGCGCAACTGGAGGCAGCTGGCGAAAGATCGTGCTGGCTGGAGAGGAATGTTGGTTGAGGCCCAGGTCCACCCCGGACTGTAGCGCCAATCAAGAAGAAGAAGAAGAACTGCGGCAGTTTGTGGAATACTTGATTCAAAGGCAACGATGACAGGAGATTTTAAAGTGCCAATTGTATCGCTGTATGTGCAGGAAATATCCAGCATGGTATTGCTGCCTATGACGATGTTATCATCTTCCAAGTCATCAGCAATCATGGCTTGTACAAGGACATCTGAAGCATCGACAACTGGTACGGTAAAGCAGTTTCCAGTAGCCTTTACTGCTTTCTTAACAGCGGTAGCGGACTTTTTTGCGACCATTTTCATTCGCAACCATGGCTGCTTAAATTTATCCATGCTCCTTTGACAGCCAGCAGCACGCATACTTGTAGCAATTGATTCCCAGGCAGTACTAGTTTCATATCCTTGCCTCTGTTTTCAACCACCTCCAAATTCTATACCACAAATTGCCGCAGCATTTCCCTTTCCATGGGATCCCAGTAATGCGATCTGTCTCGTTTTGTCTGCAATCACACAGTCTTACCTACAATGAATCTTAAATAATAAACCCGTAATACCTTTATTTAATTTTTTGAATCCATTCTATTGATTTTAATTACTTTTTTCTTTGAAGATTTTTAAATTCAAAACAAAAGCACTTAAAAGTAATAGATTTCTCGTGAAATAATTTTGACATTTGGGTTTGTTCTGATGAAATCACTTTACAATAACTCTTATAAGCAGACACTAGATATGCACAGCCACAGTATATGATTAACGAAAAGTTAAAGTCGTCTGCTTGATTTAGAGTCGGCTATAATTGAAGTCGACTTTAGGCACTGTTAATGAGCTGACTATGAATTTGGGCCTGTGCCTTCCGTGTTGACTTTTGCCCACCGTACTATCTTCTCCAGTACAAAATTGAAGAAATCTCACGGCAGCGCATATCCTTGCCGAAATCCGGTGCAGGTTTCGAACGGTTCCGAGGTTTTTGAACCGAACTGCACGGTGCATCGCGTATGTATTAGCGTGGTGCGACACAACCGGATCAGTTTTCCCGGGATCCCGAATGAATGCTGTCGTATGCGGCTTTAAAATCGATGAACAGATGGTGAGTATCGATTTGCAACTCGCTGGTCTTCTCCAGGATCTGCCTTAGTGTGAAGATTTGTTCTATGGTCGATTTGACGGTCCGGAATCCGCACTGGTACGTGCCGATTAGTGCGGTGCAAAACGGCTTAAGACGTTCACACAGTACGCTGGATAGGATCTTGTAGGCCACGTTGAGCAGGGATATGCCTCTATAGTTTTTGCAGGAGGTAGGATCGCCTTTTTTGTGGATGGGGCATATGGAGCTGATATTTCAGTCGTCAAGCATGCTTTCATCTTCCCAAATTCGGCAAATGATCTTTTGCATGCTCCCTACAATTACATTGAAAAGCTCCGATGATAAGCAATCTGAGCCTGCGTCCTCGTTGTTCTTCAGCCTTTTTATGGCTGTACCGACTTCTTCAAAGCTAGGTGGGAAGAATACTGTAGCAGAGAGTCTATTGTAATTTAATTTGAACGCAATATTAAAATTTTTCTTTCAAAATCGGTACAGTACTTCATGGTAAATGTTGTCACTATTTTTTTGTAATATTTTTGTTTTCTAATATTGCTCCGGATTCCTAAGCGGGGCTTGGACAGAAAGCCCCCCCCCTCCCCCTCACCACCAACAAAAAAAAAGAAGACTGTGTTAGACCAAACAGCTGCCAATTTTCGGCGCCACATTTGTCATACTCTCGATCCGAATCCTTCTGCTCATCCATCAAACAGTTGGGTTCCTCGTACTCGTAATCAGCTAATCAGCTAGTCCTTCTTGCAGTAGTTTGTACTATGATTTCAGCTTTTCACACTCATGTGCCTTTTATGAGTGCTTTGCATGCCTTAAATATCTTCGACTAAGCCCATAGCGATCATATCCTGCCCTGGATGCAGGTTCCATATCCCACTAACCCGATGTTGCCACCACATCGTTTTCTACCAGCAGTATCATGATGTATTATGATTGTTGTGAATCGTGGCTTGAGATTTCGTCTGTCATCAGAAGTGCATTTTCATCTTCTGTCGCATATGTTCTGGACTTTAGACGTCTACTGTCCCCGGTGTTAGAATATTGTCGAATGTCCTGTCGAATGTCCACACTTTAGATATGCTTCGATTACAGAACGCAACTTTTTCCCAAATCAAGTACCGCCACTATTTGTCGAGGCACACCGAGAATCATGAAAATTTTGTTAGTAAACAGTCATAGTTCATGTCACTTCCCATACTTGGTTCGTGTGTCATCGGAGCATTTAATCGGAATGATCCCGTGGTGGAGGTTGTTATAAATGCGAAATGGCCAGATTTCCTGCAAGGATGCAATTAACACTTCACTCCATTTGTCTTGGCTTAAATTTATAAGCCGTAAGATTGGCATGAGCTATACACATGCCTGCACTTGCTTATTAGATCCCAAATATAAATCCGATGTATTGACACATCTTTGAACATTCTCCATTCTTATTCTAACAAAAAATGCATACGTGAAGCAGCAGTTTGTTCGTATATGCCACGAATGCTGATGCACCCTCGAATGCATACGCTCTCAAGAGCATAGCTATGTTCAGTGTTTCATTGCTTAGCCATACAACACTCCTCTCTGTTATTTGATAGCCGCAGCACGTGTTAGGTCTTCTCTTCGGATACATACGATTGTTCGTTGTCCCGGCATAAAACTTGCAGCTTATCTTTACATAGGAGAGAAAAGTACCATGTCCCCAATTGTGCGCCAGATTCACCTCGGACTGTACCTCATCATGTGTAAATAAATGTTAGCTTTTCAAGCGCCATTTCACGGACAGGGTTAATTTCAGTTCACGACTTAAGATTGAAATGCAACCAACCAACGTGAATTATGTTCCGTATGACACACTTATAGTTTTGTGGAAATCAAATAATTTTTAGGTGGCAACTACTCACAGTAACAGATGTACGTTCATCTTCAAGATCTATACACAATGCCAACACATGCACGATGGCCCCTAAGGTGCATCGGGCTCTTACGAGTGGCAGCCCGATGAGATGTGTGGACCGGAGAACAAGAACGATAACGACTGCGACGGCCCTACCTCTGTGGGGTCAGGTGACAACCTTAAGTGAAGTCTGAATGTAAATTTGTCTCTGCAACGCTGCATTGGACGTCTGTGGATATTACTCAGCCTTGTTTACACAACGTTTAGTTGTCAAAATTCAAAAAGACCAGTAGTCATGCAGTCACCGCAACACATCGAAATACACACGTACATTAAATAAGCAGCACTTTATTTAAAAGTTATGCCCGGAACATACACCAAACAAGTCCTGGAACAAGGAGCCGCACAGACAGCGGTGTCCTGTACCGACACCTCACTTCATTGAATCTACTGCTGAAGAGGCATTCACACCCCCATCCTACACATCCAGGAACACCCGATTGAAATTCATATTTAAGCCCTTCGCCGGGAGGTGTATTCGCTGCCAGCGTTTGCTAAACAACCATAAATACAAGACACAGGCAGGATACGGCGCGGTGTTCCCTGCAGGCGTTGTGAAGCAGACCACTCACATTAGTTTTCCTCGCACAGCACATTCCATGAACGGCGTTCGTTCCCCATCCGCCCGTCTCGTGTACCATATCTCCAGTTATCATTCACTCTTGCCGGAGTATGCTGTAAGAAGCATAATTATTGCAATAATCGTAAATAATTGTCTGGTGAAATATCACCAGCATTACGAGGACGAAGGTCGGCCCGGAGGTGGGCGTCAGTGTGCTTACCTTCCCAGAAGTGCCCGTCTCGACATGCCCGCCATACATGCTCGCATATGGGCTTTGAATTATGCTGCCCAAGGAGTACGTAATACTTTTAGGGCAATCTCATGCTCCCACGACGTCTACTCCTTCATAGTGCGGATGACTGCCTTCTTGCACGGCCACACCGCCCTCCCCTCCCAGTTCAGCCACTCCACGCAGTCAGACAAGCAGGCAGGCAGTCAGGGACTAGAAGTCAACACTCCACGCCACTGTACACACTTTCATTATTTAAGATAGAGTGAAAATGAAAAACGATTCAGCATACTTTAGTGAAATGAAGATCCTGTAGGCGATTGCACAGGATTGTATTTATGTGCAGGCAAAGTACACAGCCTCACTTTTCGAGTGGCAGAAAGTGGTGGGGCACCTGAATAATTGAGTACATTTTAGTGGAAGGGAGCAGGGCGCGACGTGAGGAGTTTTGTGTTTTTTAGATTGTGAGTCAGAGGTAGGTGGACGAAGGAAGGTTAGAAATGCACGAATGCAACCATTTTAGCGATGTTCTTGTACTCACATTTTCACGGCAGATTTATTTCGAATTGGCCAACTAACCGGCGCCTTTAATTAAATTATTTGTTGTTCAACACTCGCTTCGCTTGAAGTCAGCACACCTGGAAAGCACAATTATAATGAAAAGAAAGATTGCTCACATAATTGACTGTATGCGATTAGTACTCATGCCGATTATGAATTCCGGTCGGGGGAAAAATATTCGCATCTTTTTCATTATAGAAAAGGCACTCCAAAAAATTAGCGGATGCTGGTGGGGTAGTGTACAGAATGCTATTATAGAAAACGCAACTCATCTGCACTCCATATTGTTTGTGACGTTTTCAATCCGAACCAAATGAGTTGTGGATTTGAAGGGAAAAGGGTGGGTGGTTGAATGAAAATGGTCCTTGATTTTTCAAGCGTCCCGCTTTTTTCGCTCATGCGTAAATTTATTCACATGACGAACCGCAGCACGCTGAGTCGAAAACCAAAAAATGAAGAAGTACAACTATTACACTGAGAAATCGGTACACATGTGCTTCAGAATGCCATCCGGAGGTAGATACAGATCACTGGCAGAATGCCGGAGCATCAGGATTATGCTTCCAAATGGAGCGACAACAAAACCAACCGACAAGCTTAAGTATCTCGGCACTAACTTCAGCTCATGCGAAAACAAAATTGACTTAGCTCCCTATAAGCAACACATTCGGCCAATCATAGCGCATAGGTGCCCTATATCGCATATCATCCCCAAGTCAGTGCCAAAAGTAAAAAAGCACAATAAAATACGAAAAAATTAAATTCGGAGAATCTCTTATCAATTTCTTTTTCCAAATGTGAATGGAAGCCCGACAATGGGAAGGACCAAGCTTAAAAAAAAGAAAAATGAAGAAGCTGTATCAAATAAGAGATAATTATGCACCAGATGCATTCTGTCCGTTGGAGAGAGAGAGTTAAATTCTATTGCGATTATACAAATTGAGAGAAGTACCAGGCTAGAAGAGGGGAGGAGAAAAAGCTTCGACGCCTGAAGAAAAGTCATCTTGCAAACTCCCAACTCAAGGATATCGAGGAGTCTAGGGATAAAAAGAAAAAACGGGCCGTCTACAAAAAAGCCAAAACACTGGCCACATGCTTTAGGAAAGACACCTATGCTCTTCGAAATTGCGACGGTAATCTAGACACGGACCCACAGGGAATAGTGGATGTGTTTAAGCATCAGTTCCAACAGATACTTAGCGGGCCTGACCAGGAAAGAGTGATAGAGAACCAGGAAATCCCAACTCCAGTTGACGAAGTAGTCCTCCCACCTAGCTTTGAAGAAGTCGGTACAGCCATTAAAAGGCTGAAGAAACACGAAGACGCAGGCTCAGATGGCTTCCCATCGGAGCTTTTCAAAGCTGGGGCAATGTAATGGCAGGGAGCATGTACCAAATCATTTGCCGAATTTGGGAAGATGAAAGCATGCCCGACGACTGGAATATCAGCTCCATATGCCCCATCCACAAAAAAGGCGATCCTACCTCCTGCAAGAACTATAGAGGCATATCCCTGCTCAACGTCGCCCACAAGATCCTATCCAGCGTACTGTATGTACGTCTAAGGCCGTTTTGCACCGCACTAATCGACACGTAGCAGTGCGGCTTTCAGACCGGCAAATCGACCACAGACCAAATCTAATTAAGGCAGATCCTGGAGAAGACCAGCGAGTTTCAAATCGATACTCACCATCTTTTCATCGATTTTAAAGCCGCATACGACAGCATCCATCGCAAGGAGCTATTCGAAGCGATGGCCGAATTCGGGATCCCGGGAAAACTGATCCGGTTGTGTCACCACGCTAACACATACACGATGCACCGTGCAGTTCGGTTCAAAAACCTCGGAACCGTTCGAAACCTGCACCGGATTTCGGCAAGGATATGCGCTGCCGTGAGATTTCTTCAATTTTGTACTGGAGAAGATAGTGCGGCGGGCAAAAGTCAACACGGAAGGCACTACCTTCTACAAGTCAGTTCAGCTGTTGGGATACGCTGATGACATCGACATTATCGTGCTTTTCCAACGAGCCGTAGTGGAAGCTTTTACGGCAATTGAGGAACAGGCGAAACGAGCTGGTTTAAAGGTCAACGACGACAATGCTAAATATATGCTGTCGAGAAAACGATCCGCCGCACACCACCTAGGCCAAAACGTCACAATCGACAGCTACAATTTCGAGGTAGTAAAGGAGTCTGTCTACCTCGCGGCAAACGTAGACTCTACGAATGACATCGTAGTGAAGATCCAACGGAGAATCGCAATTAGCAACTAATGCTGCTTCGGTTTGTCAAAACAACTGGACTCGAAAGAACATAGTGAAGCCCCAAAAAACTCTTATCCTGCCAGCCCCGCTTTCTGCATACCTGCAGAGCTGATTCTTGGTGCCTTCGAAAGAAAAATTCTACGTCAGATATATGGTCTCGTCTGCGAGGAAGGCGAGTGGAGGAAAAAAAACACCGCGAGCTCTACGAGCTGTACAACGATGTGGATGTAGGCTCGGCCACATCAACAAAGCTCCAGCAAAGAGGTCTTCGAATCCGAGCCTCCTGGTTCGAGAAGGAGAGTTAGACCGAATCTCCGGTACAGGGACCAAGTCATGGCAGATGAAAGACAGTTTGGCCTTGATGAAGCAGCATGCCCAGAACTGTCACCGATGGAAGGAAGCAATTGCTCAGGCTCGGACCCTTCATGGATCGTCTGCCTGATAAGTAAAGTAAGCAAATTTTACTGACAGGTCCACGTTGTGAAGTTTAAGAAACCAGGCTGCTATTTAGGAAATTCATGCATGTCATGGCAGAAGAATGGGCGCAGTGCGCGTATTTCAGAAACTGGGTAACAAAGAGCAGGATGAGGTCACATCTTCTGCTGAAGCGCTTCACAAATGTATAGGTACATTTTTTCAATAATTTGATGGAGCTGATTAACTTTTGCGGAAGTCAGCTAAATATGTAACTTCGTAGCTACCCACAATTGGCTTAAAGTGAGTTGTTGAAACCACGTGGCTTAATTCGAACTGGTTTCCCTAGTCATTCACTGGAACCTAACCCATTCCAAGCACGTGTTCAGCTTGGAATTCAGTTTCTGTCAGATGAAAACTGCGATGCTTAGCTGGAGAATGACCATCGAGTGAATACAAACTGTTAGAGATTTTAATCTAATTTGATTTAATCAACAATCAACATGCAAACCGACACCGCTCCCTGACGACTTTCTACTTTTCTCCAGAACCAAAAAGCTGGGTAGTCAATTGACGTCGCCCTTAATTGGAAGGGATAATTACAACTATGTTCCAGAGCCGCCACAAGAATGAGTGGAACAACAGGGCCCCATCATCATGCAGTAGTTTCACGAATTCACTCCGAATGATTGCGAGACATCAGCAGACATCTGAAGTCACTCCCCACAATCGAGCAACACCAGACATTTCACATTCCCCATTGAAGGGGCAAAATGTCAAACTACAATATATAATCGACCACAAATAAATGCGGCACTGTTAATTTCAAATTAGACATTAAGCCCGAAATAATCCGTCCGCACACTCGATCCCTGACTCGCCTGCTACGCCCAAGGGACACCACTGAGAGATTTTTAATGACCCCCCCTTCAAGCAGCAGAATGACCAACGAATGGGCAGCTCCCGGAACCCTTTGCCTCGACGCACATAAATACGGCATAATTGGACAGTCCTCCTGCATCCCATACCACTTCCTGGCATAATTAAACATCGTAAATCTTACGCATGTGAGACCATTACCTCTAATTTCTGACCCTAATGAAACCCGAAACTTTGCTGCCGAAAAGTTCTGTCCACCTCCACCGATGACAGGACCATCAGATGGGCGGAAGGAGGGCGGCCTTCCTAGACGTATGCAAGTGTGTATCTTAAAAACTCCCAACTCGACATACACTGCCATATTTTACTGCCACACTGTAGTGACCTTAGAGATATTTTGGATTTTATGAGAAATTGCTTCGCCAAGGCATCATTAAAATTGAATGCTCTCCCAGTTGGACGAGAGTAAATTGTCAATACAAGCCAAGCACTGGCCATTGGCCCCGAAAACATGACGTCTTAGGTTGACGACAAAAGCCTGCAATCGTTGGTGCTTACTTGTGTGTGCTTTCAAATTAAACTGCTTTAAGTACGTGGGGTGAAAGAAAAACAAATGTGTGGAGCGTATAGTCACTTTAATGGGTGGAGAGATACTAAAATTAATCCAAAATCTGATGAAATGACATGTGATCTTGCGCAAATTTTGTTACTTACTTACTTACTTAAGGTGGCGCTACAGTCCGGGGTGGACCTGGGCCTCAACCAACAAGCGTCTCCAGCCAGCTCGATCTTTAGCTAGCTGTCTCCAGTTTCGCACGCATAGTTGGTTGAGGTCCCATTCCACTTGCGTGCGCCACCTGAGTCGCGGTCTTCCTCTACTGCGCCGTCCCTCGGGGGTGGATTCGAAGACTTTTCGGGCCGGAGCATTGGTTTCCATCCGCTCTACATGACCTAGCCATCTCAATCGTTGGATCTTCACTCTTCTGGCTAAGTCGATGTCGCTGAACAGCCCGTATAGCTCGTCGTTGTATCTCCTCCTCCACTCACCATCTATGCAGACGGGACCGAAAATCACCGGAAGAATTTTCCTCTCGAAGCAACCAAGAGCTGCTTCATCCGCTTTTGACAGAGTCCATGCCTCCGCGCCATATAGCAGGACTGGGACGATTAAGGTCTTGTAGAGCGTTACCTTGGTTGTTCGAGAGAGGGCTTTGTTCACCAATTGCTTTCTTAGCCCAAAGAAGCACCGATTGGCAAGAGTTATTCTTCGTTTGATTTCAGCGCTGGTGTCGTTGTCTGAGTTGATAGCGGTTCCTAGGTAGACAAAGTTTTTAACTACCTCAAAGTTATATCTGTCTGCCGTGACGTTCTGACCGAGACGTCGGTGTTGGGTGTCCTTTCTTGTTGACAGCATATACTTGGTCTTACCCTCGTTTACCGCTAAACCCATCTTCGCGGCCTCCGTTGCAATACTCACAAAAGCGTTTTTGACATCACGCTGCGTTCTTCCGATAATGTCAATATCGTCGGCATATGCGAGTAGTTGGACGGACTTCTGAAAGATTGCTCCTCTGGTGTTGGCGTTTGAGTTTTGAACAATTCTCTCAAGAACGATGTTGAAGAAGTCGCATGACAGCGCGTCGCCTTGTCTGAATCCTTTTTGACATCAAAGGTCTCGGTTAGGTCTTTACCGACCTTGGTGCAGCAGCGTGCATTCTCCATCGTCATCCTACACAAACGGACGAGTTTGGTAGGGATGCCAAAACTAGACATTGCTCTGTATAGCTCGTCTTTATAAATGCTGTCATACGCGGCCTTAAAATCGATGAACAGGTGGTGGGTATCGATTTGTTGCTCCTGGGTTTTCTCCAAAATCTGCCGGAGTGTGAATATTTGGTCGATGGTGGATTTTCCTGGCCTAAAGCCACACTGGTATGGACTGACCAAGTTGTTGACGAATGGCTTTAGGCGTTCACACAGTACGGCAGATAAGACGATGTTAAGGAGCCTTATCCCTCGATAGTTGTCGCAGTCAAGGGGGTCTCCTTTCTTGTGGATCGGGCAAACAATGCGCAAATTTTTTAGGCTATGAAAAATGTTTAACTGGCATAAGTATCACCAGGAATTTGGGCAGCTTTCTAAGAATCTCCTGTGGTTGGAGGCGGTTCAAGTGAACCCAATTTGCACTGGGCGCCTTTCTGGTGCCACGACTTTGACTGTATGCGGTTTGATTAACGATCCTTTGATGCTCCTTTCGGAGATCGCTCCCAAGGTTGGATCGTGGCCTTTTTTGTTAGCTTTGGTTTCTTACGAGTCCTCTCCTTTTCAGAATCGCATTGAATGCGATGGACTCCTGTCGCGCGAAGCTAGAAGAGACTTATTGTAGAGCATTCTCCAGTTCGCCGGTTTTTACATTACCGAAAAAGTGACTATGCCTTCGCAAAGAGCAAGCTAATTGTGACCTTCTTGGACCAATTTTAAGGTTATGGTGCAAACGCCTTGATGGCAGATTGACTTTTAATGAACAATCTCTTTTTTGTTTCATAGTCCTTATCTTTGGGTAGTAGCCGATAAAACGCCATGTTTTTTTCATTAAATTGAATCTTTTTGTGTTTAAGAGAATTACAAATAAATGTCTCCTCAATGACGAGTCTTCTCTCTTGGAAGACACTGCCGTAGTTCGGGAGTTTAAAGACTGCGGGGACGTCAAAGCACACTGATTCCGCAATTCATCTTATAACAGTCTGTGTAGACGCTCCTGTCGTGGTCGGAGGGCAAGCAGATGCAGTTGCTCCGTCCTAGTCTAGCTCCGTTGAGAGAAGTACCTCGAGCTTAGATGGAACACAGTCTGTACACCAACTCGCTTAAGATGTCCTTAAGCTCTATATTCGAACGCTCTGAGTCTTTGGAAATAAAGAAATTAATAGAAAGGGCCCCGAATTGGAACCTTGTGGGACACCATACTCACTTTCTTTTTGAGTACTTGACATATCAGACTCTTTGATTTGTATTGTTCTATTAGTGTCTTTTGAGCCAGTTTGCCAGGATTGCTCTCAAGCCCAGGTCGATTACTGGCGGTACAGGACAACTTGTTCTGCAGATGTGTGTTGTTTTGCATTTCCCTGCGTTCTGACACACGATGTTGGTGCAGTTGAACTCACTGACAGTAACTTGACAGTCGCTGCGTATTGTATTAAGCTCCCGGTGCTGTATGTAGATAATGCAGTTTTTGAATGTGGACGGGTAAGTGAAGAATCTGCCTCTGCTTATTTTAGGCGGTTTTTTCAAAAGAAATTGCATGCAAATGTCGCTGTCTGATTTGTAGACCCGTGATGGTATTCCAACTAGTGATGGGGCATAATCGAATGATTTTAAGAATCGAGACTTTAGTAATCGAGATATTTTAATAAACGAATGATCACTCGAATGACTACCAATCACTCGAGTGACTACTAACTAATTACAAACTACTAACACAAGATAACTCGATAATTGCCTTGCTTCAGTGCAAGAACAAGCAACAAACAGTTCTCGTCGATAAATACTCACCAGGAACGTAGAATGAACATCAGAATGAAAGAAGTGAAGAGAAAGAAGTGTTGCTTTCGAAGCTGTTCTCATCTCACCGAATCGTTTAAAAACAACTTGTCGCAAATCACTTTCATTCTCCTCATGTTCATGATCAGTAGCTCTCAACAAGAATTTTTTGTTACTCGTTCTCGCGCTGTTGATACTTTAATCGAGTTCTCTTGTGTTGGTAGTTAGAAGCCATGTGAGTGGTTAGTTGTTACTCGAGAGATTAGTAGTCACTCGAGTGATTGATTGAGAATCGAGATGTTCTCGAGATGTTGTAATAATCGATTATCACTCGAGATATCATTCGAATGAGCCCATCACTAATTCCAACAATGAAAGTAGTCCTACAGTTTCATGCAGCCTTTGAGCGGTGAAGTTTGAACAATTATCCTGAGCAGCGCCATCGAGATGAGAGACTTGGTGCCGAGGAAAGGAAATGGAACGGAATTCAATGGCAAGATTCAGTGTGTCGGTAGCAAAATTGAGATGATCGATCTGCATTCTGTACAGTAACGCTATACAGAAGCTAGAGATATACTGCAGAGTATAACGTCATTTAGTAACTTTGATGAAAAGGTTTAGACTTGGCCTTCCTTCTTAATTACGAACCAGAACAGTAGTTGGTGCGTTATCGTCATTTTCACTCTGTACTCTGAATTCTGTGGGTTACTTCATGTGCACACATCCATGCATGCCGTACGTACGTCCGCCCATTCGAGCGTGTACATGTACGTTTTTATGTATGATTCACTCTAGGGAATCTTTGAATTCACATTTCCGTTCCATGCTCTATTTATTTTTTCATCGCTTGGGAATTTTCCCTCCGAATCTGTTGTCAAGGACGCAGTGATAGATGGATTTTGATTTTTCAACTTTCATTTCTCTTACTCCACTGCACGTTTTTTTTTTTTCTCTTTTTTTCACTGTCTGCAATGTACGGCAGTTGTGTCCTCCTTTTACAGGGGGAATTGAATAAAACACAGCTTCTGCCTACTATTTGGAGACACGGGTATTATGAAAAGCATGAGCTGTGTGGGGTCTAAGTGGATTAAATATTGATGTGCTTGTATCAATTGTTCGCCCCCACACAGATTAGTCGCATGACGTTTTGTGTGAAAAGAATGCGTCCTGAAATTTGAAATTCCATTAGCTAGAGACGAGAGCTCGAAGTGTGCTATGTAATGAGGTCTGAAATGAAAAGTACTTTCGATAAGCGTTACATGCGTCTTTAGGTACAATTTGTCAGCTATTAAGGCAGTGGAATCAATCAAGACTTCAAGACGTCTGGTGGGCGAGCGAGTTTCAAAAATTTAGTGAAGGTGGACGTTGAGATCTTCACAGCAACAGAAAGAAGACAGAAGACAGAAGACAGAAGACAGAAGACAGAAGACAGAAGACAGAAGACAGAAGACAGAAGACAGAAGACAGAAGACAGAAGACAGAAGACAGAAGACAGAAGACAGAAGACAGAAGACAGAAGACAGAAGACAGAAGACAGAAGACAGAAGACAGAAGACAGAAGACAGAAGACAGAAGACAGAAGACAGAAGACAGAAGACAGAAGACAGAAGACAGAAGACAGAAGACAGAAGACAGAAGACAGAAGACAGAAGACAGAAGACAGAAGCAGTGTTACCACATGTTAAATTATTTATGAGTCCCAGAAGCTTAAAAAACGAGTAAATTAGAAAATAAATGAGTCCTAACAAAGGTTTTTGGTTTTGACACAATGCCTCCTTATATGAAAAGGAAACTCGAATAGTTTTTTGTTGTTGGAGGTTTTAATACTGCACTGCATAGCTCAGACTCAAGACTTGTGCATTGCACTACTAGGCATCAGAATGCAGTTCCTCAGGAAGACAAAATCAGCTCTCACACATCATCGCCGAGGACCTGCCACCTGATCCAAGCAAAGGCGGGCGTGACAGAGAATTTGCTCTGCCGTGTTGTTGTCCTGTCCACTTTCGACGCAGAGGTCAAGCACAATGGCCCGTCTGCAATATTTTCTGGCAAGTAAGAATGCAACGGATTTCTTGTAGACGTTTAAGAGCAAACGCTTGGTCTATCTATACGCTGGAGGTCCAACCATCAATGGAGGCCGTAACCACAGACGGAGGTAGTCCGAGCGCAGGTTCAGGCTTTGAGAAAGTAACCACTGATCCTTGGTCTCCTGGGACACAGATGAGTTTTAGTGTATTTTGAGAGGAGGAGGATTTTTTAAAGGGTTGAGTAAGGTTAAAGGCACGGCTGTCACTACAAACAAAGATTTGTCGACCTATTCCCCTGTTTCATCGATAGCATATGTTTCCGACTAAGAAAATGGACGCAAATTTACCTAATTAGGTGCACAGTCTGATGTTGTCGCAGTTTGGAGCCATTCATGAAGATACGACGACATTCATTTCCTCGATGGCTCGAAATCTGGCCAGGGTGATTCCTGGGTGCAGAACTAGTATGTGCTCAGGCATTTTTTACACCATTATGAAAATGGCAATGTGAAATAGAATTGGTAATTTTGCTCTTGAAAAAATGAGTCCAATATAAAAAATTATGAATCCCCGAATCAGGCTACAAAAAATGAGTCATTTTGACTCTAAAGAGTCCCTGTGGAAGCACTGGACAGAAGACATGTTACCGTAAGCCTGCTAGTTGCATCACCTCGTCTGCTCTTGCCGAGCACTGAAGTCTAACTGATGCCAACAATTGTAACGACTAGAGCGGCTTATCCAAATCAATCCACTTATTACGAACTTTTAAGGGCCGTAGAGCGCTAGTTAGCCTCATCAGTGATTTCATCTTTGGAAGTCCTGGACGAGCTGCTTTCAGACATTAAGACCAAGTATCCTTGCGTCCGTGATGACCTTGCCTTTGTTCCGAAATAACAGTCTTCCTTCCCTTCTCATCATTCATTCATGCCCAAGTGCTTAATCCGGCCGAATCACTGTGCTCGATGGATTTAAATGGGAAGTCTTTCGCATAGTTACACTGCTTCATTCTCGTCCATGGACACATATTTTTACACCAGCAACGTTCCGTTGTGGATCGAATGATGGATGCCAACGTTGTTTGGGGCACAAAAAGAGATTGCTGTGTGTGTCCAGTGAATAATAGACATTAAATTTTCACTTGCATAAGCTGCATGAATAAATTTCGAGAAGTGCGGCGTAGTTCCATTCACCGTAAACAACATGACTTTTTACCATAAATAGGTTGCATAATATTCACACATGCGACAGACATGCATTCCTTACAGCATTCCCCTCTGAGTGCAACGCACTCTATGCAGCCAAGAAAAACAAGCAGACTAATTGCCAACGTTTGAAAGCAAATTTAATATGAAAAGTAAATTAATTTTCCTCCCTTTGACCAGTTTGTGTGGCAAACACCTGTTCGTTGTGCAGCATTTGACGCAGTCCTTGTATACCCTACGAGTTAGGGTGCTTAATAGCATTCTTATTAAAGGAGTCCTTGTGTAAGAAGTCTTGGAAAATTTACGAAATTAATTGCCATCGTTGGCAAGGAAACATTGCCGTTCTAATTTGTTTCCGTCAACGGTAGTCGTGTACGAGTGCACACTGGAAGCTGGGTGCGCCTACTTTAGCTCCCCCCAGTCATACCACCGTCGCCTCGATGGTGCCTTAATTGCACACACTCTTGAGAGAAAACTGAATAATTGTAATTTTTAATTAGACGCACTCAGCTTGCTCAAGCCTTTGTCGCGGTAATTTACCTATATTCGACAAAATGTGGAACCTTGTCAAGCATGGCAGCTACGAAAAGGAGAAGGTGCCCTTTTTTTAGCTGAAAGCCGTAGATACATGCACGAATTGCATATTAAGAACACTGACGTATGCACTTGTACTTGTTGCAGTACGGCAAGGTGTGAGGACTTAAACGAGCACCTCCTTTCGTTTGATTATAAAGCCTGCTTGCAGCAGGTTAAACGGCAGGCTAATTAAGAAATGTGTGTATGTTATTAGCGGGATGCTAACGCGTTTAAGGAACGTTCATAAATTGCATCTGGAGAATGATTAAGCTTAGGAGGTTCCTGGCTGTAACCTGGTTTTGAATAACGTCGTTGTTGTGTTCTGGATGATATGCAATAAATATGATTGGTCTTCCGAGCGTTGATGGTACCACAGGCGTCAGAATTGGACATCCGTCGGCAAACTACTACCCTTACCATCGCGTGGCGTCATCTGAGAGTAGAGAACGATGGGCGGCTGGAAATGGACCTGGGGGAAAGAATGAGGCTGGAAAATGGCGGCTGCAAACGGATCAGATTGGAAGAATGAAACTGGACAAGGGCTCATCCTTCTTTTCGGAAAACGGCGGGGAAGCAGTTGATCACCTATTGTCTAACGCGACTCGTAGTTCTCAGCGAAGTCTACGTAGCAAGCAATCTTTTTAGACGTACTCCATCATGAGCAAGGCTCAGGCATAAGAGGCTGTGTTGGAGTCTTGCAATAGGTTCGACGCATGTGCTTCCTCTTACAGCCAGCAAGTACGTTTACAGCCTTAGTGAATAACGAATATATTCAGAGAAAGAACTTACCTCCCAGTTGAGGCTTGAGCTCTTCTTTTTCATCAAGCCACAAACACATGGAGTTTCTGAATACAACAGAATCCAAGCCAACCCCACTGAGGAAAACCGGAATAAATTTACACGGACCAGAAATGACTTACTTACTTACTTATCAGGCGGACGAACCATGAAGGGTCTGAGCCTGAGCAATTGCTGCCTTACATCGATGACGGTCCTGGGCACGCTGCTTCTAGTCATCAAGGCCAAGCTGTCTTGCATCCGCGATGACTTGGTCTTTGTACCGGAGGTTCGGTCTTCCTCTCCTTCTCGAACCAGGAGGCTCGGATTCGAAGACCCTCTTTGCTGGAGCGTTGTTGTCCATTCGCTCGATGTGGCCGAGCCAGTGTAGTCGACGGATTTTTGCCTTCCGGACTACATCCACATCCTTGTACAGCTCGTAGAGTTCGCGGTTGTGTCTTCTCGTCCATTCGCCTTCCTCGCAGACGGGACCATATATCCGACGTAGAATTTTTCTTTCGAAGGCACCAAGAATCAGCTCTGCAGCCTTACTTAATGTCCAGCTTTCGGCTCCATAAAGTAGGACTGGCAGGATAAGGGTTTTGTAGAGCATGACTTTGGTCCTTCGAGTCAGGAGTTTCGAGCCCAGTTGTTTTGACAGACCGAAGTAGCATCGGTTGCCAAGGGCGATTCTACGTCGGATCTCCACTATGACCAGAAATGACTGCAATGCATTAATCCCACGTGTGAAATTCTCCCATGAACAAAAGCTGAGTCAAAAAGTGCTACAATGTCCCAAGGGTACCAACAACTTTTGGTCATTTGTGAAAAACAAAGAATTCCGCCTCGTCCTCAATTCCCACTCTCATTTACAATGACGTTCCAGCTGTCAGCTCTTTAGACAAAGCCAATCTGCTTCCGGCCCATTTTGCAGCCAGCTCAACACTGCTAGTTTGCAGTTTTTCCCACCTGAACTCGAGAGCGTTGGTTTCACCAATTGACAAATTGCTTCCACACCCGTACAGTTGCAAGAGTACTTAAAGATTTGGACGTGCGCCAAATCCGCTGGCAAAACCACTGCGTAAGCTTTTTCATCTTTTTTTTTTTTATAATTTGCGCGTGCTCAAGGGGTTATTAATACCCTTAATTGTCCGGGGTAAAGACACAGCCCGGGCCGAAGGTATAGAGGGAGAGAGAGAGAGGAGGTACCTGTGCACATTGGTCTTAAACATCTGCGGATTGTAATCTATTGGAAATATTGAGCTGGGAAGAGCATTCCATATTCGTGTAGTGCGGCTAAAAAACGAGTCTCTAAATTTCACTGTGCGTCCGAAAGCAGGCTTAAGGGTAAACTGATGAGCATTCCTGGCGAGACGTGTATTGCGGGTGAATTCAAGGAGTGGAGGAATGCAGTTGGCTAGCTCACTTGAGCATCGTTTGTTAAAGTAACGATAAAACACGGACAAAGAAACAAGAACACGATATCATTGTCTCCTATAAGTTTTATCGCTCGCTTTTGGATTCTATCTAGTAGGTGCAAGGTGGTCTTGGGGGCACCAGACCAGATATGAGCGTTATACTCAAGCTTTGGGCGAATATACGCCTTATAGATTAAAGCCAAATCAGAGGGGGTGAAGTATTTCTTGCATCGATTAAGGAAACCTAAACATTTCGCAGCATTTTTGGCGACCTCGAATATGTGATCGTTCCAACTAAGTGTTGTGTTGATGAACATACCGAGGATGGAAAGTTTTCCGGTTTCAACGATACAAGCGCCATTCATGGATAATGGCTGATTATCAGGGGTTCGCTTTAGAGACAGCAGACAGCATTGCGTTTTGGAAGCATTGAATTCCACTCTGTTGTTCTTACCCCAGTTAATTATGCTGTCCAGATCGGAATTCAATGTGCTTGACATACGCTGCCGTTCCAATATTACGTCCGAAGGGCAGGGTCGTGAATTTTGGAACGAATATGAAAAGCTGAGGGTGCTGTCATCAGCTAAGGAGTGGATTGGATTAGAAGTGGCAGACAGGAGGTCATTTATAAAAATGAGAAAGAGTGTCGGAGACAGAACAGAGCCTTGGTGGATATCAGACTTGAACCCATCCAAAACAACTTGGATTGAACGGTTCGAAAGGTAGTTTCTAATCCATAGAAGCAGAGATTCATCAACACCATAAGCACGCATTTTCGACAAAAGAGCTTGATGCCAAACTCTGTCAAATGCTTTAGAAATATCAAGCGCAACTATCTTGCTTTCGCCTGCATTGTGCAAAGATTGGTTCCGCTTTTCGGTGAGATAAGCTATCAAATCACCAGTGGACCTGTTGCTGCGGAAGCCATACTGTCGGTCATTAAGAAGCTTCCGCGATTCAAGATATTTCAAAAGCTGACGATTTATCAGCGTTTCCATGACCTTAGAAAGAAGGGACGTAAGTGCTATGGGTCGGTGCGAGGTGGGTGACGAAGATTCGCCCTTTTTAGGGACGGGCTGGACAAATGCTGTTTTCCATCTACTCGGAAAGAGACCTGAAGAGTAGGATAGATGAAAAAGCTTACGCAGTGGTTTTGCCAGCGGATTTGTGCACGTCGAGATCTTTAAGTACTCTTGCAATTGTACGAGTGCGGAAGTGAATTTTTCCCATGGTGAAACCAACGCTCTCGAGTACAGGTGGGGACAAATTACAATCTTGCAGTGTTGAGCTGGCTGCAAAATGCGCCGCAAGCAGATTGGCTTTGTCCAAAGAGCTGACAGCTGGGATCTATCCTACTCTATAGGTCTCTTTCCGAGTAGTTGGAGCACAGCATTTGTCCAGCCGTCACTAAAAATGTTCGTCACCCACCTCGTCATAGAAACACTGATAACTCGTCAGCTCATGAAATATCTTGAACCGCGGAAGCTTCTTTATAACCGACAGTATGGCTTCCGCAGCAACATAATCTATGTGAACGTAAGTTTGTTGTTACCTGTTTTGATGCTGCCTAATTGTGGGCCATTAATCTGTTCCTTTGCAATAGCAGCACAGTCCAGATCTGAAGAGCTTTCGATAGCTGCGTTCTCCACGCCTTTGATCTGACGGAGATCCGTTGAGAACTGAGCTATGAACTCTAAGTGCTGTTGACGTTGGGGTGTTTCGGCGGACGATGGTGTGTTTCCGATTCAAAGGCTTGTGGTCGATGAATATAGCGAATTCTCGACCTCCCACAAATCGTCGAATGTACTGGATTGCCAATAATTTAATAGCCAGCAGTTCCATATCGAAAATTCTGTATCGTTGTTGCCCCGGTGTGAAGGACTTAGGAAAGTATTCAAGTGGTTCCGTTTTTCCGTCGACGACCTGGAGAAGGACAGCCCCAACTGCAGTGTTTGATGCGTCACACATCAATCGAAGCTCTGCATCTGGCAGCGGATGGGCGAGTGACGCGGCTTCCGTTAGGGCAGCGTGACAACATTGGTAAGCGGCTTGTGCTTTTGCTGAAAATGAGAGAGACGAGCGGTCTTTCTTGGTGGCACCCTGTATCATTTGAGAGAGTGGGGCCTGATATGCTGCTGCGTGTGGTAGACACGAACGGATGAAATTTATGGCTCCTATGAAGCGACGCAGTTCTGCTATGGTGGTGGGTTGCGGAAACTCTGCGATTTCCTTGATGGTGTCCTATGGTGGACGTATATCTTCGTCTTCGATGTGGTACCCCAGAAATACTAAACAGTTCCTTCTTTCCGAACTCGTGCTTCTCCGTGTTAACTGAGATGCCGTTTTCCTGCAGCCACTTGAAGACCTCTTCAAGTTGCTTATACTGCTCTTTCGGGGACGAGGATGCGATGAGCATTTCGTCGAAGCATGCGAAAGTATACTGCAAGTCGCCGAAAATGGAATCGACAAACCTGGTGGACTCATATAATCCGAACGGCGTCATTATTGCAGTCTAGTTATGTGGTGGCATGCACGAGCCAGGTCTATTCTAGAGAAGATGGTTCTCCCCGGCATTATAAGCTGAAAATCCATCAACCTGGGTAGCGGGCAGCGGTCCGGTAGTGTGACTGCATTCAGACGGCGGCAAAATTACATGCGAAAAAAACACGCAAACACTTTTTCTGGCGTCTACTTTTATGTATGCTGCACTTACAATATGAACACTTTTTCGACAATGTTTCCATGCGACAAGCTTGCGGTTGATCGTGTGTTCAAACCCTAGCTTCGAAGGTCACCTACACTCATGATAGAACATTACTCGTGGAACAACATCACAAGCTATAGATCCAGTTCCAGTAAGGGTCGTGGCGTCACCCTTGCTGCGTTCGTTTTGAAAGAGATCCATGAATTTCGCTTCTTCCGCACGACCTCTTTGATGTCTGTCATCATGCCCGCCGAACAAGTGTAATGGCATTACCCACACCACCCGCGCCCAGAGGACACAAATTCCGACCGACAACGATGCAATCACCAGCACCAAAGTGTTAGATCCGGCCAAATGCTGGCATTATAGAAACTCCTAATTGCCATCAAATCACTGTTGACAGATGACGACGGCGATGATACCGCTCGCAGTTGGGCGTCGCATCGAGACGATGCAGACGAAAATCGCTTGCAGCTATTTGCATGACAAACAAACGCTGCCGGGCCTAGTTTTCAATCTTCAATCGGCGCAAAGCAACCACCCACAGGGCTGGAGGGTGTGAACACATTTCCGTGTGATTGAATTCAAATTTGTGTCAGTTTAAAATTTGAAGTCACTTCAAAGTACCGAATGACAAATTGCAACCCCCCAAGGGCCAAGGAGGGATGAGTGAGCATTTTGATTGCAACCCCGCCCCCCACACTAAAAGCGTGTTCAACGAGACTTTCCATTAAGGCAAGGACTTTTAATCTTTCTATTTTATTTGACATCCTCTCGAATGGAACTCTAACGACTTCAGTCGCATGTACACGCAAGGCAAACATTCAACCCCCTGTTCGCGGCGGCCACACAAGCCTTGCATGTGTAAAGACCTGGTTGTCCTATCGCCGCCACCGCCGCCGCCGTCGCAGATTGAAAATATAATTGTTTGTTTGTTATTTGCATATAAATTTGGCATATGGCCGCACATTCAAACAGGGGTGGGCACAAGCTCAGACAAGCAGACGAGGATATCGTCAGCTACTTAGCTCCTTAGCCGTTGAAGTAGTGGAAAATTTTGAAAATGTTTTGGGGTCGACATGCTCGCTCGGTCCATTGTGCGGTCGGAATATTTTTGCGTAATCCTTGGCCGAGTGGAAAACGTGGCATAATGAAATATGCTAACGAATTATTTATCAACAGCAAACAGATCATCCGCTTCGAGGGCTTTTTACATATGACCCTGCATCGGGCTGTCAGGCTTGATTATGATGTCCGCACCAGAGACGTTGGTGGAGGCTTAAAGTTGCCACACCAGACGGGGAGGCGACTACATTTTAATTTGTACTTGAAGAAATATTTGCACACGAATAATCACCGCGGGGAGGGTGGATGGTAATTCAATTATGATTCTGATTTTGATTTACAAAAAAATAAGAAAAACACACAAATTGCTTTCTAGTTTCAATGGACCGGGCGTGCTGGAGTGAGTGCGCACAGCCGGGATTAGTCCCGTCAGTGGAGATCGTATTTTTTGACGAATTCGTATTTTATGATGCGTGCGGATGCTTGGCTGCGGAGCAGCGATACGAAAGAGGATTTACTTTTAATTCGAGTATCGAATGGATGTGGCAATCGCAGAGGCGTCTTTGACAGGATTTATCGATGCTCGCAGTGCACACAGTGGTGCGTGCAAAAACTGACAACCGCACTGTTGCCAGACGCAGTCAAGACACACATGTCCTCCTGACAAGAGAGCCGGTTTTTCAAGTGCACAGTGGTCTTAGGTGTGTGTTTGGCTAGGAATGGGGAAGAGCCCATTGTTGTGGTACTCTGTGTAAGAGGATTACTTCCAATTGACCCGAATTTTGGCTTTCGTGTGCTGGTGTAGGGGATTAATGCTCTTCAGTTGAGCTGATGACAAGTTGATTTATTTGTCGGCCACGTACTTAGCAAATTGAAGGGGGTGGGCGTGGGTGTGGGTGTAGTTTATTGCCTTTGGTGTGCTGCATAAACAAGTGTATTGGCGCGAAATGATGTGCATATCGTAGCTGAAAGCTTGGCTTAAGCTAATAAAAGCATTCAAGTAATCTTGGCGTGCACTTTTGCCCACGTTGGAAGAAGTTATTGGCTTTTAAAGAAATAACTTTGTAGCGGCTGCCTTTATGGCTCAAGTCTTTGAAGATTCTTGAAAGAATAAATGTAAGGAATCGATAAAGCAACATAACCGACCATTGTAAGGCCCACGAGCATTTTCCGCTATGGCCTAGGTGTCCTTGCCGAGTCCTTCATCCTCATAAAAGTAGCATCAAATACATTTATTAGCGCTGGCAGCCTTGTGTCAACACTAACCATCGGGTTCTGTATGAACCTACATGGGTACTGTAGCCACACAACACTGCAAGAGTGTTGACGAACGCCGTATGGTTTACTTTAAGTATAGATATAAAGTTAAGTAGGTTAGCTTAGGCAAAGTTCATGTAAGATTTCTCTGATTCCTGACTCTTTTCATGATTATGAGACTGACACAGGCGGTGGCCACACATTCCTGTCTCTTCTTCTTTCCCCTCTTGAAATCCATCAAGGCAAATGCTCATCAAATAGGATTAAATTTGATGTATTCCATGGTACGATCATTGCAGCGACTGCATTTTGAAAATGGTGTCGAACGCACATCATATGGCCTACCCCATGTGGCAAGTCGATGCCCAGTAGGCAATATTTGACACATTTTTGGGCTTAACTAGCTGCTGCATCTATGATTTTTGTCCTGGTCAAAATAGGCAACAAATTTTGGTGAACCCACAGATAATTCTAGACCATTAGTCGTGAGACCATTTGTATGATTCGACAGAGAACTGTCTCAGTCCACTCACATGGACCTTGTCTCTATACGAGACAGCAATTCAAGATCTTCGCTCAAGACACATATTCCAAGTCCTTAAGTTCAAGTTCTCAAATATACAGCAAACCAAAAAAATTATAAAATCTAATGTACATACAAGTGTATGCTTGCGTTCCATTATTCAATTCAAAGTTCTTTGAGTTTCCGTTTCGTCTTAATGAACACATCCCGCCCTCAGGACTCCCATACGTAAGCATAAAGTACCTTGTTTTAAGGGAACATTTTAACTGCAGGAACACAGCTGAACTTAATTGTTCGCATACACATCCTCCCCCTATTCTGCTGAGGTTTTCCTTCACGAGTGTATGGGAGAAAAATACTATTTGACACATTTTTTGAATTGAATTTTCAAAAAATGTGTTTTTTATTATTATTTTTGACCCGTGTGTTACATGTGTTCCTCAACGCAACAGCCTAGCAACAGCAGAAACATGTACAGCGCTTGGAGACAAACATGTTTTCCCGAAACCAACATCAGCAATCGGAGCAAGCGTTCCAATAAAGTTGCATTGGCAACCTCCTTACTCAGCATGCTAGGAGAACAAGTTTGAGAAGCATCTACTGGAGAGAAGTGACTCGAAGGATTTGTAATTTATATCATCAAGTGCGTTGGTTTCGACGCACCCAAACTTAATAAATTAAGTACCTAAGCCTATACCCTAATCCAGGACAAAAGCAGTCAGTCTCCTAAATGACAAGAGCGATTAAGGACCTGGACTTTACAAACATTTAAACATCCAAATCCATCCTGCAGCTGGTCAAATACTGAGGAGCACATCAGCAGACTTGGGTCAGCTTCAGTTAAAGTTTTTACAAGTCCTTAAAATGCTGTCCAATGTTGACATCTCAAAAGCTGAAAAGTGGTCATTCATTTTTGTAGAGTTCCAAAATGAATGCATTCAGCAAACTTGTTCGCCGCAAATATAAGTTGGTCCTCCTCTTAAAGCGCTTTGATTTCAACTCCAGCTTTATCAAACCTCAAACGAAATAACAAGGCACTAACTGGACAATACTCTAAGTGATTTCCATAAAAACTACACTTCCGCTCCTCCAGACACTGCCACCCGTTAAAATACAACGGCACATTCGGCCGTCTCCTTGCCCCATTCAACGTTCTCCTTTATGTAATGAAAGCACCTGCGTTGCGCTGCGTTGTAATTCACTACCGAAGAAAAGAGAGCGCTTGGAAATGGATAGTAGTTGCAAAGGGAGCACTCCTTTATTCAATTTTAGAAGTTCTTCAAGGCACCAAGCAAAGCATTCAGCTGAACATCGATTGCTACAACTTTAAGCTGGGCGAGTGTAAAGTGTTATGTCCCGTGTAAATTATCCCCCGTTGTAGACGGGAAATTTTCGAGGCAGCCCACACACCAAGTTGCAACAAGGAGCTCTTCAATTTTTGGGTTTGGTTTGAGAATTTTAATATCTCACCACTTTCACCTTAGCACAGCCAACAGATGGATGTGGGAGCGTAAGTTTTCAGAAGAAATAAAAGTTTGAGGCAAACTTTGCAGTTGTTTTTGTTAAAGTTGAAGTGTCACTTTATGCGTGCGGAACAATATTTTCGGAGAAAATTGCGGGAATGTTGTTGAGTTGGTGTTGAACCAAGCAGGGGCCAGATTGAGATAGGGTTTGAGGCCATACGGAAGAGTATAATGAACAAAGCTGTTCCATTTCGGTACAAAGTGGTGACTGTCAATCGGGGTGATAGTTGTGAAGGAAAGGAATTAATGGTGCAATGCAATTAGTCATAATGGCGGTCTTAGAGTTGTGGGTTAGTGTGTCCATGCTTACGCTAGGGGTGCCAAGTTCAATTGTAGAATGCAGTAACAGCTAAACGTCCTTGCACTGATAATACTCAAGATGTTGTCCCAAACTTAGGCGATCGGAAGGTGCTTCAAATTCTGCAAACCTAATTGAACTTTATTCAGATTGTGATTGGTTGCATAAGGTACCCAAATAAATTGACGAAAGAAAACAGCGCCAATGTACCGCCACGTGGGTGCTTCAGGAGAGGATTGCCGTGCCCGAACAAGTTTTGGGCACTATTGTTAAGTTGACCGATATTTTACTTCCGTCGAAGAAGTAGGGACCTATAGCGAGTATATGGTGATGGATGCTTTCTTCCTCATCCTCGTCTTGGCAGCCTCTACAGAAGTCGTTGGAGAACAGGCCTTGCGTTTTAGGTAGAGGATAATACGTACTAAATGTTCGTCTTTTAAGGGAGATCTGTCTATGTAACAGCTTTGGATCGAGATTAAGCCAGATTTAGTTTGGTTTTTAACAAGTAATGCCTGGCATTCGTCTTCTAACCTTAGTGGTTGAGCTATGGGCACTCAGTTGGGTGTTTGAGAGCATCGAGGAGAAAGCGGCCAAGATGAGGCTTGCGGTCATTGAGGGTAAGACAAAGTACATGATGTCTACGGAAAGGGCCACCATCACTGACGTCTTGGACAAAACGTCACTATAGACAGCTATAACTTCGATGTAGTGAATGACTTTGTCTACCTTGGCTCCGAAGTTGAAACAAGGAACGACACCACCGCGGAGATAAAACGGAGAATCACGTTGAGCAATAGCTGAGTTTTCGCACTTGAAAGACCATAGAGGAATAAAGCCATCTCTCGAAGAACCATGATATCCCTAAATAAGACCTGATAGTCCCAGTCCTGCTCTATGGCGCAGAAGCATGGACTCTAACTAAAGCGGACGAACATATTCGTGGTCCCTTCGAGAGAAAAGTTCTCCGAATTATCTTCGGTCCCGTGTGAACGAACGGATTTTGGAGGAGGAGACTAAACGACGAACTACAGCCACATCGAACTGGTCAGACTAGATCCCATCTCTCGTCTCAGATGTCTAGGTCACGTCGAGCGAATGGACACCAATACTCCGGCCCGGAAAGTCTTCGACTCCAACCCCGTGGGACAACGCGGTAAAGGAAGACCACGACTACGGTAGCGCACGCAGCTAGAAGGAGATCGAATAAGTTGACCGTGCGTGGCTCGAAGCCACAATCACAAGACCGGGCTAGGTTGAGCGACATGTTGGCCGAGGACCAGGTCAACCTTGGACTGTAGTGGCAGCAAAAGTAAAAGAGGTTAATGAGCTAATTTGAAGGCAGTCATAGGTTTAGGGATGTACAGTTTAAAGGGATGTCCTTACGGCACAGACGAATTTTAAGCTGGTCTGATTTCTTCTTCAGAGATGCGCGGCAGTCAATTGTAAATTTTTGAGTTTATGGAGAAGGGTGAAAGAAATGCTTTGTTATCCGTAAGGTGACTGTTATCAGGACGAGATATCGCTTTCCCCTTTAGCGAGGATAGGGCTTCACTCATAGCCACGACTTAAACTTGCAAGACACAGCAGTGATTGGGAAGATTGATTTTTTCAGACTTAGACCCTCCAAGCAAACGCCACTTTCTACTCCGTCCTCCACCTTGCTCTGAGGGTATGGTGCCGTTGCACACCGGGTTTCTGTTCGGAATCACGGTCTCGAAGTTCTTCTCTGGGAAGTATCGTGATGTAAATGGCTACAAGTTCCGGTCGGCGTCTGGGCGAAAATCTTTATATCTCTTGGGCTTAACTAGCTGCTACATGTATGAATTTCGCCCCTAGTCAGTAAAAACATTTTATTCAACGTATTGGCCATTGTTTTCTACACATTTTGACCACCTTTCTGGCAATTTGTGAATACCACGCAAATAAAATTATTCGTCTTTTAAAGCAAGCCAATCAGACACCCAATTTTCGGCTTCTTCGTAGGAATCAAAGTGCTGCTCAGCCAATGCGTGTCCCATCAATGAAAACAAATGGTAGTCGGAAGGAGCCAAGTCCGGTGAATACGGCGGGTGGGGTAGCTGCTCCCAGCCAAGTGTTTTGATTGTATCCTGAACCGGTTTTGCTTTGTGTGCAGGTGCATTGTCATGGAGCAGAATTACCTTGCGTGTCTTCTAGCCAATTCTGGTCGTTTCTCGACCAGTGTATGGTTCAAATTGATCATTTGTTGTCGGTAGCGATCAGTATTGAGGGTTTCACCAGGTTTTTCGGAGCTCGTGCTACACCACACCTTTCTGGTCCCACCAAACACACAGCATTGCCTTCTTGCCGAATCGATCTGGTTTTGCAGTTGATGTTGATGGTTGTCCCGGATTAACCCATAATTTTTTCCGTTTAGAATTCTTAAAATAAATCCATTTTTCATCGCCAGGAACAATCCGATGCAAAACCGATTTTCTTACGTGTCTTTGAAGCAAAAAAGTGTTTTTTCGATTTTCCATCTGTCTTTCATTCAATTCATGTGGCACCCATTTTCCACACTTTTGGATCCCTCCCATAGCTTTGAAACGGTCAGAAATTGTTTGTTGGGCAACATTCAACATTGCTGCCATCTGCTTTTGACTCAAAGTGTCACCTCCATCCAATATCATTTGCAATTCGGCGTCTTCAAACTTTTTTGGTGGTCTTCCACGTTCTTCATTTCTTACACCGTAATCATTATTTCTGAACCGCTGAAACCATCTTTTGCATGCTGCTTCTGATAGAACATGATCACCATATGCCTCGACAAGACTCGATGCGACTCTGCAGCACTTTCCTTCAAATGAAAACAAAAAATTAATGCTTTCCGCAAATCATCACTTCCTGGTACAAAATTCGACATTTTTAACACGATGAAAAAATACGAGTTTGTCTGTTCAATGACATGATGTATACTAAATATTTTGCACAGATGTTATAGCAAACACACAAAAAAATAAGGGCTCGTTCACAACAAATGTTCCCTATCGAGACATTTGTATCTTGACGCTCACTTCATACCGGTATTCCTGGTATTAATATATACCGGATAATTCTTGACCATTAGCCGTGAGACTAAACCTTGTTGCAGCCTATTTGTATGATTCCGCAGAGAACTGTCTCAGTTCACTCACAAGGACTCTCAAGGTCTCTATGCGACATCAATTCAAAATCTTCGCTCTAGACACATATTCCAAGTCCTTAAGTTCAAGTTCTCAAATATACAGCAAACCAAAAAAATTATAAAATCTAATGTACATACAAGTGTATGCTTGCGTTCCATTATTCAATTCAAAGTTCTTTGAGTTTCCGTTTCTCGTTCATTAAACACATCCCGCCCTCAGGACTCCCATACGTAAGCATAAAGTACCTTGTTTTAAGGGAACATTTTAACTGCACGAACACAGCTGAACTTAATTGTTCGCATACACATCCTCCCCCTATTCTGCTGAGGTTTCTCTTCCCGAGTGTATGGGAGAAAAATACTCCGAGATGTGTGGATATTAATATCCATTCAGCGCGTGCGAAGGAACCGAAGAAGATTTAGAGTTGTTGATCATCACAGGACAAGCATATATGCGAACTGTGTTCGTTGCTGTTTGCCTGGCCAAAAGGTTAAAATCCGTCTTACTTTTTGTCCACAAAAATCTTTGTTGGTGGGATGCCGGTGCCGCAAGCCCAATTAATTGCTCTCTCTCATTTGGGCTTATCAGCTCTTAATTCTTTGCCAATACACAACACAGGAACCGGATTCTTTGTGCTAGCACCTTACGGATTGAATGAAGCTAGGGGCATCCTTGCTGTGTAGCATATTCGCTTGACTAATTTATTCAGTTTAAGTCTCATTGAATCGGTCTTAATTTGGGCGAATATTAAAATTTAGCTAGCATGCACTCCGTTTCCCTTCCAGATTCCGAAGGGACATTGACAAGGGCAAAGTATTGGATAAAAACAATCATCGCGAATAGTATGGTAGTTTTTTTGACCGGTCAGTACTCAGCTTAGTAAGATTTTCCGCGGGAAGCAACAACAAAACAATTTACTGGGTTACAACTACTTACGTACTAATTTCACAGTCATCATTAACTAGGACGCGTTGAAAAATCTCATACAGATGGTGCCAGTGCCAGAGGAAACTTTTTGTGTATTAAAGATTGGTATCAGTCAATTATTTGACACTTGTTTTCTTGTTGATGTTACTTGTGGAAATTTATGAAATATCAAATCATTCAAAATATTTTTATATTTGGCTATCAAATAATGGATAATGCATTTCCTTTGCTTTTGAGAATTAAATGTTAGTTATTTTTGACATCTAATGCAATATACGTAAGCTCACGTACCAACATTCGGAAGAAAAATTTAATTCAGCACAAAAAATCGTTTTATTGAGAATCATTACTAAGCTGAGTACTGATTAGTAAACAAAACGCGCCTGGTAATGCATGCACCAACGTTACCTGTCCCTAGAGCGGTTGTGCTAAAGTTCCAATGCCATAATAGCGTAAAGCAATATAGCTTTACTTACTGCACTCATATGGTGGATCCCGTGGCTTTAGTGTTTCGTAATTGGCCGACAACTGACTGCTTCCGAGAAAGTGGAATCTCTCTACGAATTCCTCCTTTGTTTCTATTCCCCTCACATCATGTAATTCAATTGATTAGGCATCGTTACGCTATCAAATTCACTAAGTATCGTTCAACTTTACCCAGGCAATTCACTCTTGGATGCACACCATGCAGGCAGCCGCACAGTAACAGGTCTCTGCATCTCCAATTCCAACCAGACGCACAGTCTGACTATGCAATTCCTACGGAGCATGGAATAAGACAATTTCTGACAACACTGAATCGGAATGCTCAAAGTGGCTATTGTCAAAACAAAGCAGATTCAATTTGGAACAAAAGTGAAACAAAGTCATTGAAATCCAACAGAGGGCTACCTCAAGCAGAAAACCATCCACACGGCAATTCACCCCCTGCTTCAAGGGAAACAGAAACACACCTTTGAGTAACGCTTTTCCGGAATTCTATGTCTGGAGAACCGGAACCAACCCCATGCAAGTGCAGGATCGATCGCAAGCAGGGGTCTTTTAGAACGAAATCAACGGAGCTAATCTACGTGGATTGTTTTGCCATTAGGTAGAAACTGTGCAATCAACAGATTTTATAACTCAGCATCATCAATATCATTGTCGCCTAATTGAGATGTTTACTCGTCGGGAACTCGGGTTACCTCCAGGTGTGTCCGCATAAGGATATCCACATGGAGTCACGTTGAACTTGGAAGGACTAATAAAAGTACAAAAGCAAAACTAATATCCATCCACTTCGCATTGACGACGACGCTGCACCCTCACCACCACCAGGCACCCAGTCAGATGAAACCCACAGTCAAACGGAAAACACTCTTCGAAGCAGACTTGTGCGGGGAGAGCAGCTCCCTCTATCATTAATTGCGTTTCCATGTATCTTTCCCCATTGACGGGGCAAACGAAACCAGACCGGGGAAGCTGTCCCACGATATTCACACACGGGCTGTAATTACAATTACACATACTAATGGATCCCCCTAGACCGAAAACCTAATGGTGTAATAATACCTTCGAGCCGGTGTGCGACTGCAGTACCTAGACTGTAGCTGCGGCACAATAACACCCGGATACACTTACTATGCCGGAGGTGCTAAGTGGATGGGGTTTGGGCTTGGAAAAGGCAACTTTGGGTGGAGCGATTATCGGATTGACACCGTTGGGCCTATTTGTGTGCGCTCTGCCATTCAGCGAAGATATGATGATTGAGTTTCAAAGAACATGAGAAAATTGCAATATTGTCAGTCGGAAGTGTGTCAGTTCACTGTGCATTGACCTATGGGCTAAAGAGCACTTCACTTTTTGGTTTGTAGGCGCACGGTTTTAGTTAGAAGTCACTCTCGTCCACCACGCACCCAATCGTCGAGTACAAGAACCAAAATTCCGCACTGACTGGAGATTACATCTCTTTCCATGCGGGTAAGCTGTCAATTTGACCGGAATGTGAAGAGAAATGAACGCCCTTCCTGCGACAGGGACGAAGATGTTCGCTCGGCGTGTCTGCGAATTTTTTTATTTATAAACAAATTAGGATGGTTTTTCGATTTAATTTGAAAAATGTACGGAAATGGCTGAACATTCCTTAAAAAATATATTTTCCCCTGCGAGAGCAAGCTCGTTAAAGGCAGATACATCCCTCGAGCAGTCGACGATGGAACACAATTATTTGCTCGCCCAAGGGAGCTGTTAGCGAAAAAACAAGGGAATAGCATACATTTTCAAGACAACAATAATAATCATTTCCTCGAAAAAATGAGACGGCAGATATTAGCTTTAATTCCTCTTCAATCATTTTTTGTCAGGCTTTTGTTTTTGTTTTGGCTTGAACGCTAGGGTGTTTGTGGAGATCAAGCGCCTAAGCTGCTGACGGCTGTTGCATGAAAATTGGTTTACAGGATATGCTGTCTGTGGATTTGAATGTGAGTCAGTCATGAGGTTTATCTTTAACTCGGATGGAGATGCAGCAAGACGAATATAAGGCAATTTCCTTTAAACAGTCGAAAATAAGGTATCATTACAGAGCACAGTATGCAATTTCGAGCTTTAAACCTCATGATGGACTTGTCTACGGAAATGGACCAACAACACCGACGTCTTGGACAAAGCGTCACTATAGACAGCTATAACTTCGAAGTACTGAAATACTTTGTCTACCTAGGCTCCGAAGTTGAAACAAGGAACGACACCACCGCGGAGATAAAACGGAGAATCACGTTGGGCAATGGCTGCATTTTCGCACTTGGAAGACCATAGAGGAAGGAATCCATCTCTCGAAGAACCATGATATCCCTACATAAGACCTGATAGTCCCAGTTCTGCTCTATGGCGCACGGACTCTAACTAAAGCGGACGAAGATATTCGTGGTCGCTTCGGGAGAAAAGTTCTCCGAATTATCTTCGGTCCCGTGTGAACGAAATGATTTTGGAAGAGGAGACTAAACGACGAACTACAGCCACATCGAACTGGTCAGGCGAGTTCGCATCTCTCGTATCAGATGTTACGTCGAACGGATGGACACCAATGCTCCGGCCCGGAAAATCTTCGACTCCAACTCCGAGGGACAACGCGGTAAAGGAAGACCACGCCTATGGTAGCGCACGCATCTAGAAGGGGATCGAATAAGTTGAACGTGCGTGGCTGGAAGCCACAATCACAAGACCCGGCTAGATGGAGAGACATGTTGGTCGAGGACCAGGTCAACCCCGGGCTGTAGTGTCAGCAAAAGTAAAAGAGGTTAATGAGCTAATTTGAAAGCAGTCATAGGGTTACCAATATTACAAGAGATTTGGTCAACTAGCAGGCTAGTGACATCAGCCCCACAGTTTAAAGGGACGTCCTTATGGCACAGACGAATTTTAACGTGGTCTGATTTCTTCTTCAGTGATGCGCGGCAGTCAATTGTACATTTTTGAGTTTATGGAGAAGGGTGAAAGAGATGCTTTGTTATCCGTAAGGTGACTGTTATCAGGACGAGATATCGCTTTCCCCTTTAGCGAGGACAGGGCTTCACTCATAGCCACGACTTAAACTTGCAAGACGCAGCAGTGATTGGGAAGATTGATTTATTCAGACTTAGACCCTCCAAGCAAACGCCACTTTCTACTCCGTCCTCCACCTTGCATTCATCTGAGGGTATGGTGCCGTCGTACACCGGGTCTCTGTTCGGAATCACTGTTTCGAAGTTTTTCTCTGGGAAGTATCGTGATGAGGTATACCCTAGAAATAAATGGCTACAAGTTCTGGTCGGCGTCTGGTCGAAAATTTATATCTCTTGGGCTTAACTAGCTGATATGAGAAATGCGTTCAACAATATCGAACCAAAAGCAATTGCATTGCGCTTGACAACCTCGGGATCGGCAAGACCTTAGTGGCTTTCATTCATCAGCTCCTCACCAGCAGGGTAATACAATGTCAGATGGAAGACGCTAAAATCTACAGAGGAGACCCCACAAGGTGGTGTTCTTTCTCCCCTTAGCGGTAAATAAACTGCTATTAATACTGGAAGAGGTGCAATGCAAAGTTATTGCCTATGGGGCTAATACTGCCATAGCGGTATCTGGCATCTCTACTTTATGAGACAAAAAACAGAATGCCTCAAACTACCTGGAAGCATGGACCACAAACCCACAAAACACGGATATCGTACTCTTCACCAGGAGATACAAAATCCCTCAGCTTGACCCCCCCTTGCTGTGTTACACTACATTATATCTAACTGCCATTTCTGGGTCTCACGATTGATAGCAAGCTGAACTGGAAGCTTAACATCCAGGAAAGGGTCAACCAACGTGCTCTTTTTAGCTTCAAAAAAGCCATTGGATGCAAACCACACATTGCTCATTAGATTTACACCTCTATCGTCAGACCGACACTTCTGTATGAAGTCTCAGTTTGGTGGACAACACTAAACAAGGTTATCAACTGCAAGGCACTCAACCGATTACAAAGACTGGCCTGCCTGTGTATCAGCGGTGCACTGAGAAGTACTCCGTCCGACGCACTGAATATTCTTCTCCATCTTCCACCGCTGGACATATTCGGAAAACAAACAGCAGCAAGCACAGCCTTGAGACTCAAAACACTTCGACTGTGGTTCGAACTCAATAACGGCCACCCAATCATTCTCAAGGAATTCAATTTCCTTCCTAGCGACACTAACCGCCTAATACCCTAGGCTATCGTCGTGAAGCAATTCTCAATCAGCATTCTTTCCACATTAGCCTGGATGTCTGACAGGCAAAGGCTGGAAGACAATAATACTAATATGGGTGGCGCTACAGCCCAAAGGGGGCCAGGGCCTAGCTTCTCAGCTGGAAGATCCTCTGCGTATTTTCACACGTGAATCGAAGACAAACGAAGGTGCGGGTGGCTATTCCCAAGATCTCAACATTGCTTTCTCTTTGAACCTCTCCCTGATCACCGTAGCGACAGAAATCATAGAGATTAAAGACGCGTTGTTTCAAAAAGGGATATCTATTCGGACAGTCAGGCCACCATAAAATCCCTGGACAATGGGTGGTGTGAATAAAAACTGAGTATGAGCATTTCCTCAGAATTTTGGAGGAAATGCTCCATCTGGCGTGAATAAAAATGTATTTCGTTAAGTTTAACATATATTTTCACAGTTGAGTATTACCTCAGTTTTGTTGTGAATAAAGATGGAATGTATTCAGATATCAATCGTTGAAGTTGAGTGTGCATAGGAGGTGACTCAAGGGACAAAAAAGTATAAAATAATGGAAATTACTGCGTCGGAGGAGGAATACTTTGACGGATTAAGCCTGGAATGGGCGATGGCGATTTCATCAGGTGTTTACAACTGAATCCGTGTTTGCTGGAAAAAAAGCCAAACCGATTCAGGTACTCATCGCCATGTAAATAAGGCTTTAATATTGCAATATGAGTACAATCTAGAGCGCGAATTTCACTTCTCGCAATTCCTCGATCGAAGAAGGAAATTTCATCCACAGATCCGCCTTTGCACATATAGCAACACACTTGCCAAACTGTTTTGGATACAGTGGTGTAATGAACCCCAAAGTCCTCTCCAACTCCAACTTGGAAACCCGGGTCACCAATGTATCGAAGGAATATTTTCATCTTCTCCATGCTTGGAATTGCACCACCACGGTTTTCTCCAGGAATATCGGAGAGGACTGATTGGTTAACCATTCCATGTTGCGAAACTCGAATCTGTAATGTTTCTTGAAATTATCCCCTGTGTCCCCGAAACGCCGTGAATTATATTGTTTTATTTTTCGCGTTTCTATATTTAAAAACATGATTGAAAATGAATAATTCGCATGTGTTTGCGTTTGTTAATTGAATTTGAAGAATGTTGGCGAATAAATTTGCCAGCTCTCCAGCAGAGTTTTTAAACGTCAAATTGAGGATAAGAACCTGCTTTGAGGAACATTCTGTTCTGTACCAGCCCGCGTGTGCGCTAAAAAAAAATAAAATAAACAAAGTGTCGCGGTCCATCCGATCCACAGCTACATCGCGAGTGCCCCGTAACAATAAAAAAAAAAATCATAAGAAAAACAAAAACAAGTGTGCAGTGCAGTGAAGTGTCTCGGTGTCGAGTGCGTCCGGTCCGCTCCCTCTCGCCCCTTTCCTTCACAAGCCACTGCTGCGCATTCTCGGTCGCAACTCCCGTTTGATTTTATCAGGCGGGTTGATGCGACTGAGAGTGCGTAGCATCTGACGTAGCCGATTTAGAAGTGTGAATTTGTTGGTGGATATTGCTTTCCCCTTTAGCGAGGACAGGGCTTCACTGATAGCCACCACTTCAACTTGCAAGACGCAGCAGTGATTGGGAAGATGGATTTTTTCAGACTTAGACCCTCCAAGCAAACGCCACTTCCTACTCCGTCCTCCATCAAGCATCAAGCTCTTTTGTCGAAAATGCGTGCCTATGGTGTTGATGAATCTCTGCTTCTATGGATTAGAAACTACCTTTCGAACCGTTCAATCCAAGTTGTTTTGGATGGGTTCAAGTCTGATATCCACAAAATAAATGCTGATGTCCCCCAAGGCTCTGTTCTGTCTCAGACACTCTTTCTCATTTTTATAAATGAGCTCCTGTCTGCCACTTCTAATCCAATCCACTCCTTCGCTGATGACAGCACCCTCAGCTTTTCATATTCGTTCCAAAATGCACGACCCTGCACTTCGGACGTAATATTGGAACGGCAGCGTATGTCAAGCACATTGAATTCCGATCTGGACAGCATAATTAACTGCGGTAAGAACAACAGAGTGGAATTCAATGCTTCCAAAACTCAATGCTGTCTGCTGTCTCTAAAGCGGACCCCTGATAATCAGCCATTATCCATGAATGGCGCTTGTATCGATGAAACCGGAAAACTTTCCATCCTCGGTATGTTCATCAACACAACACTTAGTTGGAACGATCACATATTCGAGGTCGCCAAAAATGCTGCGAAATGTTTAGGTTTCCTTAATCGATGCAAGAAATACTTCACCCCCTCTGATTTGGCTTTAATCTATAAGGCGTATATTCGCCCAAAGCTTGAGTATAACGCTCATATCTGGTCTGGTGCCCCCAAGACCACCTTGCACCTACTAGATAGAATCCAAAAGCGAGCGATAAAACTTATAGGAGACAATGATATCGCGGGTTCATTAGACTCGCTTGAACATCGACGAACCGTGTCTTCTTTGTCCGTGTTTTATCGTTACTTTAACAAACGATGCTCAAGTGAGCTAGCAACTGCATTCCTCCTCTCCTTGAATTCACCCGCAATACACGTCTCGCCAGGAATGCTCATCAGTTTACCCTTAAGCCTGCTTTCGGACGCACAGTGAAATTTAGAGACTCGTTTTTTAGCCGCACTACACGAATATGGAATGCTCTTCCCAGCTCAATATTTCCAATAGATTACAATCCGCAGATGTTTAAGACCAATGTGCACAGGTACCTCCTCTCTCTCTCTCCCTCTATACCTTCGGCCCGGGCTGTGTCTTGACCCCGGACAATTAAGGGTATTAATAACCCCTTGAGCACGCGCAAATTATAAAAAAAAAAAAAAAAAAAATTTTATTCACATATTCACATCCTTTGACGAAAATACTCGACTCAAGTGTTTTTACTCCGAGTGTTTTCTCAGTTTTTATTCACACATTTGTCATTTTTTACTCAAAAACATGCCTTAATTGAAGGCTGTCTCTTAACGAGATGGCTGGACATTTTAACATTCACCTCATGTGAGTGCTGGGACACTGTGACATCCCAGACTTACCACCGCAAAGCCGATGAACTCGCCAGATGTGGTACAACCTTATCCCTATCAATAGCAGTGGTACCACCTTCCATGCCGATTGCTACAGCCTACCACCAATGGCTAGATTGCACCACCTGCCTTAAAACAAACAAAATCTTCTTCGCCATCAATTAACCCAAAACTGCCACTCAGTCTATTTAGACTCAGGAAGCACTCATTAGGGACCCTCATTGGAGTCATTGCAATTGTCACTCATGCGCTGTATGGAATCGTGCAGCGGTATGGATAGTCGTAGTTGACTTGCACCTAGGGGACTACTACTTCAATAACCAGAATGAGCTGAACAACGCCAGCATAGGCCAGTTAAATCGGTCCAGCAACTGGTGCCGATGTCAGGAGAAGTCAATCTGCGTGGTATTACAATGGACCTACTCTGGCCTAAGTGTGACTGCCTTAGCAGTCAGCCACTACAACCCAATCTAACCTACATTATGTTACATGTGTATTATGTGGAGGGCATCGCCTGTTAATCATTGCTCTCAATTTAGCGAGATGCCAGGACGATCCCTGTAAATGGACATGTCAAGTTGACTTTCCGTCTCCTTGTGGTGCCATCTGGATAGCCTTAGCTTAGAGGTGGCAGAAGAATCGGATGTCCAAAGTGGTGTACGTCAAGGATGCATACTGTCACCACTATTATTCTTGATGGCTATCAGAGATGTTCTGAATGTAGCATTGACCGATGAATTTCGACGTCTGCCTGCTGTCACATCGAATAATGGATCTTTCCAGATGGCTCACGGTCTTAAAGCTGCCGCAGGCAATGTAGACAATGAATAAATTCAGGCAAAACGAAAGTCCTGAGCTCCTCGAACACCAGCGTTCAGCTGACTATGGTGGATCGTCGAGAAAATTGAGTGTGTAGCTATGAAGTGTAGCCTCGACTTATCGCGGTGACATTGAATTAGATGTACGGCAGGATCGGAAAGGAATGCAATCTGGAATAGCATTCCTAGAAGACCCAGGGTGAGTCTGTTCCGCTCCAAAGTTGAATAGATACCTGGAAGGTAGACAACATTTGAACACGCATGCTACATGCAGGGCTTCGTAAATGAATGCTTAAGAGCCATCTTGGGCCTTCTGGCGAGGATTCAGAACCTACTGACATTTCTATTCGAAGAAGTAAGTACCAGTAGTTAGGACACACCTTGCTCCTCGGGTGTGCCATGCAATGGGATCTGCTAACTCGAACCTGCAGAATAGTTGGACGCCCTAGACTCAAACGCAACAGAGAACGCTCGCGTTTAAGGTGCGCCCCAAGTGGAGAAGGACCTCAACCAACTTGGTGTGCGAAACTGGAGACAGCTAGCCAGAGATCGCGCTAGTTGGAGAGGCATGTTGGTTGAGGCTCAGGTCAACCCCGGACTGTAGCGCCACACGAAGGAGAAGAAGACTCAAACGTGTCGCAGAACAGCGACAGAGGAAGACAAACAGCTTAGGAGTGAGCTGGAGCCAGCTCAAACGCGTTGTGAACGCCCTATGTCCCCACCGGGTTAAAAAGGACCTAAGTAAGTATTTATGTCTTCAAGGTTGCACCATTCATGTCACCAGATTTGTACTTCTTCTCAGCTTCACCCCGAATCCGGCGCAGAAAGTGTCTTACAATTTACAGAGCTCCCATTACGTCGAGCACTTATTCGTGAATACCCAATGAGTCACTCAGCACGTAACCAATTATGCTGCATCAGTTGGGGGAGTGCTCTCCCGTGCAAACTGTTACGAACGATTAATTTTTCAAATTCCCTGGATGAGTCGATAGAGAAGCGAAGTCCAGTGCTTCGCCCCATGCGCTGCTGTCAGTCCTTTTCCTGAAAACTCCAAACGTCAGGACGCTAATCAGATGTGTATTTGTTCAGTAGTTTGTGTCCATCGGTAATCGGAACTAATCGGCAGTCCAGGCGAGAGGATCGATCCATTTGAATGAATCTAGCCGCCCTCCGACTAACTAATGAAAATTCAATAACCATCAAGAGGGAGGGGGCAAAAAACAATTTGAATTTTTCTGCGTACCGACTGCGAGCCCAAGCTCCGGTGGAATGGGCAACTCACTCTACGACTTCCCGGCCATTCGGTGATGGACGCGGAGTTGCTGCTGGATGCTTGATTGAATGGACCCGCAGTCACTTTATCCTGTAACATTGCTGTTCGCATTTTTTGCCCTCGTTTTTTCCCAGTCCGTTCCTTTCCGTCTCTCGCTGGGAAGTAGGATGTGTTTCTATGTTTGATGAGATTTCTTTTCTTTTTTTTGCACTCCCGCCTCTGTAGGCGGCGGCGAATGAAGACACGGTGAGAGGAACATTAAGTTCTTTGATGGGATTTCCGTGACTAAAATCGTAAAGGTTCTGCGAGTGAAAGAGAAGCGATAGCATCTGGCATTCTGGCGCGGCGCAGCGGCCGCCTGTGGGTGGGTGTGCTATGTGTCTGTTTGGGATAGCATTTTTTTTTTTAAGTTGCAAGATGAAAATATATGACAAAATCAACGGGACACGTACGATACTGAAACGGAGGAATGCTACCAATTTGCCAAGGCAAATGTTTGATATTTTTTGAAAGAACATGAAATCGGTTTTTTATAGACCCAGACAGTGATTGGATTTAAAGAGTAGTTCGGGGATGGTGTTCCGGGCGGGAGGATGATGCGGTCGTTGAGACTTTTATTGCTTCTTAAATGATGAAGTCCTGTCAGGCGGAGATGTATTATAAAGATTAGGGCTATTAAGCCACGTGAGCAAATATCCCGCAAAGTGCTGAATGGTGGAGGATTTCCACGTTTAATGGTTAATGGTTTTACTGGGCATCGCAAAAAGGACTGCCGCTGCCGTACATTAAGAATTTGAATGAGTTGACCGGCGTGCAGTAAAGGATGGGCTGATCGAGGCCTTGTCGTTATTTGTTCATGATGGTATCTTTCTACTCAATTGCCTTCTTAATCTAATGGCATGAGCTGTTGCGGAGTTAGGTGTGCTCTTATACTCGAGGAAGTAATGAGAATTAGCGGTTATTTATGCTTCATCTCCGTCGTGTGAGTGATACACTGTCTCTAGGTGTTAGCAGCTACCGGTTAGAAGAATGTGAATAAAAACGCCCGTTTTTATCGTATTTGGTTGGCTGTCAAATTTTTAGGAACACATTCATTAACAAGCAGTCATACTTTCCGTTGAAAATACATTCCAATGATGGATCGACATTTTGTCTCTCAGATGTTGCTTATTATCGTACACTCAGTTGACCATAAATTACGTGAGTTATTTGTCACTATCAGGGACAAAAATTGATTTGGAGGGGTAAACAGCTGCTCAAACTACACCAAATGTGAAACTAAGCGTAAAATATTGCATCCAAATAAAGACATGCATGTTCTGCGGTGGGTCATACCATTTTGGGCTACAAGGTTAAAGGTCTCTATTAGTTGAGCTATGCAGTCGACCATGTTCTGCTCATAATGAGGGAAACGCTGAAATGAGTTAATTTGGGTTGGAACAAAAGGAGCCTTTGTTCTTAGAGAAAAGGGGATATATGTATGTAATAAAACGCGTAGCTAGAAACGTTATAAATTGCGGATGCTTTTATTTAACTGATCACACTGAGATCTTGTGAAAAAGGTGTCTTCTTTATTTTAGTACGTACTTGTTGGTAAGGCAGTGAGCCGATAATGTATACAATAATAAATGAATATATGAGCATAACTCGATGGAATATTATTCAATCTTGAACAAACGCACTTTATAAAAAATTGTTCTCATCTGAGCGTGAAACTTTGTTGTTCTTCAGCAGTATAATGGCTGTGCCGACTTCTTCAAATCTAGGTGGAGGACTACTTCGTCGACTGGAGTTGGGATTTCCTGATTCCCTAGTGCAGCTTATCTCTGTACTGCACCGGAGCTCGTTGTGCGACAGAACGGTCGTGGTTGAGTCGCTCATCAACAGTTGAACGGGCGGTGTAAAAAATGAGCGGCACCGCATTCATATCTTGTAACAGGCCATTCATATAAATGAAGAAACGCTTCTGGAAGGACAAAGCCACTGTGGCGTACCCTTTTGTGGTACTGTGGATTGGGGTAGTAAGCCCCCGAGATCGGGTTATTGTCCGAGTTCATCGCTCCAGCAGTGTGACCTCGAATCGACTTCACCAGGAAATTGTCCACTCGTATCAGGTTCGCCCTGTTGTATAATACCTCATTGGAGTAGAATTTTATGTACTGGGACTCTGGTGTTCTGTAAAGGCGAAAGCAAGCCCTAAGACAAGCTCTCCAAACACCCGCATCTTTTCAATTAACCTTGCACTCATGTTAAATCACACGGGACAGCCATAGGTGAGCATTGGCCGTATGATGGCCATGTAGCAGATTACCTTTATCCTCGCATCGAGTTATATATATATATAATATAATATGGGTGACGCTACAGCCCACAGGGGGTCAGGGCTTAGCTTCTTAGCAACCACTCGTTTTTGCGTGCTATTGTCCTCTCACGAATGGAAGGGACCTACAGTTTAATTCCGAATCCGAACGGCCAAGTTTTGAGAAGCTTTTTCTAGACAGGAAATACTCTTTAAGCATTGTCAGTGACTCGAAAGAGGTGGGATCGTGAAAATTATTTTTGTCGCTCAGAGCAGGAATCGAACCTACGACATCGAGGTTGGGGTCGACGCACATACCCACAACGCCACGGGCCACCACACGCATCGAGTTGGCTGTTGCAAAACAATCTCTTTGTAAGAGCGAAAGCGCCTCGGGCCCTGGCCAGAGCACTAGCCAGTACTGATCTAGCCAGTTCCCCAGGTATTTGACTACAATCCTTTGCGCCAGTGGTTGCCCGTGCCGTCCAACAATTGATAACTTTCGCCAATTCATTTTCGTTTCCGCGAAAGCTTCGTCCTGAACAGAATGGTTTCCGACTTCCGAAAGCTGATATTCAACTTCCAGTCATCGCAATTACTGGAATGATTCAGTGTCAGTCTGGGCGAGCCTATGTATGTCCTCGATCTTTTTGCCTGATCTGTACACGTTCAAGTCGTCGGCGTACGCAATTCCTTGAGAAAGAGAACTTATTGAATCACTCAAGAAAATGTTAAACAGGATCGTCGAATTAACGGCACCCTGTTGGAGACCAGTTTTTACTTCAAAAATATCTGTAGGGGTCACGTTGCCATTCTTGACTACGAACCGACTACCGGTAAGCATGTTATACAGTAGGTACAGCACTGGTTTACTAATGCCTAGCCGATTGAGCTTATAGTAAAGTCCTTCTTACCATTCGGTGTCGAAGGCCTTCTCCAGGTCAATTAAGCAGGCTCCCGTACAATGTTTCTGGCTCTTGTTCCATTGGATATCCGACATCAGTTTCGACGCGGCATGAATAGTGTCATGCCCCGCTCTGAAACCAAATTGGTTATCCGGAATTATATGTTTGTCCTCTGCCCAGTTGATCAGAGCTCGATTTATCACCTTCTCGAATACCTTGCTGATGTTCGGAAGGAAACTTATTGACCGGATGTTGTACGGATTCGAAGAATCTTTTCCTCGCTTGGATATGGGTTGTACAATCGCAGTTTTCCAATGCTCCGGATAATGTGCATTTTTCAGAGCACTGTTAAACAGGATTGTGTACATAGTAACCACTTCCAGGGGGAGGTGTCCTAGCACAATGTTGGAGATCCCGTCGATTCCAACTGACTTTTTCTTCTTTATTGATGCGAAGACCGCTTGAAGATCTGCCTTCGAAATGCACGGGTGGCGATGGCATTGTCTGCCATGTTATCATCATTAAACACGACAAAGACGATGTTCTCAGATCGCCAGCTGGCCAATGCTGTCTAGCTCGTTACGGCCGCTGAAGTTGTAGGTGTAGAAACTGCAGGAGTAGAGAAGGTGATGAATGTTTCCTTCCTCCTCTATCATTATATGGGGCACCCATCCTGCGAGCATGAGTGCCAATTGCACAGTGCCCGGTTATGACTCCAATGAAACTATTTAATGAGTGCATGCTGCGTCGGAGTAGACTGAGCGACCATTTTAGGTTACGTGATGGCCAGATTTCGTTTGTTTTAAGGCAGGTGGTGCTATCTAGCCAATGGTGGTTTTAATTGTGTGAATCTTCAAAAGATTATAAGCTGTAGCGATCGGCATAGAAGGTGACACCCCTGCCAGTTTCCTGGTATGTCGCAGTGTCCCGCCACCCACATGAAGTGAATGTCAAAATGCTCAGTCACCTCGGTTAGAGACAGCCTGCAGTTAAGGGATGTTTTTGAGCAAGTCATGACATTGTCAAGCGATTTGATAGCGGCCTGACTATCGGAACAGATGATGATATCCCTTGTTAATATCACGTTGTTTTTGAGCCATGACAACGCCTCTTTAATCGCCAGTGCGGCTTGCGAGCCGGTAATTCTATTTTAGACCAAATTTAACTACTTATGGTAATCCTGGAGAAAACTACCGAGTTCGTCACAACTTTTTCATTGATCTTACAGCGGCATACGACAGCATTTATTGTCAGGAACTACATTTGCTATATTTGAATATATTTGAATTCGGGATCCCGGGAAAAAAATTTGTATCCGGTTGTGTCGCACCACGCTAACAAATACGCGTGCAGTAGGCTCGAAGACCTCTAAACACGCTGTTGTGTGATTTCTTCAATTTGGTACTGGAGATGAAAGTGTGTCGGCCAAAGCAAACACGCAAGGCACTATTTACAACAAGTAAGTCCAACTGTTGTACTAAGCAGATGACATCGACATCATCGCGTGTTCCCAAAATGCCGTAGTGGAAGCTTTCACGGCAATTGAAGAACAATCGAAACGAGCTGTGTGGCTGCTATGTTAATGAGGAAAAACCAGTGACATGCTGTCGAGCAGGAATCAATTCGTCACACCCTCCCTAGGGCAAAATATCACAATCAACAGCTACAACTTTGAGGTAGTGTCGGAATTTGTGTAGCTCGCTGCAAATGTAAGCTTCACTGATGACATCACGGGAGAGATCTGACGTAGAACCACCCTTGGGTACCGGTACAACTTCGGTTTGTCGAAACAACTAGGTTCTAAACTCCTAATAGAGGCCTGCACAAATGGACTCGTTTATTTCTCTAAACATGTACAGTACTTCAGTGTACTCTATTCATGACAATCATATGGATAAGAATTTTGTACAAGTAAGTAAAACGTAAGAAAAATTCAACCCCTGTACACCATTCGATCACCTGATTTCAAAATGAATACTCTGTTTGTTGTCATTCACAAAAGTGGGTTCTCCATTCAAACAAAACATTTATCAATTTAACTGTTAATAATACACCGAGCACACTGAGTGAAATGAATGCATTAATTCAAAATGAACGCAGTGGGTATTTGAATTGTAGCTTTGAGCAAATGAAGACAAAAAGTTTGGTAACCAAATTGATGTGTAATGTAAGTTAATTTTATTTTGCAAACATGTACAAGAAATTCTTATTCAACAAACGATTCGGATATTTCAATGGCCAGCATGCTAAATTCCTCAGCGACCAAACAAAAACTATAAGTGGCGAGATATAAATTAGGCTTTTGAAGAAACTTCAAAAATATTATTGCGTATATTCAATGTTTATATAATAAAACATGCATAATAGTATTATTCAAAGTATTCTGAGGCTTTGACCTAGCCATCTTTCTGGCAATTTGTGGATCTTATCCCAAAGAAATGAGCCCGCTTGGCAGCCAAGAATGAATCAAGCCAATTTTTGATATTCTGCTCGACTCACTCTCACTCTCACTGCACGAATTAAGTTATAGACCTAATAGAAGGTGAAGACTACCCGACTCTTCATTTAACAGCTGTTCATATTCATCGCCAGTGTTCTGCTTCCTCCCGCCAATATATTGATTCAATGAAGAGGAAATAAAATGTATCAAAGATTAATGTAAAGGTATCCCGAAAACATATGCCAACGAAATATGGGAACATGAATATCAAGAACGTTTTTTAAATGAAGAGCTTGGTAGACTTTTATCAGACGATAAAGACTTGTTTCAAGATATCATTCCACCGGTGGAGGTTGTGAATTCTTCAGATAAAGCGAATAAAGATTTATTCCTTCGGAATTATGATGGCTTCATTGTCTTACAATGGTGGCGCTTGAACCAAATACAAATCTATCTACTCCAGTGAGTAGTGCTTCATCAGAGTGAATATTTTCCTCGGCCAAGTAAGTAACTTTCGGCCAGACAGTAAATATCTGAAAAAAGAAGTTTAATTGGATTCGGATCGAAGGTCCGGTGAAAAACCATTAATTTGTAACTGAATGGTGGACGATAAGCAACAAAGATAATTCTTGGTGCCCTTGAAGGAAAAATTCTCCGTCAAATATGGGATATGGTCCTACCTGCTAGAAGGGCGAATGGAGGTGAAGACAACTCCATGAACTGTACTAAGATGTGGACCACACTGAATCGGCCACATCGAGCGAATGGACACCAATGCTTCAGGAGAGAGTGTCTTCGAAGCCGAGACTCCTGGTTCGAGTAGGAGGCAAGACCGAACCGCTGTAACAAATACCAAATAATTGCGGATACAAGACCTTCTATGTGTCGCCGGACTAATGAGTAAGAAAGTGCCCGCTTCGGGGGAATTATATAAATTCACAACAATTTACTCACTGTCCATCATAAAGGATTAAGAACGTCTTCGTCGATTAATTCCACCTCTTCCATGCAATCGACTTCTTCAGGCTGCGGTCTCGTGGCCTTTGTGGCATGTTTTGTGCAAGAGGAAGAAGTGAGTTGTGCCAATTTGGCTCTCCCCTTTCTCATTAAACGTAGACCCCTTGATTTTATTACTGTACATCATTCTGTTCTGTTTTTCATTGCTGTACGAGAACGCAATCGATAGAGTAGACAACATTAAAGATGTGTTGAATATGTCCCCATCTCTGAGAGGACGATAAGTCTGCATATTTTTCGCATCAAATTTAAGGATAGATGCGAGCAGCTTCAACAAAGAGCAAAAAATTAATAGAAACTCTTCAGCAGAAGCCGGAAGACATCATAAGATCAGAGTTCACATCTTGTCTACGAGCCCTTTTCGATTCGCTCATCGTTATTCTTTCTTAGCCATGCATACTTAACTCCCTGTCCCATCGTTCATAACTCAGCTTGACATTACATACCTACAGACGCATCCGTAAATAGATACACAGCAGACACATTCTCCAGCACACAAAGGGATGCTGGCTCCAAAAAAGGATTTGCGGCAATATCAAGATATTCGCTTCGGCATACACACAGTACACACTCGTACACTGCACCGTACAGTGGTTGATGAAGAGGTTTCCCGAACCGAACAAAAGAAGACGAGAACGAGAAATAAATGTATTTTCTTCTCTGTTTTTTTTCTTTCTGTTTGTCTCATTGTCGGCACTCGGTGCGCGCTTTCGGTTTGCTTCCTTAAGCAAATGCAAGGTGAAAGGAACGAGATCTCAAAACAACCATAACCTCTTACCAGATCAAAAGTGTTCCACCCACCCACAACCACCCACCCAACGAATGCCCTTTTTCCGCCGATTTCTGCGAATTTTTGTGATTTTTTCACGGCCTCCGTGTGTAGGTGTACTCAAAGAAAATACCCGAAATAAGAACTCAGAGCAAAAACAAAAGCAAAACACACAATCAAGCACTTCCATCTGAGAGGAATGGCACCGTTCCACGGAGCTATAGGTACACAGAGAGTGGCTGTAGCTCGCCTGCACTGTGCACATTACCATGGTAAATAAATTTATTTAAACATAAACTCGAAGCGTCCTCCCCCGTTGCGATGCGCACCGTGTAACACACGAATCACACGGCGGCCTCTCCCTCGCTCGAAGAGGAGCACAGCACAGCGGAGATGTTACTTGAGTGTGTTGTGTGTCTCTCTGCCTCCGGTAGACGTGGAGTACTTCTGCACCACGGATGAATGCCTTTCATTATGCAAAAAGCTTTAACTCATAGATAGCATTTAGCAGCGTAAGCGATTCCGTATCTGCTGTGCAGTACTTTCCTCAGATTAGAATGACAGTTCTAGGACTCGTTCGCGTCGTGGAAGGATTTATAATGCGTATTTACTGAACAGATGGGAAATATATTATCACCTTGACGTGGGCGGCAGGCGTCAGGCGGCAACGTGGGGGAGTGTTGGATCTTGGATCAGTGTGCTGATATCATACCGACGTGCCGTGGGTTGGAGCGGCGCGGCTGGGGTGGAATGAACACGTAATGTTAATTTATACGAAGTGGATTAAGAAGTGTTCCAATAGCGCATCTTCTACAATCACAAGGCTGAATGTTATATGAGCTCACATTTGGAGAGGAAATAAATTTAAATTTATTGAGTGAATAAAGTCGTAAATAAAATACGCAAAACATCGAATGCACGTTACGGTTCGGCTTTCACGGTGTCAGGGTTGATTTCGAGCCGGAAATGTGTAAAATGGAGCTCAGCCTTTTGATGTTGATTTATTGCCAGCATGCCGTTTCTTGGATATTTCACTACAGTCGATCGTCTGATGATTATTTGACAGCGAATTTTGACCGATACACAAATCGACAATTCCAACTCACCGAGTCTTAATGCGAGTGTCGTTAGGGACCGGATGAGAGCCATTGTGTCGAAGAGGAATTTTCGTCCAGTAATTAGCGGAATAATGCCCGTCAATCGATTGGTGCAATATGTGCGTTACAGTCTCTCGCCGGGCATAGTCAACCGGCATAATCTCCACTAAGCCCTGTCGTCATCAGAAGGCAGTCACGGTTGCCATGACTAAAGAACAGCGCCACTGCCCACGCCAATTTCGGTGTTTTCCATCGGACAGGGTTTTTTGAGATGTCACAATTGTACAAAAATCTGCCATTAAAAAAAACCGAATTATTTTTTTTCGGGCCTACGCCCAGTCATTAGTCTACCTTCATATAGTTTGTAACCATAGTTCAAGCACTTTGGACAAAATCGACATTCGAAAAGCTTTTACCATGGTACCGAGTGCCAAGTGATTAAAAATTTCACCAACGCTTCGAAGGCCTGCACATCGAATGATGGTACATAATGTCATGAGAGTCGCTTCGAAATAAATGCAATATCTCGTACGGTTGGTATTTTATTTAGGTTCCTTTTCGTATCGTCTTAACCTAGTCACCAGGTATTTTGAAATCACACACACCCTCTCCTTCTGTGTCTGTGCCTCAGCCTCTCGAATTAGCATACGCAAAAAATAGGTTATGGGGGAAAACTTTCCCCAAAGCAGAGAAATCCTCAGTCCGGATCCTCAGGGCAGTAAAGTTTGGAGTGCATGCCATTCCATGGTAATGATATCCCCAAAACAAGAATTTTAAGTGCCGGTGGAACTGAGCTGTCTCCTGTAGCAGGTGACATTAGGAAACACAGACTGAAGGAAGGAAGAAAGCTCTGAAACTGCACGACCAACCACTCCATAGAGAGCACAACCACCACCACGCAGCCGTTCAGAGCCAGAATTAATCTTCAGGTCAGTGTGACAAGATCACAGGGATTCTTTCTCAACAGGTTCACAGAACTCCTATCATAATAATAATAATGTAATATGGGTGGCGCCGCAGCCCGTAGGGGGCCAGGGCCTAACTTCTCAGCAACCACTCGTGTTGTGCGTGCTATTGTTCTCCCACGAGTGGAAGGGACCTACAGTTTAATGCCGAATCCGAGCGGCTTTGTCTGAGAAGCTTTCTTTTTTCTTGACTCGAAAGAGGAGGGGTCGTGAAAATTATTTTTGCCGCTCAGAGTAGGAATCGAACCTAAGACGTCGAGGTTGGGGTCGACGCACATACCCAACGCTACGGGCCACCACTGAACTCCAATCATGTCCACCACGAAAGACATAACCGGTATGAAGATTTTTTTGAGTGAGTTTTTTGAAATGAGTTTTTTGAAATGAGTTTTTTGAAAATAAAAGTGGGAAAGTAAAAACATTTTATTCAAAGTATTGGCCATTGTTTTCTACACATTTTGACCACATTTCAGGCACGCCAAAAAAGTTGTTCGAGCTTTTAAAGCCAATCAGACACCCAATTTTCGACTTCTTCGTAGGAATCGAAGTGCTGCTCAGCCAATACGTGTCCCATCGATGAAAACAAATGGTAGTCGAAAGGAGCCTTCTTCTTCTTCTTCTTTGATTGGCGCTACAGTCCGGGGTGGACCTGGGCCTCAACCAACATGCCTCTCCAGCCAGCACGATCTTTCGCCAGCTGCCTCCAGTTGCGCACACCAAGTTGGTTGAGGTCTTTTTCCACTTGTATGCGCCATCTTGTGCGAGGAAGTCCTCTGTTGCGCTGTCCCAATGGCTCGGTGTCGAAGACTCCGAAGGCCAAGTCTGGTGAATACGGCGGGTGGGGTAGCTGCTCCCAGCCAAGTATTTTGATTGTATCCAGAACCGGTTTTGCTTTGTCATGGAGCAGAATTACCTTGCGTGTCTTCTAGCCAATTCTGGTCGTTTCTCGACCAGTGTATGGTTCAAATTGATCATTTGTTGTCGGTAGCGATCAGTATAAACGGTTTCACCAGGTTTTAGGAGCTCGTGGTACACCACACCTTTCTGGTCCCACCAAACACACAGCATTGCCTTCTTGCCGAATCGATCTGGTTTTGCAGTCGATGTTGATGGTTGTCCCGGATTAATCCATGATTTTTTCCATTTTTCATCGCCAGTAACAATCCGATGCAAAACCGATTTTCTTACGTGTCTTTGAAGCAAAATTTCACAAGTGTTTTTTCGGTTTCCCATCTGTCTTTCATTCAATTCATGTGGCACCCATTTGCAACACTTTTGGATCTTTCCCATAGCTTTTAAACGGTCAGAAATTGTTTGTTGTGCAACATTTGACATTGCTGCCATTTGCTTTTGACTCAAAGTGTCATCTCCATCCAATATCGTTTGCAACTCGGCGTCTTCAAACTTTTTTGGTGGTCTTTCACGTTCTTCATTTCTCACATCGAAATCATTATTTCTGAACCGTTGATACCATCTTTGGCATGTTGCTTCTGATGGAGGATGATCACCATATACCTCGACAAGCATTCGAAGCGACTCTGCAGCACTTTTCGTCAAATGAAAACAAAAAATTAATGCTTTCCGCAAACCATCACTTTGTGGTACAAAATTCGACATTTTGAACACGATGAAAAAATATGATTTCGTCTGTTCAATGACTTGATGTGTACTAAATATTTTCCACAGATGCCATAGCAAACAAAAAAAAAAATATAAGGGCTCGTTCACAACAAATGTTCCCTATCGAGACATTTGCATCTTGACGCTCACTTCATACCGGTATACCTCGTATTTCGGCAGGTATAGCAACCAGGTCCAAGGGCTTATGGTGGAAGCAGGCCTACCCACGAGATTTTGATAATCGAAACAAAGTCATATTCCATACCATGTTCTCTCTGCTTTGTGCCGATAATGCTACTTTTCTGACACAAGTGAAGGAAATCATTTGACTTAGAGCATGTTTCCAATAGAGTTCCATTAGCAATTGAATCATTCCGGTAAGGGCTTAGTATCAGATTTCGTTGCAACGAATGTGATGTACACGAAGTCAAAAAAGTCTCCATACAGCCGTTTTTGGTCAAAAAATCAGCTTATTTTGGTAGGAATTGATAACAATCCGAATTAGTGCGCCTATGTGTACCGTTATAAAAAGGATAAGTGTCGAAGAAGACTCGGCAAAGTGTCCCTGTAATGGCCGGTAAATTGAAAACCAGTGTTGGAATGGATGTCACACCACAGACTGTAAGAAATTCTTAAAATATTGGTCGAGGGAGCCGGAATGAGCCTTACGTACGGCAAGCAAATATGAAGGATAGTAAACATTTCTTCATCTTCTTCTTGCGGCGCTGCAGTCCGGGGTGAACCTGGGCCTCAGCCAACAAGCCTCACCAGCTGGCACGATCCTTAGCCAGCTGCCTCCAAATTCGCACTCCAAGTTGGTTTAGGCCCTTCTCCACTTGAGTCCGCCATCGTGGTCGTCATCTATTGCGTTGTCCCCCTGCTTCGGAGTCGAAGACTCTTCGGACTGGAGGAGTGTTGTCCGCGTTGAATGCGCAGACGCTTGACTAAACTCATATCGCTTTCCAACCCGTCAAGTTCGTGGTTGAATTTTCTTCTCCAGAAACCTTCAACGCAAACAGGACCAAAGGTTGAACGCCGAACTTTTCTCGCGAAGAGACCAAGTGCGTCTTCATCCGCTCTTGAGATAGTCCAGGCTTCCGCGACATACAGCAGGACTGGGATGATCAAGGTCTTATACAGTGTGAGCTTGGTCTCTCGAGAGAGAGCTCCACTACTCAATTGCCTCTTGAGCCCTAGGAAACAGCGGTTGGCAAGAGTTATTCGTACTATTAACATGGGAGCCAAGGTAGATGAAGTCCTTTATTACCCCGAAGTTGTGACTGCCTATGGTGACGTTCTGACCGAGGGGTCGATGTTGTGTGTCCCTTCTTGAAGACAGCATATACTTTGTCTGCCCTCATTCACCGCTAAACCGTTTCAATACCAACAAACACTTCCTCGATGGCTCGCTGAGTTCTGCCAATCACGTCAATGTCATCGGCGTATGCTAAGAACTGCACGGAATTCTGGAAGATCGTGCCTCTGGTGTTGGCGTGTGAGTTTTGCACGCACTGCACGTCGCCTTGCGTAAAACCTTTTTTGACATTGAAGGTCTCGGTGAGATCGTTACTGACCTTGATGGAGCAACGAGAGTTCTCCATCGCCAAACTTCACAGCCTGACGAGTTTGCAGGAATGTCAAAACTAGACATTGCTCTTTATAGCTCGTCACTATAGATGCTATCACACGCGGCCTTAAAATCGATGAAGGGTGGTGGGTATCGATTTGTTTCTCCTGAGTTTTCTCCAGAATCTACCGCAGTGTGAATATTTGGTCGATGGTGAACTTTCCTGGCCTAAAGCCACACTGGAATGGACCGACCAGGTTGTTGTCGAATGGAGATACGATTTTGTATACGATACTGATGCTTCTGTAGTAAGCGACTTTCAAAGGGTATCCTTTTTCACTCTATACACAAAAAAAGGAGAGATGACAAGACGGAACCTTGGCGAAGTCCAACGCCATTAGTCTAAGGTGTTGACTTTGCCCGAACACAGCTGCTGCAGCTTGTACATAGCGACTGAATGTCCCTCAGACTCTACTGCAACTCCAATACTCCAGTTTGGCGTTTCTAAGCCATCTATCTGCCCTGATTGTTAAACTTTTCGCGATTAAATTGTAATTGATGAACGATTTTTCTTGCTTTGTATGAATCTAATTTTTCAGCCGTGCGCCAGGTCACGCATTGTAGAATTCACATTTTTTGGGTTGTAAACGCATTTGCTGCATTCAATCACCGCCCAACCACATGTCACGGAATATATAGAAAGGTGCACACGCTTCCAGCACCTGGTATCATAGAGAGTTAACTTATTCGCTTGAATTGGTAAATAAATGACCGGACAACAAATACGTCATACGCACGCTGCAGGTGATCCTTCCGAAAGCACCTTTTGTGTAATACACCTTTATTGGGTGATTTGTCGAAGCAATTGTCCTGTAATGAATTTTCATATCACAGCGTCAGTATACTTTTTTCACGCACCGAACAATGGCGTCTATTGTCGGACAATTTCTGTGCATTATCATCAAATACCACGCAGAGTTAAGTTAATGAGTTTCAATATTTTCCTAACTCCCGCTGTGTCCGATTAATTCACCCCTTGCAAGTTCGTATAAAATCAATTAGCCAACATCTAGCAAACAATGTGCGTAATAGATTGTCATCAACATCCAATATAAATCAATTAACTTTAAGCCAAGGGTAGTACCAGGAGTCTACGTACAGATAGGTGCAACCCGCCACATGATTTAATGTTGGTCGTTAACATCATCCTACGGGATACCCACAATGCTGTGTGCATGCCCATGCATTACAATGGAAGTCTGGTTAGTTGCTTGTCAGTTTGAGGCGTATGCTTGTCATACATATCTCTCATGGCACCGATCGACAGGTTTGCAGAGATTTGTTTAAAGTACAAAACCACGTTTTTTTGAAAATATGTTTCGGTCAGGAATTTATAATCAAAAGGCCCTAGTAACGGCCTGTCAGGAAAAGACTATGGTTGGTGAATCGTTTTCTCGGAATTGCCACAAAACTGTCGATGCATTGTGCTCTATTGAGGCGTGCATATTCAAAGACTGACCAGAGTTTGAACGAATTTTGTCAATTTCACGAAACTCAATCAGAGCCCATGTTCCAAGCATTGAATTGATTTCAAAATTATCTCTGAAGGGCAGTTTTGTTGTGTGAGACACCTTTGAGAATGGATTCCGAAAATCCTACTCATATTAAATTTAAGGAACATCACATGCTTTCGCAGAATTTATTCAATACTTTTTCCTTTGAAAATAATTTGATGAGGCACAGTTCGTTTATTGTTTTCAAGAAAAGATGGCATGAGTTGTGCTATGATCTCGGACATAGGCATGCATCTAGACAGCGCAACAGAGGTGTCCTCGCATGGCGCACACAAGTGGAAAAGGATCTCAACCAACTACTGGTGTGCGCAGCTGGAGGCAGCGTGCGAAAGATCATGCTGGCTGGGGAGGCATGATGGTTGAGGCCCAGGTCCACCCCGGACTGTAGCGACAATCAAAGAAGAAGAAGAAGTTGAATCTTTTCCAATGAACCATACACTGAGAGTACAAATTTAAAATTCCTTATCCAAACCTATAAATCACCTAGGCGACTGTATAGAGTACATGTTTATTATTCGCCGATGACATGAAAATCTGTAAGGGTGTAAAAGACATCAATGAGTGCATAGCGCTTCAAGGAGTTATGCCGACATCCTCATTTTAATTTCACTCACACTATTTAACTCCAATTCGGCAATCGGCTTCTTGAAGTGTTACACTTAAGGATTCACTGATCCATTCGCACTTCCATTGTTAGGCTTTTTCTTGAATATGCTGTTGCTATATGGAATCCTTGGTGGTGGCCCGTGGCGTTGTGGGTACGTGCGTCGCCCCCAACGTCGAGGTCGTAGGTTCCATTCCAGCTCTGAGCGACAGAAATAATTTTCACGGCCCCACCTCTTTCGAGTCACTGACAATGCTCAAAGAGTATTTCCTGTCTAGAAAAAGCTTCTCAAACTTGGCCGTTCGGATTCGGCGTAAAACTGTAGGTCCCTTCCACTCGTGAGAGAACAATAGCACGCACAACACGATTGGTTGCTGAGAAGCTAGGCCCTGGCCCTCTATGGGCTGTAGCGCCACTCATATTATTATTATTATATGGAATTCTTATTTTATCACATACTCTGACCGCATTGAAAAAGTGCAAAAGAGGTTTACTAAATTGATATTTTGTAAAATGCAATGAAATTTTCTCCCGAACTATATGACAAGTTATAAATTACTGGGCCTTAAAATTTTAAAAACGCGACCTACTGCTTATGAAGTAATGTTTGTTGGGAATATTTTATCTAACCATATAAAGTGTCCTTATCTCCTGGCGTTACTTGCCCACTAGGCCACTCCGTACTCGCCAACTGTTATTTGAAAGGTCTCATAACACTGAGGAAGGAAGAAATAAACCGCTCACAAGGGTAATCAGAGCAAATATTCACATATACTGGTTTTATCGGATAGTAAATATGATTTTAAAAATGGATTATTAAGCTTATTTACTTTCTAAGTTAATGTTAGTTATGTGCTTAAAATTTTCACTGAATGTACCAATAATTGACTATACCATATTCTGTTACTATGTAAGTAAATTGTGGGTAAATAAATAAATAAATAATATACAAAAAAATATACAGGGTGGGCCAAATTAACGGTTTTTCCAAAACGGATTTGAGAAATTTTGTTTTTAAATAAAACTCAAATCCTTTGTGACATTTAAAAAACGTTATCATCGGCTTGAAGTACCATCAGAACAATCGACTTCGTTCATATGGCTACCGTGAGCGCATTTGCAGTGGGCGATTCGTTGGGTCCAATTCTCAACGACTCGGCCACACATTTCTGCCTGAATGACTCCTAACTCGCGTTCGTTGTTGTCTCTGGATTCTTCAGACCATCATTCGCGAAAAATAATCGATCATACATAGCCCCACAGAAAATACTCAAGTCGCACGAATGAGGCGGCCAATCGACTTGCAGATTTATTGAGCAATCTCAACGCGCTCATCATACTTCTTCTTCTTCTTTGATTGGCGCTATAGTCCGGGGTGGACCTGGGCCTCAACCAACATGCCTCTCCAGCCAGCACGATCTTTCGCCAGCTGCCTCCAGTTGCGCACTCCAAGTTGGTTGAGGTCCTTTTCCACTTGTGTGCGCCATCTAGTGCGAGGACGTCCTCTGTTGCGCTGTCCCAATGGCTCGGTGTCGAAGACTCTTCGGGCCGGAGCTGTGGTGTCCATCCGCTTTACATGACCTAGCCATCTTAAGCGTTGGATCCGAAGACGCTTAACTAGGTGCATGCCGCTGTACAGCCCGTATAGTTCGTGGTTGAACCTTCTCCTCCAAATGCCATCAACGCAAACAGGACCAAAGATCGTACGCAGAACTTTTCTCTCAAAACAACCAAGGACTTCTTCATCCGCTTTCAATAGCGTACATTTCTCTGCGCCATAGAGCAGGACTGGGATGATCAGGGTTTTATACAAGCTCAATTTGGTGTTTCGAGAGATGGCTCTGTTACTCAATTGCCTCTTGAGCCCAAAGAAACAGCGATTGGCAAGAGTAATTCTGCGCTTGATCTCGGTACTGGTGTTGTTGTCCCTATTTACTCCGGAGCCTAGGTAGACGAAGTCCTTGAATACCTCAAAGTTTCTGCTGTGCTGCCCAATATGATGCTCTGTCCGAGACGTTGACGTTGGGCGTACTGTTGTGATGACAGCATATACTTTATTTTGCCCTCGTTTTTCGCTAGACCCATTTTAGCCGCTTCCGCTTCAATACTATCAAACGCCTCATTGACGGCTCGCTGTGTTCGTCCAATCACGTCAATGTCGTCCGCGTAAGCAAGCAGTTGAACGGACTTTCGGAAGATCGTGCCTCGGGTGTTTACGTTAGAGTTTCGCACGATCTTCTCAAGTATGATGTTAAAGAAGTCACATGACAGCGTGTCGCCTTGCCTAAAACCTTTTTTGACATTGAAGGTCTCGGTGAGTTCGTTACCGACCATGATGGAGCAACGAGAGTTCTCCATCGTCATCCTGCACAGCCTGACGAGTTTGGCAGGAATGTCAAATCTAGATATGGCGCTGTATAGCTCGTCTCTATGCACGCTGTCATATGCGGCCTTGAAATCGACAAATAGGTGGTGGGTGTCGATCTGCATCTCTTGAGTCTTTTCCAGGATCTGCCGGAGTGTAAATATTTGGTCTATTGTGGACTTTCCTGGCCTGAAACCGCACTGATATTGACCTATCAGGTTGTTGACAAAGGGTTTCAGGCGTTCACACAGAACGGCAGAGAGTATCTTATAAGCGATGTTAAGGAGGCTGATCCCTCTATAGTTGGCGCAGTCAAAGGGGTCTCCTTTCTTGTGGACCGGACAAACGACGCTGAGATTCCACTCATCGGGCATGCTTTCCTCCGACCATATCTTACAGATGAGCTGGTGCATGCGCCCGACCAGGTCATCTCCAGCTGCCTTAAACAGTTCCGCGGACAATCCGTCCGCTCCAGCAGCTTTGTTCGACTTCAGTCTAGAAATCGCTTTCTTGACTTCGTCTAAGTCGGGGGGACGGAATTCGTGTTCATCATCGTCCAAATTGAGTGAAACATTCTGCCTGACAGCAGAATTTGTGTCGTCATCGCCGTTTAACAGTCTACAGAAATGATTTTTCCAAATTCTCAGCATCGACTGCGATTCTACTACTGGTTGTCCATTTTCGTCCTTGCAGGCTTCGGTCCGAGGTATGCATCTTCCTGATACTTGTTTCACCTTTTGGTAAAACTTTCGGACCTCCTTCCTGTCGTAGCACCTCTCCATCTCCACGACCGCGCGCTTCTCATGTTCTTTTTTTTTTCTTTCTGAGAAGCCGGTGCTCTTCCCTTCTCTTCTGTTCATAGAGCTCACGAACAGCCCTCGTTGTTCGATGCAGCGTTGCCTTGTAGGCCTCCTGCTTGGCTGCATGTACCTGCCTCCACTTGTCGTCAAACCATGGTTCCTTCTGGGTGGTGTCGTGAAACCCAGCACATCAGTGGCAGCTTCTTTGATGGCTTTTTGACAACGTTTCCATTCTTCTTCTATTGAAAGTGCAGGCAGCGTCGAACTTTCAGAGAGTTTCAGGAAGACTCGGTCGGCAAAGTTCCTAGCGGTCGATTGCGATTGTAGCTTTCCGACGTCAAACCGTAGTGTTCTTTCTCGACTCCGTACTTCTCTCGATATCCTCATCCTTACCTTGGCTACAACAAGGAAATGGTCCGAGTCGATGTTGGCTCCTCGGAACGTGCGGACATCGAGAATATTGGAGGAGTGTCTGACGTCGATCGCAACGTGATCAATCTGGTTGACGGTTGATTGATCAGGAGACCGCCAGGTCCCCTTATGGATGTTGAGGTGTGGGAACCGCGTGCTCATCACAGAGAGGTTACGCCTCGAGGCGAAATCTACCAGCCTGAGTCCGTTTCCGGATGTGTTGTCGTGCAGGCTGTGTTTTCCGATGACTCTAGCTCATCATACTTACTCGTCAATAAATCGATTGTAACAATTGCTGTGTGGCTTGTGGTGTGTGGCACCATTCTGAAACTACATGTCGTCCAAGTCCACTGCTTCCAAAAAAATTTGTAAGCATGGCGCGATAACCCTGACGATTCATAGTAACGCTACGATCGTTTTCGTCGACGGAAAAATATGGTCTCGGCACGCAAGCCGCAGCAAACAGTTATTTTTTGAATGAAGTGATGATTCATGAAGCATATGTGTCCAACCAATGACGCATATTTTGCCTGACGAACAAATTGTGATAAAAGTGGGCTTCGTGACTGAAGATGATCTTGCGATAAAATGTATCATCTTGGCGCATCTTCCCCAGAACCCAATCGGAGAAAGCACGTCGCTTCAAATTGTCCGTCGGCTTCAATTCTTGTGTGAGCTTGACTTGTATAGGTGTAAGCCAAGATCATTTGCATATGACAGCGTGCATAGAGACGAGCTATACAACGCCATGTCTAGAACTCACCGACACTTTCAATGTCAAACAAAGGTTTCAGGCAAGGCAAGGCTGTCGTGTGATTTCTTCAATATCGTTCTGGAGAAGATCGTGAAAAACTCACACGCCAACACCAGAGGCACGATCTTCCAGAAGTCAGTACAATTGATAGCATATGATTAGCATATGTTAGACGATGATATTGACGTGATTGGCAGAACTCATCGAGCCTACAATGATTCAGTTGGTAAAGCTTGACGGAAGCGGTTAAAATGGATCTGGCGGTGAATGAGGGCAAAACGAAGTATATGCTGTCCTCAAGAAAGGACATACAACATCGACGTCTTGGACAGAGCGTCACAATGGGCAGCTATAACTTCGACGTAGTCAAGGACTTCACTTACCTCGGCTGCGGAGTAAACTGTACTAATAACATCAGTACCGCGATCAAGCGCAGGATAACGCTTGCCAACCGCTGTTTCTTCGGGCTCAAGAGGCAATGGAGTTATAGAGCCCTCTCGTAAAGAACCAGGTTGACTCTATATAAGAAAATGATCAACCCTGTCCTGATATACGGCGCGGAGGCATGGGCAATCTCGAAAGCGGATGAAGAAGTCCTTGGTATCATTGAGAGAGAAGTTCTACGTGCGATCTTTGGTCCTGTTGTGTTGATGGCGTCTGGAGGAAAAGATTCAATCACGAACTGTACGTGCTGTAAAGCCACATGAGCCTAGTTAGGCGTCTGCGGAACCAACGCCTACGGTCGCTAGGTCATATAGAGCTAGGTAATACACAGCTCCGGCCCGAAGAATCTTCTAATCCGAACCTGTCGGGCAAGGCAACAGAGGAAGCCCGCGTTTAAGGTGGCGCACCCAAGTGGAGAAGCACCTCAACCAACTTGGTGTGCGTAACTCGAGACAGCTAGCCAGAGATCGCGCAAGTTGGAGATGCATGTTGGTTGAGGCACAGGCCCACACCGGACTGTAGCGCTACACAAAGAAGAAGAAGGATGAAGACGCATTTGGTATGTTCGAGAGAAAAGTTCTGCTTTCAATCTTTGGTCCTGCTTGCGTTGAAGGTGTCTGGAGAGGAAGATTCAACCACGAACTTGACGGGCTGTACAGCAGTATAAGTCTTTTCAGGCGTCTACGGACTCAATGCTTAAAATGGCTAGGCCATGTTGAACGCATGGACAACACTACTCCAGTCCGAAGAGTTTTCGACTCCGAACCAGTGGGACAACGCAAGAGAGGACGACCACGATTCCGATGGCGCAGTAAAGTGGAGAAGGACCTCAACCAACTTGAATTGCAATATTGGAGGCAATTGGCTAAAAATCGTGCCAGTTGGAGAGGCTTGTTGGCTGAGGCTAAGATTCACCTTGGACTATAACGTCATAAGAAGAAGTGAACCAAGACCCTTGTGTAGAATAAGCCATAATGTGGGCTGATATGCGAAATACTCGAGAACGCCGTGACCGATTTTTATTCTCCATCAGAGGCATATTGCGCATTGTCATCGCCACTAAATTCTGCTGTTTCAGAACCATTCTCTCGTACTTCTTCGTCAAGCTTGCTAAAGTCTTGCTCACTTTTTTCTTCGCGTATTTTCCTTCTAATTCGCTCAAGATGTATCCAGTCTTTGACAGAAGGGTTAAGAAAGTAGTAAAGCAAAGCTTTTAATTATTAGTATCAGTCAATTGAAATAAAGTAAAATAGATTGCTTATTTTGTGAAAAAAAAAAAATTGAATTCATCGGTTAACCGACGAGCGTGTCACTTGAAGTGTTACCCTTCAGTACCGTCAGTTACCTTTCCAATATCAGAGAGATTCATTCCAGCACGCCATCCAGCAACTAATGGACTTGCAAAGAAACACATTCATATATATGGTATTTGCCGCACACCCCATTCAAAAAAGGCATCTCCAACATTCGAAGACTCAGTGCTTATATCACCGAGAGATTAACTCGATGGAGACAATGATACCCAACGACGGGATATAAATTATAGGGTTCACAAAGGTAATCGTCTCACAAATGAGAGCCCAGTTATGTGTGCTGGCACACGAGCCTGGCGCCGCGACGTAGACGGATTGGCACGGCACAGAGACACAAGCAGACATCACACCGAATTATTCAGGTGCAATTTGATAAATGTCTATACTTCCACTCAGATTTGATTGAAGGCATGTATCTCTGGATTATTCAACGGTGTTTGGAACTCCGAAGATGGATGGAGGTGATTATGAGATCTCAGCTCACAGAATTGGTAATGTGCCTGCGGTTGAGTGAGTGTCAGGCGGAAGGAAGGAAAAAAAAAATAAAATAAACGAATTAACATGGGTTCTAATAGTGATTTCGCAAAATGAGAGAGATTTTTCTTCTTCATAAAACTTTTGGCAGGAATCACTGCGGTCTGATTGGCAGGTACATCAATATTTTATGAATCCAGGCTGGATACAAGGGCGAAGGTTAAAAAATGGGATCCCGAAATGAATATATAATGCCGGTCGTAAATCGAGTTAAGGGGAAGAGCTCGCAAGAGTTCTGCCCTGCTGCGGAAACGACGATGGTGATGTGGGTTTATCGCGGGCGGAGGAGCTGTGGTAATGCATTCGTCGATAATTCAATTAAGGAAATTAGGTTACCTCTGAGACGTTACATATCCAACACAAAATTGTACTTTAAAGCAAAGCCTGAAGTACTGGCAAATGTGTTTGACTTTGTGGGACCTACTTCTTGCTTCCGCGGTGTGCTGTGGAGGCCGTGAGTCTGAGTTAAGGTTAACTTCGATGCGTTGCTTACCATTTACAGTGCGTGACGTCCGTATTGACTTGGTCCTTGTAGCAGATGGTCCGTCTTAGCGTTGGGTCGCACACCGGAGGACGCGAAGACTGCGATAGGCTACCAGTCATAACAAGTCCTCTGACTTTCAATAACTTCAAATCAACGATATGTGGCCGCGTTGCCGCTCCATCAGAGAGGTACCCGAAACCACCTACCGACAAGCAAGCTGTGGTAATATGGCGAATGTGAGCATGCAACCGCCGAGGCATATGAAAGGCGTTTCTAAAGCAAACACGGAGCTCTGAGCGAGGAGTAGCTATCGGGCTAGAAGATGAGATTAAAAAAGTGCTCTATCCCTTACCCCAGTGCAGGTGATGGAGTTTGGCCTATCGGTCTACACTCGCAGCTTGGTACGGCCAGAAACATAGGTTGTGTCTTCACCTTCTTATTCGCGTGGCTCTACAGTCCGTTGTGAACCTGGGCCTCAACCATCAAGGAACTCCAGCTGGCACGATCTTTCGCCTGCTGCCTCCAGCTGCGCAATGTTGGTTGCAGTCCTTTTCCACTTGTGTGCACCATCACGTGTGAACACGTCCTCTGTCCCAATGGCTCGGTATCGAAGACTCTTCAGGCCGAAATTGTGGTGTCCATCCGCTCTACATGATTTAGCCATCTTAAGCGTTGGATCCGAAGACGCTTAACTAGGTGCATGCCTTCAGTACAGCCCGTAAAGTTGGTGGTTGAACCTTCTCCTCCAGACGCCATCAACGCAAACAGCACCAAAGATCGCACGCAGAACTTTTCTCTCAAAACAAGCAAGAGCTTCTTCGTTCGCTTTTCGCAGCGTCCATTGAGAAGGACAGTGATGATCAGGGTCAGCTTGGTGTTGCGAGAGATGGCACTGTGTTACTCAATTGCCCAAGGATGCAAATATTGGCAAGAGTAAGTTTGCGCTTGATCTTGGCACCGATGTTACTGTCCGTGATTACTCCAGAACGACGCCAAACTGTAGTGTCATGCCCCGACTCCGCGTTTCTCTCGATATCCCCATCCTTACCTTGGATACAACAAGGAAATGGTCCGAGTCGATCTTGGCTCCTCGGAAAGTTCAGATACAGAGAATATTGGAAGAGTGTCTGACGTCGATCGCAATGTTATCAATCTGGCTGACGAGACCGCCAGGTCCCTTTATGAACGCTGAATCGAGGTTACGCCCCGAGTCAAAATCCACCAGCCTGAGTCCGTTTCCGAAACCGAAAGTAGTTTCTGGACAAGGAAACCGAAACCGAAAGGGAATCAAAGCTGAAAGGGGTTTCTGGACAAGGAAACCGAAAGGGGTTTCTGTCCCTGGAGATTTCTTCCTTGCCCACCTGTGTGTTGAAATCTTCTCCGATCTTGGACCCATAGCTGGGGCATCGATCGTATGTTCTTTCTAGGAGATCATGGAAGTCATCCTTGCTATCGTCATCCTTCTCCTCCGTCGGGGCGAGTGCGCAAATCAGGCTTATGTTACCGAATTTAGCCTTGATGCGGATTGTTATGAGGGGCCCTCTGATATAATTAAAGCATAGGACTTTTTTCTTAAGTCTGCCTCGAACAACGAACCTACATCCAAATAAGTGCAGCTTTCCCTCCTTGTAGCAATCACATTAGTATATGTCGCAGTTACTCATCTTCCTTTTGCCCGGCTTTCAAATCGCATCTCCTGGATGGCGGTTATATCTGCTTTGTATCAGTCCAGGGCCTCCGCGAGCTCATCGGCTGCACGTGGTCTGTTCAGCGACCTCACACTCAACGTCCAAACCAAAAATCATTGCTTGCTGGGGTTATAAGCTGTGAATCCGTGAATATCCGAGGCATGTTTTCGGTTCGTAACAATTTTTTTTTACGTAGTGCGGGAGTTAACCTCACGCATAAGCTACAACTGGTGGGCCAGGCCCATTATTTGACTCTAGAGAAGTGGGGGATCACTGCTTTAGTTCACCACATAACACTTGTTGTGATGGCTATCCAGGGGCGCCAAGTGGGGGCTGTATGTCAACTTGACTTATGCACAAGCAAGGATCGCTCTGGCATCCTACCAGGTTGGGTGCAGTCAGCAACTTTGCCCTGTGTTCATAGGTTTTTTTTTTTTTTATATATTTTTTTTACGACTACCTTAAATGTATGTAAGTTGGCCACCAAGGTCAACTACCGCGTCAGTTAGCAAAGCCAGCGGCGGCGGGGACTGGTTTTGGTGTAGCCACCAGTAAAATTGCCGTTCTTTGGCAGACTCTCTCCTGTCTCGAGCAGAGATCGCTCTGCTGAACCGGAGGAGATCCTCGCGACTGCGAGCGACATCCCGTTCATCCTGAAGTCGCCTGTCCACTGTTCGGCGTACGACATGGAGGATTACAAGACATCCGTGCGGATCCTGTATTAGGCCAATTGTGTCGAGATGTAGAAACGCCTCGGGAGGAATAACGCCGGTAAGGCGCACTCTCTCATGGTACATAACGTTGGGGTAGTAAGCCCCAAAGATCAGACTGTTGGTTGAAGTCATTGCACATGTGCCTTCTGATCAGCTTAATAATAAAATTATCTATCCTGTTCAGGTTTGCCTCGTTGTACAGGTCCTCATTGGGATAGTCCTTCTTGTACTCAGACTCGGGTGTACGACACAACCGGAGACAAGTCGGCAGACACTGTCTCTCGAACAACCTTATCTTTTCCATCTGGGAAGGACTCACGTTGAACCACAATGGACAACCGTATGCCATAATTGGCCGGATGAGGGCCATGTAGCAGATTACATTAAACCTGGTATCAAGTTGGCTGCTGTAAAACAACCTCCTTGCCACAGCAAAGGCCTCCCTGTGGGTCAACAATGCCGAACTTACGCCAGTTTGTGCGCGTATCCCATGATGCCATGCACAAAGGGATTCTGAAAATGATAGTTTCACACTACCTGAAGTTGATTATCAACTTCCAGTCGTCGCAAAATCGCTGAATTTGATCGAAGTCACCTTGCAGCAAGATATTTATTTCTTCGACCTTCGGACCTGATCTGTACGCCACTAAATCGTCGGCGTACGCAATTAAGTGCGGCATTGAACCTATCAGATCAGCAGTGTGTGTTCATAGGTCCATGCCTCATCCGTGCTTGCGTCATGAATGGGTAAATACCTCTGGTAACCACCAACTGCTCATCATTAGTAAACTCTTTTGAAGGTTGGTAGGACTCGACAAAGTTGCATTGGAATAACTCAGCGACTATTCTTTCACGATATAGGCTCATGTTGTTTGCAACTACAGTGTGTCAAAAGGATAGACCAGAATAATTTCAAATGCATATTTTCGTGTTCTTTTACGTGTACTACGCTTTGCAGTGGTACAGTGCAAAATAAACGGCGTACTGAGCACTCAGTGTCCATTACTCGGGTCTAGGCTTAAAAGCTGGTACATACTGATCAAGAAACTACTCTCATCCAGGGTTTTGAATTAGGGGGAAAACAAATTGCATGCGGTGGGCATGGGCTTATGTACACAGGGCAAAGTTGCTGACTGCACCCAACCTGGTAGGATGCCAGCGCGATCCCTGCTTGTCCATAAGTCAAGTTGACATACAGCCTCCTAGTGGCGCCCCTGGATAGCCATCACAACAACCGTTGTGTGGTGAACCAATGTATGCAGCGATCCCCCTCTGCCCGAGGGTCAAATAATGGGCCTGGCCTACCAGTTGTAGGTTGTGCGTGAGGTTAACTCCCTCACCACACAAAAAACCAACGGTTACGAACCGACAACAGGCCTCGGATATGGACGGATTCAAAGTTGACGACCCCAGCAAACGATCAAAGGACAATGATTTTCGGTTCTGCACGTGGAATGTGAGGTCCCTGAACAGACCACGTGCAGCCGATGAACTCGCGGAGGCCCTGGACAGCTACAAAGCAGACGTCACCGCCATCCAGGAGATGCGATGGGATGGGCCGGGCAAAAGGAAGATGAGAAACTGCGACATCTACTACGGTGATTGCTACAAAGAGGGAAGGCAGCGCTTATTTGGATGCGGATTCGTTGTTCGAGTCAGACTTAGGCAAAAAGTCTTAAGCTTTGATTATATCAGCGAGCGCCTCATAACAATCCGCATCAAGGCTAAATTCGGGAACATCAGCCTGATCTGCGCACACGCCCCGACGGAGGAGAAGGATGACGATATCAAGGATGACTTCTATGATCTCCTAGAAAGAACATACGATCGATGCCCCAGCTATGACAAAAAGATCGTTCTAGGAGATTTCAACGCACAGCTGGGCAAGGAAGAAATCTTAGCTAGAGTCATCGGAAAACACAGCCTACACGACAACACATCCGGAAACGGACTTAGGCTGGTAGATTTCGCCTCGGGGCGTAACCTCTCTGTTGCTAGCACGCGGTTTCCACACCTCAACATCCGTAAAGGGACATGGCGGTCCCCAGATCAATCAACCGTCAACCAGATTGATCACGTTGCGATCGACGTCAGACACTCCTCCAGCATTCTTGATGTCCGAACGTTCCGAGGAACCAATGTTGACTCGGACCATTTCCTTGTTGTAGCCAAGGTAAGAATCAGGATATCACGAGAACAACGGAGTCGAGAACGAACACCACGGTTTGACGTCGCAAAGCTACAATCGCAGCGGACTGGCAGGATCTTTGTCGACCGAGTCTCCCACAAACTCTCTGTAAGCTCGACGCCGCCTGCACAAACCATCGAAGAGGAATGGAGTCGCTGTCAAGAAGCCATCAAAGAAGCTGCCACTGATGTGCTGGATTTTACGACACCACCTATCAGGAACCCATGGTTTGACGACGAGTGCAGGCAGGTACATGCAGCCAAGCAGGAGGCCTACAAGGCAACGCTGCATCGAACAAGGAGAGCTGTTCGTGAGCTCTACGAACAGAAGAGAAGGGAAGAGCACCGGCTTCTCAGAAGAAAAAAGAAAGAGCATGAGAAGCGCGCGGTCGTGGAGATGGAGAGGTGTTACGACAGGAAGGAGGTCCGAAAGTTTTACCAAAAGGTGAAACAAGTATCAGGAAGATGCATACCTCGGACCGAAGCCTGCAGGGACGAAAATGGACAACTAGCAGTAGAATCGCAGTCGATGCTGAGAATTTGGAAAAATCATTTCTGTAGACTGTTAAATGGCGATGACGACAGAAATTCTGCTGTCAGGCAGAATGTTTCACTCAATTTGGACGATGATGAACACGAATTCCGTCCCCCCGACCTAGACGAAGTCAAGAAAGCGATTTCTAGACTGAAGTCGAACAAAGCTGCTGGAACGGACGGATTGTCCGCGGAATTGTTTAAGGCAGCTGGAGATGACCTGGTTGGGCGCATGCACCAGCTCATCTGTAAGATATGGTCGGAGGAAAGCATGCCCGATGAGCGGAATCTCAGCGTCGTTTGTCCGGTCCACAAGAAAGGAGACCCCTTTGACTGCGCCAACTATAGAGGGATCAGCCTCCTTAACATCGCTTATAAGATACTCTCTGCCGTTCTGTGTGAACGCCTGAAACCCTTTGTCAACAACCTGATAGGTAATTTTCAGTGCGGTTTCAGGCCAGGAAAGTCCACTATCGATCAAATTTTCACATTACGGCAGATCCTGGAAAAGACTCAAGAGATGCAGATCGACACCCACCACCTATTTGTCGATTTCAAGGCCGCATATGACAGCGTGCATAGAGACGAGCTATACAGCGCCATGTCTAGTTTTGACATTCCTGCCAAACTCGTCAGGTTGTGCAGGATGACGATGGAGAACTCTCGCTGCTCCATCAAGGTCGGTAACGAACTCACCGAGACCTTCAATGTCAAAAAAAGGTTTTAGGCAAGGCGACACGCTGTCATGTGACTTCTTTAACATCATACTTGAGAAGATCGTGCGAAACTCTAACGTCAACACCCGAGGCACGATCTTCCAAAAGTCCGTTCAACTGCTTGCATACGCGGACGACATTGACGTGGTTGGACGAACACAGGGAGCCGTCAATGAGGCGTTTGCTGGCATTGAAGCGGAAGCGGCTAAAATGGGTCTAGCGGTAAACCAGGGCAAAACAAAGTACATGCTGTCATCACGAAAGGACGCACAACACCGACGTCTCGGACAGAGCGTCATGTTGGGCAGCGGAAACTTTGAGGTAGTCAAGGACTTCGTCTACCTAGGCTCCGGAGTAAATAGGGACAACAACACCAGTACCGAGATCAAGCGCAGAATTACTCTTGCCAATCGCTGTTTCTTTGGGCTCAAGAGGCAATTGAGTAACAGAGCCATCTCTCGAAACACCAAATTGACTTTGTTTAAAATCCGATCATCCCAGTCCTGCTCTATGGCGCTAAGACATGGACGCTATTGAAAGCGGATGAAGAAGCTCTTGGTTGTTTTGAGAGAAAAGTTTTGCGTACGATCTTTGGTCCTGTTTGCGTTGATGGCGTTTGGAGGAGAAGGTTCAACCACGAACTATACGGGCTGTACAGCGGCATGCACCTAGTTAAGCGTCTTCGGATCCAACGCTTAAGATGGCTAGGTCATGTAGAGCGGATGGACACCACAGCTCCGGCCCGAAGAGTCTTCGACACCGAGCCATTGGGACAGCGCAACAGAGGACGTCCTCGCACTAGATGGCGCACGCAAGTTGAAAAGGACCTCAACCAACTTGGTGTGCGCAACTGGAGGCAGATTGCGGAAGATCATGCTGGCTGGAGAAGCATGTTGGTTGAGGCCCAGGTCCACCCCGGACTGTAGCGCCAATCAAGAAGAAGAAATTGTATGCGGTTACAGACAGTCACAATGGGCCTCTTTAACGTCGAGGTGCGAGGGATATCAAGCGCCGGAATAACTGCTCCCAATCTGTTTTTTTCGGCTAAAGAGTTAATTTACTGATGGATCCGTCACCCGTAGGTGGGCAATCTCAAAAACGTCCTTCATTTCGTCAAGAAGTACGACAGCACAGATACTGGGTTGAACAGGTCTCAGATCGGGTGGTGCTTCAATATGCAACGCACTGAGTCTAATAATACCTACGACCTAAATAGAAAGAAACGATCAAGATGGTGAAGGACATACAGTGTATTGGTGGACATCCATATTTTCCGTTGATTTGAAGTGGCCTTCCACTTTCGATTTGCTTCTCTCCCTCTCACTGCCCACCGGCTTGTGATTCGATTATGCTTTGCAAGCACAATCACAATGAATGTTCTATTTCGGGAGACATTTCACGCCCACCTGCAGCCGAGCAACATAATCAACTTACACACAAATTGATTTCTAATCGACACAAAACGAGACTCAAGAGCAGCAGTAAGATTAATTGCGAGTGACGCCTTCGTTGTCAGGCGCATTAATAAATAAGGAAATAATTTGCTCACATTCGTCTGTCTGTTCCGAATTCGATTGTCATGCTCGTGTGCCCTGGACAAAAATAGCGATAAACGCCGAACAGAGCAATTTGTCTTACCGCCCCGCTACACATGCCACTCGTAAGCGGCACACAATGGCAGTCCAGTCGACCAAGATGCTGAAGGCTTTTCAGCAATAACCCATCCCAAATACAAGCTGATGATTGAAATGCTGATCCAATTAATTTCCACACCAACACCAGCAGCAGCAACAGCAGCAGAACACGACCGAGAACAACGGTGTGTAGTGCAAAATTTGCCAGCAGCAAGAGCAAGCCAAGAGCAACGACGGGCATCAACAACGAGAGCAAACTTAGTAAATCTACGTAATTTCATTACACAAGTGCTGCTGGTGCCGGAGCTGGGATCCTTTTCCGGACTACAATTGTGCAAAAGGTCAGACGGAATCGGAACACATCATTCAGCATATCTCATCGCCTGATGCCGGCAGAGGTGCGGTACAGCCCCGAACTGGGTCTGGGAGCGTGTGGAGTGTGTGTCGTGGACCGACCTACTTTGACGTTGACATTCCCGGCTGTCCATTGGCCTGGTAATTCATGTTAATCCTGTCTGCGCACACGGGGAGTGCGAGTGTGTGTTTGTACGGGGCGGTGTAATCAAAAGAACAAATAAATGCTGAAATCGGTCGGTCGTCGTCTTATGTGCGCAATCCCACACAGAACTAATTAATTACTTACGGCAAGGATTAAGCCGGACAGAGGGAGAGCGGTCCCTCGCACGAGTGTGTGTCCAACTGTCCGGCCTGGAACAAAAGCACCACCAAGACAAATGGTGTTCCCCTGCTCGTAAATAATGAAACGAAAGCAGGACTCTTCGGATTTGCGTAGACCTTAGACCGAAGAGGGTAAATTTTCGGTTGGAAGTTGCCCCACTCGGCACCGCCTTTAATGGGATTTTAAGAAGTGTTGCCAGCTGATGTGAAAGTAATCCTGTTTGCCGAACACACAGGCTTGTCAATTGCCTGTGTTGCTGAAGACACCTCAGTTTGACTAAAATTCCGATCGAATGGCTGGGTGTGGTGGTGGGAGCCGTGGAGAATGTTAAGTGTTCGGTGCGTACTGCTACTGTTCGTGTGCGCAGTTCTGCAAGGCATTGTGTGAAATCATCTGAGAACCAGGTTAAATTGCATGTTTGTGATGTTTGAGAAGTTGCACTGGATTTCAGCCTTAAGTGTGCTTTTGGTCTGATGGTGAACTGTAATGGACTGCATTTTACTGGATGTGGACTGAAATGTGCTCAGATGGTTGTTTCGATAGGAGTAGGTAGATGAGGGGTTTTTAAGAAATTGCAATTTCTCGTCATCATCTCCTTTCTTTGTATGGCTATGCAGTCTGGGTTGAACCTGAGCGCCAGATAGTAAGCATCTTCGGCTTGATGCCTCCCCACACCATGTAATTGTGCGCTTTTGGGGGAGAGTACGATAAGTGTGGGGCTAAAAATGTATAACGATATTTTTGAAGATAAACAAATGGTATGGGGGACCTTTTTATATTCTACTACAGTGATAGGTTGGTGTGGGTCCTCCGAGAGATAAATTCACTGCTGGGTGCTCACGAGGCTCAAATGTCGACGAACTGTGCTGTGGATGAAGAGTGTTGATGGCAGAGGACACCGACTCTCGGAAAGCACCAACCTCATCGGAGCAACTTGATCGGGACCTGCCAACATGCAAATCATTTAATGCCTCGAAGCGTGTCATTCGAAACTGTTAATTAAAGAATCTGTTGATACACATGTTTAGTCTATAACTTGGGGTATCTGGTATTATTGCATTGAAACATGCGTTGGAAATCCACTGTCATTGTAGAAAGTTGTAAGTTAGTTGTAAACATAGAATAATACTATTGTACATGTCTTAATTAAACGTTCAAATTAAAAAAAAACAGCACGTTTAATCTAAACTCCTTCAGTCACTTACAAGGAGAGGGGGTCTTCCTAAATCCCGACAAAAAACAGAAACAAAAATAAAAGATATTTTATTTGTCAAGAACTTACTTACTTTCTTATCAGGCAGACGACCCATGCAGGTCCGAGCCTGAGCAATTGCTGCCTTCCATCGGTGACAGTCCTGGACACGCTGCCTCCATTCATCAAAGCCAAGCAGTCTTACATCCGCGATGACTTGGCCTCTGTACAGGAGGTTCGGTCCTTCTCTCCTTATCGACCCAATAGGCTCGGATGCGAACACCTTCTTTTGTGGAGCGTTGTTGTCCGTTCGCTCGATGTAGCCGAGCCAGTGTTTCCCCTTCTGGACTACATCCACATCCTTATACAGCTTGTAGAGTTCGCGGTTGTGTCTTCTCCTCCATTCGCCTTCCTCGCAGACGGGACTATATATCCGACGTAGAACTTTTCTTTCGAAGTCACCAAGAATCAGCTCTGCGTCTTGCTTAGTGTCCAGCTTTCGGCTCCATAGAGCAGGGCTGGCTTGATAAGAGTTCTGTAGAGTAGGACTTTGGTTCTCCGAATCAGTTGTTTTGACAAACCGAAGCAGCATCGGTGTGATGTCCTCGTTAACCTTTAGACCAGATTATTTCGTTTGTCCCTCAATTGGCGTTAAAGCTTTCACAACGGCTCGTTGGGATCGCGCGATAATGTTGATGTCATCAGCGTATCCCAAAAGCTGGACTGACTTGTAGAAGATAGTGCCTTTCGAGTTGACGTTTGCCCGCCGCCCCAGTAACAAATTGAAGAAATCTCATGACGGCGACTCTCCTTGCCGAAATCCCTTGCATGTTTCGAACTGCACGGTGCATCGCGTAATTGCTATCGTGGTGCGACACAACCGGATCAGTTTTCCCGGGATCCCGAATTCGGCCATCGCTCCTTGCGATGAATGCTGTCGTATGCGGCCTTAAATTCGATAAACAGATGGTGAGTATCGATTTGAAACTCGCTGGTCTTCTCCAGCCTTAGTGTGAAGATTTGGTCTGTAGTCGATTTGCCGGGCCGGAAGCCGCACTGGTACGTGCCGATTAGTGCGGTGCAAAACGGCTTTAGACGTTCACACAGTACGCTGGATAGGATCTTGTAGGCGACATTGAGCAGGGATATACCTCTGTAGTTCTTGCAGGAGGTAGGATCGCCTTTTTTGTGGATGGGGCATATGGAGCTGATATTTCAGGCGTCAGGTAAGCTTTCATATTCCCAAATTCGGCAAATTATCTGGTGCGTGCTCCGAACCATAACATTAACCCCAGATTTAAAAAGTTCGGATGGTAAGCCATCTGGGCCTGCGGCTTTGTTGTTCTTCAGCTTTTTAATGGCTGTACCTGCTTCTTCAAAGCTAGGTGGGGGACTTCGACGACTGGAATTGGGATATACTGATTCCCTGTCACTCTGGTCAAGCTCTCTAAGCAGCTGTTGGAGGAAACACATCCACTATTCCCCGTGGGTTCGTAACTAGATTACCCTTGCAATTTCGAAGCGTCTGGGTGCCTTTCCCAAAGCCTTTGACCAGGCTTTTGCTCTTTTGTAGAAGGTCAGGAAGTTGCGAGAGAGGTTTTCTTCAGGCGTAGAAGTTTTTTTTTCCTCCCGTCTTCTACCCGGTAATCCTCTTGCGCTGCTATTGTTTTCGGTTGTAGCGCTTTTTGGTATGACTCGTCGGTTGCACGTTTGTCAGCTCCCACTCCCCATTTGTCAAGAACTATTAACATAAATGTAGTGGACTCTCCCAGACAAGAACTCTCTCTAATTTGATTTAATTCCTTGCCATATTTTCGTATTATCGTCAAATTGTTCATACAAAACACCATCCTCCATCTCTAACTACTTTCAAGTCCCGTCAAAATTCGACTTGGGGGAGTCGACTGTTATGTAATTTAATTGCAAGATTAAGGAAAAAGTTTCTGGGAATCTTGTGGTGGCCCGTGGCGTTGTGGGTAAAGGCGACAAAAATAATTTTCACGGCCCCCACCTCTTTCGACTCACTGTTACTGTTTAGAAAAAGCTTTTTAATCTTGGGCGTTCGGAGTCGGCTTAAAACTGTAGGTTCCTTCCACACGTGAGAGAACAAAAACACATAACTAACAAAATGTAACGTCTACATATTTTAAAAGAAAATTTTAAAAGTTCCGACCCAAAATTGCACTTATGATAATGAATACCGTGTTATCCGCGACAAGAGCCCAAAGCATTCCTCAACTATTGTCAAAGAATGGTTGCGCTATAATGTCAAACAAATTCCTCCCCATCCTCCCCAAAGTGCAGATCACTTCACTCTATCGACCACTTAGGGGCTCATATCGAGCCAAACTAAGAGAACAAGCGAGTGTGTGTACGGATCATTTTTTTAGTATAAAAGTTTAAGTTTAAGTTTAAGTTACTGCTTATTATTGAACAATGTTTATTTTAGTACAAATACTCGAGCATATTTCGTTTATACATTGAAGTACTTTTATATAGTAATTTTCAATTTATTCTGTTTTGAATTAAAAAGTCGGGGTATACGTACAATTTTTTGAGACAGTGCATATATTTTTTACATCTTAAGCAATATCTTATTTTTTCTGTAACTGCCCATACCACCATAACGTATCGAAATAAACGCCCATCTCATGGTAAGAAATTGTGTTTTTTATGTCTCATAAATTATTGACCCAAAGGTGCATATCTTAATCATGACCGGGTTTCTTTTATTTTAAATCCAAACATTTTAAGCATTGAACATATTATGAACTTTACACCAGAATCATGCAAAATCATCATCATCATCATTTTCCGACCTGCATGATCGACTAAAGCGATTGTGGGGATGAAACACGCTCTAGAGATCACCAGCTCATTCTATCGTACGCCATCGACGCCAACTAATCATGATTTATGCCCACCATGTCGTCATGCGTCTGCTAAGTTTTGTGCTAATCGCAATCGTTGGGATTTTGTGTGTAAAAGTGGCTTGGGATCACAAAAGGGAAACCGATAGAAATTGCTGCTTGATTTAACGTGTGTAGAAGAACTCCTTCCTGACAGAGTCGCATTTAAGACACATATCGAAAGACGTGATGATGGGGGCATTCGTGCAACGTGTCGAAACCATCGAAGCATAGCTCTTTTCGTTAGGAGAAGTACCTGCTCGACATTAAGTTCCTCGCGTACGGCGTGTTTTTCACCCTATCCTGATGAGTAGCTCCCACAGCAGCACGAAGGAAATTCCAACCAAATTTCATGATCACAGTTGAGAGTTGGAACCAAAACTGAATTGAAAACCGCCAGCTTGGCTTTGATACAAGGTCGGCCTTTCTGATTACAGAGCTGTTTCAATACTGAACTCACTCAAGCTTATATATACGATAATTTACAAATTTGCTAAAGGAAAGAAATCCCGTCGAACTATTGCCAAAGAGCTTCTGTGGCAAAAATCAGTCATCCATATTGATATTAATCATTCCGGGCTTGAAGTGAATGATCGGAAATGTAAAATGGAAGCGCCGTCGAATGAACACATCCGCTAAGGAAGATCGCATTCGGAAAGAGAACATTTTTTTGGAATTCCCTAAAGTTGCACTCAAATAATACCACAGTTGGAGTAGGAGTTACCAACACGAGCAGTTGGACGTCGACCATTTGAAGCATTGTTAAGAAAAAATTCAAGCCTGTCGAAAAAAAAAATTGAAAAGACAAATTCAGTTTGCAAAGCAGCACGCCCAAAGAACGGTTAGAGTAGGAGAGACGAATATAATTTATAAACTATGAAAAATCTCTAATCAATGACTTATGTGTGTCCCTAACCATGTGTCCTCCACTCAACTCCACTCAAGCCTCCATATGGTTGCCAGCAACGGCGAGGTTGATCTGCCCACTCAGCATCTGACCAGTGTTAGCTTGCCAAGAGTGGTTTATAAAAAATCCAACAATTGATGTTTCAAGTGAAAATTTGATCTACAGTTGTTTATCAAAAAAATGGATTCTGTGTCTGTTAAAAAAAAAACAACGTAGCATGTTGCTTAGTACCCTTCAAAGCCGACGGGGTTTTTTGCATTTTTTTTTTTAAATAAATAAAAACCACCCCCATCGACGGACACGTCGAAATCATTTACCAAACTATTCCCTTGTCCACTCGATAAATCGCGGATATTTCCATACGCACAGCTGGGTGGGCAGCGCTGTAAAACATCCCCGCCCGCTAAGCAACAACTACGGGCCAAATTGCCGGCACTTTTTCGCACATACCTACCCCGTCCCCGGGCCGACCCCAAACGTTTCGCACCAATCCAATTGAATCCACCGAAAAAGAGGCGCACATAAAATAATATTTCGCAGACGGTAAAATTTTCTGCCACATTCCACATGAGTTCCGCAAATGTTGTTCCATCATAGTAATTGAATTCCCTGCGTACGATATTCCCGTGCCACATTGTAAATCATAAGAAATGCGAATGGAAGAGCGGGCAAATTTTCAATAAACTTTAGTTAACGACATGATGAGGAGCAGCAGCAGGCCGGGCGAACAACAGAGCGTAGCGCCCACCGAATCCGGCGTGGCTGCAGGATCACCCCGTATTGCATGCGTAAAATTATTTCATCATGTAAATATTTTCTTTTCCTGTTTGCTCGAACCGCGGAGGGTGAACCCTATCAGGTCGCCATTAGACGATGGAAACATATTCGCAGGGATGCGAAATAAATCTCTTGCACCCCTCGCTGCCGAGTAATGTACGCAGTTGAACGTGAATCGCTGTTATTGAAATTTGTTTTGACCGATGCAAGACGTTCGCGGCGAGGGTGACGAAAGGGACCGTAAATCAATGCGCACCCCAGGAAACGGTAGATCGAGGGGTCGCCCGTGAATGCACTTTAGACGTACGTGGTGTCTGTCTGCGAACCGAAAACCGGTGACGCGTCAGTGAAGACAATGGAGCCGTACAATGCGAGTGTTAAGAGGATTTGATCCTGAAATCCTCAATACCCCGTCTGGTTGGCGTTTAGCGCGACGAACAATAGGTCGGTCTGAGTGCCATCGACTGACAAGTCGGTGTCTTATCGTCTGGCTATCGGCCGCGGCGGCGGCGGCGTCATGCGATGACGACATCTTTAAGGGTTATCTCTGGCACATCCCGCTGTGCGGCGAACACACCCAAAGGTTGAAGTTCAACTGGCGTAAGAATTTATGACCCGCACCCCCGAAAGCCATATTCGAGCGCATAACGGCGACAGTGCCATTCCCGCACCAGCTAGCACATCCATTAGACTTGGAAGCGGTCAAGGGATGGAAATTTATTCTGGGCCAGACCATATGCAAACGGATTCGGTTGAGTGCCGAATGGTTATTGGTCGCTTTCTCATTTCTTTCATCGGTAGTGCCCGGTGCCCCGGCGCGGTGAAGGAGTTTTCCTTTCGATAATGGAAACAAACACATCCGGACAAATTGGATTTATTACCGTACCCCTCCCCCGGCGAGGACATTAGTTGCTTTATGTGACGGAAAAGTGCATGAACCGCACACATAACTTAAAGCGCTTGCTGCGTGTGTATGCAATTAGCTAATGTCATGTCATACAGTGGCTATAAACAAGGACCACTTACGGCACTGGTACTCCGCTCCCGGCTGCACAAGCCAGAAGAGATAACAATCGAAAATTGTTTTATTGAAAAGCCCAAGGAAGCGTGGATAATCCGCACTGCACCGGGGGATTCTGTGAGTGCGGACACGAACAAGTTCTTTTAAAGACAAACAAGTCTTTTAAAGACATAATAACGCGTGAGTAAGGATCCACTTTGATAGGCAGTGTAATGGAGATTTTCCAAAGGCGATAACCATCTGCCTGTTGACATGGGAGGAGGAGTCGTTTGTCGTTAGCTGGGATTCGAATGGGTAGAGTGAGGGAATAGATAAAAGTGGGGCGTGTCACTGGAAAGATGATAATTTGCGATAAGGGACATTAAAACCTTGCACAATGTACACACTGGCGCGCCACGGCGACGGAGAGGGTTGCCAATTTGATTTGTACTCTTGCTGGCTAAGTATGAGCAGGCATTCTGCAGATGTTGTTTTATTTGTGCGCTGGATTAGGGTTATTTTATTCATTTTTTAAAAGCGAATCACATCGCATGCGGTGATGCGAAATCATTCGTTTTTACTCATTACTGCCTACGACTTGGGTGTCATCGGGCTGTAGTCTCTGGTGGATGAGGGCTGCGTTAAAAGGTTTTACAGCTCTTTATGGGACTTGCAAGAAGTAAGGAACTCGTATTAATATACGCCAAGGCTTTATGAAGAGCCTTGTCAGGCAGATTGAGAGCATTTCTCTCCTCTGCCACACCAGCGCGGTGACAGTCAGAGAAGTCTATTTTCGCCATGAATTAGTGATTCAAATGGTTTATGATGGCAGCGCGGCGCACAGTGAAGATTTGAAAAATCTGAACCAGTGTACCGGAAACATGGTATGGGCTCGTCCCAAGGCCCAAAAATTGTTCAGGTAGTTAAAAAAATAAGATATAAGGAGTTGTCCGGAGTCAAGACACAGCACTAGCCGATGGTATAGGAGGAGATAGGGAGAGGAGGTGTCTGTGCTTAAATATCTGCGAATTGTAGTCTGTGAGAAATATTGGGCTGGGAAGAGCTTTCCCTACAGCCTCTGCACTTAGCTGCGAGCCCGTAGGCAGGCTTAAGGGCACACTGAAGGCCATTCCTCGCGAGAGGTGTATTCGGGGTAAATTCATGGAGATGAGGAAAGTAGAGCACGCCCGCGTATAAGGTGGCGCACCGAAGTGCAGAAGAACCTCAACCAACTTGATGTGCGAAACTGAAAACAGCTAGTGAGATCGTGCTAGTTGTAGATGCTTGTTGGTTGCGGCCCAGATCCACCACAGACTGTAGCGCCATATAAAAGAAGGATAAGACGAAGGCCTCGTTTATTGAAATGAAACAAGGACAAGGATGACACAGTACGTTCAAGTTCGAGCGAGTCTATTGCCCACATGATATTTGTTGTCTGCAATACGTTTTATCACTCGTTTTTGGGTTCTATCTAGTAGTTGCAGGGAAGCCTTGTGAACCATCCGATCAGAAATGGAGGTTGTTCTCAATCTTTGAGCGAATATACGCCTTGTAAATTAATGTCAATTAATATAATAATATGGCGGCCCGTAGAGAGCCAGGGCCCAGCTTCTCAGCAACCACTCTTGTTGTGCGTGCTATTATTCTCTCACGAGTGGAAGGAACCTACAGTTTTATGCCGACCCCGAATGGCCAAGATTGTGAAGCTTCTTCTAGACAGAAGTACTCTTTGACTTTGTCAGTGACTCGCAAGAGGGGCCGTGAAAATTGTTTTTGTTGTACAGACCAGGTCTGGAACCTACGACGTCGAGGTTGGGGTCGACGCACATACCCACCACAAATTCCAGTCAGAGGGGAACATATTTCTTGCATCGATTAAAGAAACCTTAACATTTCGCAGAATTTCTCGAATATATGATAGTTCTAACTAAGTGTTGTGTTGCTACACATACCAAGGATGAAAAGTTTTCTGGTTTCATCGATACAAGCACCATTGATGAATAATGGCTGATTTTTAGGGGTTCGCTCTGGTGACAACAGAGGGCATCCACTCTGTTGTTCTTGTACCAGTTAATTATGCTGTCAAGATCGGATCCAATTCTATGTTTTAAGGGCAGGGCCGTGAGTCTTGGAAGGAATATGAAACGTCAACAGCGAAGGAGTGGTTTCGATTGGAAATAGCTGACAGCAGATTAAATTAAAAATGAGTGTCGGAGACGGAGCACAGCCGTGGGTCACACCAGCATTTATTTTGTGGATATCCGATTTAACTCATTCAAACAACTTAAGTTGAACAGTTCGAAAGGTAGTTTCTAATCATTTAGTGTAAATTAAAATAAAAAATATGGTAACCACTCTTTATTGATTGAAAATCTGGAAATCTTTGGATTTCACTCTGAATTTCTCCGTTGGTTTGCATCAACCGCACACCTGAGAGTGAACATTGAAAAATCCGGATCCAAACCTATAAATTGCATCTCAGGGTAGTCACCTAGGCCCTATCATCTTTAAATTATTAATTAACGACAATAATTTCTGCTCAACTAAATACAGTAAATATTTATTATTCGCCATGAAAATATATCAGGGGGCAGGGTCTATACTCACAGGGCAAAGTAGTTGATCGCTCTCAACTTGGCGGGATGCCAGCAATGATCCTTGTCGATGCATGGACCAAGTTGACATAAAGCCTCCAAGCGGCATCCCCTGTATAGCTCTCACAACAGCCGTTGTGAGGTGAACCAGCATGCAACGGTTCCCCAGCGGTTGTGCGGAGAACTAACAACCCACCCACAGAAAAAAATATCTGTTACGGCAGAGCAAGCAGCCTCGGAAGAACGGACGGAATCTCAACGACGACATGGCGCGAAAAAGGACAACGATTTGCGAGTGTGCTCCTGGAATGAAATAACACTCTACACTCCAGAAGCCACTCAAAAACTGGAAAATATCCATACGCAGTATAAAGCGGATATTACTGCGCTCCCGTGGCGTTGTGGGTGTGTGCGTCGACCCCAAGCTCGACGTCGTAGGTTCGATTCTTGCTCTGTGCGACGAAAACAATTCAAATCACGACCCCACCTCTTTCGAGTCACTGACAATGCTCAAAGAGTATTTTCTGTCTAGAGAAAGCTTCTCAAACAAAGCCGTTCGGATTCGGCATAAAACTGTAGGTCCCTTCCACTCGTGAGAGAACAATAGCACGCACGACACGAGTGGTTGCTGAGAAGCTAGGCCCTGGCCCCCTACGGGCTGTAGCGGCACCCATATTATTATTACTGCGCTCCAGGAAACACGCAAGGGATTATGAAAAAGTGCGACATATACCATATAACAGCTGTCACAAAAGGTTGCACATATTTGGATGCGAAACGAAGGTCATCGACGATCGCGTGGCTGTGATCCGCATCCATGGCCGATTCTACAACATCAGCCTCATATGTGCACACGCCCCTTCCGACGAAGCTGAAGCCTCTGTTAAAGAGGATTATTACGACCTCTTGGACGGTGCCTACGGAGCCTGTCGGGAGTACGATGTCAAAATCGTACGAGGAGACTTCAATGCTAAAATCGGTAATTAAAACATCTTTGGCGGCACTTGACCGGAAAGCGTAGCCTCAACGACACGGCAACAGATAACGGCTTTCGACTCACAGACTTTGGGACAGCCTGTAATATGGTCAAAAGTAGCAGAAGGTTACCTTGCAAACAAATTCACACAGCAACCTGGCGATCCCCGGATGGTCGCCAACCAAATCGACCATGTGCTTATTGACAGAAGACACGCGTCAAATATCCTGGATGTGTGAACATTCATTGGGGCAAACGTTGACTCTGACATTTTTTTGTTTCTTTTAAACTTTCAAACTTGCACGTTCGGAGTCGACAGGAAACTATAGGTCCCTTCAACTCTTGGATCATCAATAGCACTCCCAACGGAGTGGTTCCTGTAGAAGCTAGGCCCTTCACGGGCCATCCATATTACTTATTATTTTTACAGGTTTTTGCGGAAAATCCGGCTCGATGGACCAGTGATAAATTCGACATTTTGCTCTTAATAACGTCGCCGATTGTAGTTTCACTTGTTCATATCCAAACTCCAAGCTTTAAATTCCACAAATATATGGCCAGCCTTCGCACATCTGTTGAGGTCATTTTCCACATAGTTGCTGCAGCTTAAGTCCGGGCGTCCTCTGATGCTTGGTGCCACTGATTGGGAGTCGACCTAAAACTGACAAAGTCCATGCATTTCCAAATTTACAATAATTTCAGTCATTTTTTATTGATTCAACAATTGAATCAAATCTGCTTGACAAGCACCTAGAAAGTATAATTCCATTCTCTCTTACTTGTTTCAGTAGTGCTTGCTGAGCTGACCACACCATGTTTGAGTTCAATGTGAATAATAGAGCACTTGTACATTGTATCAGCCAAACGTGGGTGTAATTCGTCAGCAATGTTGAGTAGTGGACGACCACAATTTACATGCCTGCTCCAATGATTCGCTCAAAAATGAAGCTTTCCGTGCCAACCTAAGGCGGCGAAGATTCCCACCACCACCGGGCCGAAGAACCCTCATCGATTCCAAGCACAGTGTCCTTGTGCGGGAAGGGCAGCGAACACGTGTACATCACTGGTGAGTTAAATTACCTCTGACTAAGGTCAAGGCAATCAAAGATGAATGTGAGCGAAAAGAATTCGATCCCTTTTACAACTGCCGCCATCCAATTCGGCGACAGAGTACATGTGAAACACCTTCACACCGGATTTGTTTCCCGACAGTGCCTGAACACATCAATGACTCCGACGCCTTCCCATAATTTTCCCCGCATTTGATCCTTTCTATTTCGAGAATAAATTTTCTATTACCGGCAAACTTTTTGCTAAACTTCCACGTACCAAAATTCGAGTCAATGTGCAAGAATGCATGAATATTACGGGATGGCATTCCGTAACAGTTGTAAGGACGAAATTTAAATAAACGCCTCCCGCACCGACTTCCACTGCGAGCCGGCGAATACAAAGGTACATTATAACCTCGGCATTTAATTTAAGCCCATTTACCGAGTGCCACCTCGAAAACTTACAGTTCACTGTCTGCGCGAACTTTTCAAAGTGGAGGGTGAAACGTTGCGTCCCCCATCCTTCCGAGGAAGCCTTGCGTTCGTAGTGTGATCCTATTTCCGAATTCCACTGCATAATCGTAAGGACGACCGGGGAAAAGCAAACGGCGAGCGAGACTCGCTTTTTCTCTGCGAAGCGGTGAAGTGGTGATAAATTTCAATGTCACTCCATGGCATGGAGTCCATGCTCTCAATGACATTGATTTTCCTTAAGGGGTGGGCTCCTCGCAGGGCTCCTCCTGCACTCCTTTCGAACTCCAGTCGACTCCACGTGTGGTTGTGCGACAACGGTGGGAGGTGCTGGGAGCTAAGGGCAAAGGTGGTATTAAGTTTTAATGCTAATGAAAGTGTGTGCGAAGAAAAATGACACATGAACGCAGGCTGTGGCGCACTGTTGGGGAGAAAGCGTCGCGCCGAGGGTGTGGGCCAACGGGAGCAGTTCAGCCAACCGAAAAGTAGACATTTTTATCATTTTATTACACCAAGAATGGCATGTCCTCGCAGTCAACGCAGTCAAAGCGAAGTCGAAGCAGTCATAGCAGTCATCGTTGTAGCCGTCGTTGAAGACTTGTCCCCCCGTCCCTGTCGTCGTCGTCGTTGGATACCGTCTTCAGCACGGCGCGCCGTGGAATGGAATCGAATAAATTGGAGGTGATGTTGGCACTCATATCACTGGCGCATTCTGTCTCTGCGAAATGGATGGAATTCCTTGACTTTTGTCCCACTTCTATGAAGTGAGGACGGGCCGGGCGATGCGACAGACGTGTGCGGTGTAGGCTCGAGCTCAGTGGACCCCGCTGACAGCCAGGTGTATGTGTGTACCTTGCGTCGGTCGTTGTCATATTGAACAGTTTCCAAGTCGGTTTCTTTTTTTTTTTTTTGGCTCGTTTGCTGTTCCTCTCAAATGGTTTCAAAGTAACTGAGCCCGGTAGAGCATGCCGTTGAACATGAGTTGGAAACATGGAAATTGTAAAAAATGAATATTGCTCACCATTTGACATCATTATGCAGATTGCAGGAACATTTTATAAATTCTGTTCGCCCCCTGCATGGATATGTGCGAATATGAAGCTGTCATCTGGTGTCACATTGTTGGTACAAGTACGTTTATTATCGGCGCGTTGTGAGTAATAAGAATTTAGTATCCGCAAGATTGAAGGGTAAGTGCGGGTGATTTAATGGAAGCAGGTAAGGTTGTGGCAAATGACGACTAATGGCGCATGAGTTGACTTTATGCTGCATTTAGCCTTGGCATTTGTCGAACACTGACCTGGTTCTTGTGGGAGAGGCTGTTTATAATATAATAATAATATGTGTGGCGCTACAGCTCGTAGGGGGCCAGGGCCTAGCTTCTCAGCAACCACTCGTGTTGTGCGTGCTATTGTGCTCACACGGGTGGAAGGGACCTACAGTTTTATGCCGACTCCGAACGGCCAGATTTGAGAAGCTTTTTCTAGACAGGAAATACTCTTTGAGCATTGTCAGTAACTCGAAAGAAGTGGGGCCGTGAAAATTATTTTTATCGCTCAGAGCTGGAGTCGAACCTTTGTCGGTTGGGGTCAACGCACATACCCACAACGCTACGGGCCACCACCAGAGGCTGTTTGCACGGAGTCTATTCCTGAGGGCAGCATTGTTTAGCAGAATTGGCTTCTGCTCTCTGATCGGAAGCGTCCTTGAAATTTCTTGCACCCGACGATGGAATGAGCACAGCATGTGCGTGGCCAAACAGAGACAAAATTGGCATCCTCATCAAGTCTGCACTTTCTTGTATAGACTCGCAAGTTTGTGTGCTTGCGGAGTTTATCCCTTTAGTGGCTTCTGGGTTTGCTGAGTTAGGTTGAGTTCTAATTCGTGTGGAAAGCAAACACGAAGCACTGAATAATGAAGGCGTATGTGACTGGACTGTGTACTGGAAATACACCATGAGACAAGATGGGTTGCGAACTTGTTGTTGAAAAGCACTGTAGCAGTCAAGCTTCTTCTTCTTTAATTGGTGCTACAATCCGGGGTGGACCTGGGCCTCAGCCAACAAGCCTCTCCAGCTGGCACGATATTTTGACAGCTGCGTACACTAAGTTAGTTGAGGTCCTTTCCACTTGTGTGCGCCATCTAGTGCGAGGACGTCTTCTGTTGCGTTGTCCCAATGGCTGGGTATCGAAGACTCTTCGGGCCCGAGTTGTGGTGTCCATCCGCTCTACATGACCTAGCCAATCTTAGGCGTTGGATCCGAAGACGCTTAACTGGGTGCATGCCGCTGTACAGCCCGTACAGTTCGTGGTTGAACCTGCTCCTCCAGACGCCAAACTTTTCTCTCAAAATGAAGAGCTTCTTTATCCGCTTTCAATAGCGTCCATGTCTCTGCGCCATAGAGCAGGACTGGGATGATCAGAGTTTTATACAAAGTCAACTTGGTGTATCGAGAGATAGCTCAGTTACTCAATTGCCTCTTGAGCCCAAAGAAGCAGCCATTGGCAAGAGTAATTCTGCGCTTGATCTCGACAGGTGTTGTCCCTTTTTACTCCAGAGCCGAGGTAGACGAAGTCCTTGAATACCTCAAAGTTTCTGCTGCCCAATATGACGCTCTGTCCGAGACGTCGATGTTGTGCGTAATTCCGTAATGACAGCATGTACTTTGTTTTGCCTTCGTTTATCGCTAGACCTATTTTAGCCGCTTCCGCTTCAATGCCAGCAAACGCCTCATTGACGGCTCGCTGTGTTCATTCATCATTTTCATCATTTTAATTCATTTTTATTTTTGAAATTCATGACAATCTTATATACTAGACAAAAATGCTTAAAACTAGTTGGACGTACAATGTTACTATTTCTAACTTACTGGCCCTAGGCGGGCACTCTAAGCTAAACTTAATCTTAAACTATGTCTTTCGACTTACTCTATCACTATATATGGTTATAAAGAAGCTGTACAGGTTATGACTAAGAAAATTGTAAAAAACTTAATAACTGGACTTTATTTTTACTTATATAAAACTTACTACTAACTTACAAGCTACCTTAAAATACCTTAAAACTATCTTAACTAAGAAATACATACACATATATATACACGTATTTATGAAAATACACGTGTATATACATATATGTACACTATATACATTCGTATACACATCACTACACACAAGTGTATAAATGTGTATACTTAATTTTATTTTTTTTTTGTTTTTTTTTTTTTTTTTTATTTTTTTTTTTATTTTTTTTTTTTATTTATTTTTTTTTATTTTTTTTATTTATTTGTTTTTTTTTTTTTTTTTTTATTTATGTACAACTTACAAGCTACCTTAAAAACTACCCTAAGCTATGTAGGTCGGCCATAGGTTGTGCAACATTACAAGCGCACGACTGAGACCGACTGCTTCCCAATCGGGGATACGCACTGCCCATTTTTAACCCGGGTCTAAAGGGTTCGAAGAGGGAGTTCTTATACTCCTCAGCCACCACATATTTCGATGTTGTATCGCAACATCCCGAACGTCCCGACTCGACACCGCCATACTGAAGCGGAGGAGACCATCCTCAGCTCGTTGTGCGACGGAACGGTCGTGGTTGAGTCGCCCATCCACAGTTGAACGGGCGATGTGATACAGGATCGGTACCGCATTTTCATTTTGTATCAGACCGTGCTTATCAAAATGGAGGAATGCTTCTGGGGGGACGAAGCCGTTATGGCGTACCCTTTCGTGAAATAAGTTTCGTTTCGTGAATAAGTCGAAGTCACCCTGCGTGAGCGTAGTGATGTCCTCGATCTTTTTGCCTGATCTGTACACGATCAGGTCGTCGGCATACGCAATTGCGTGCGGAAGAGAACTTATCAGATCGCTCAAAAAAATGTTGAACAGGATCGGCGAATTAACGGCACCCTGTTGGAGACCATTTTTAATTTCAAAAATACCTGTAGAGGTCACGTTGTCATTCTTGACTACGAACCGTCTACCGGTAAGCATGTTATACAGTAGGTACAGCAGTGGTTTACTAATGCCTAGCCGATTGAGCTTATAGTACAGTCCTTCTAACCATACGGTGTCGAAGGCCTTCTCCAGGTCAATCAAGCAGGCGCCCGTGCATTGTTTCTTGCTCTTGTTCCATTGGATATCCGACACCAGTTTCGACGCGGCATGAATAGTGTCATGCCCCGCTCTGAAACCGAATTGGTTATCCGGAATTATATGTCTGTCCTCTGTCCAGTTGATCAGAGCTCTATTTATCACCTTCTCGAATACCTTGCTGATGTTCGGAAGGAGACTAATTGACCGGAGGTTGCACGGATTCGAAGAATCTTTTCCTCGCTTGGATATGGGTTGTACAATCGCAGTTTTCCAATGCTCAGGATAATGTGCATTATTCAGAGCATTGTTAAAAAGGATTGTGTACATAGTGACCACTTCCAGAGGAAGATGTCTTAGCACAATGTTGGAGATCCCGTCGATTCCAACTGACTTTTTTTTCTTTATTGATGCGAAGACCGCTTGAAGATCTGCCTTCGAAATGAACGGGGGATGAACCCCTTCGTCGGCGATGACATTGTCTGCCATGTTTTCTTCATTGAACTGGACAAAGCCGATGTTCTCAGATCGCCATTGCTGCAGCTCTTCTCGAAGTTGAGAGTTGCTAGCTTGCACGCTGTTTTCCAGGTCGTGGTTCGGGCGAACACTCACGTTCACCTTGTACACTTCTTGGAAAACTGCGCCTAGTACTTCAACTTTTTCTTGCGGGTCTTCGACCACAAAGAAGTCATCGTCGAGTACGGCGTTATTGGAATCAATACCTGCTGTAGTCAGTATGAGTTCGTTGTCTGTCGTCCTGGGAAGCTTAAGACACGGAAGATCGCTATTTTTCTTTCGAAAGAATTTATTTATCTGTGGAAACATACTAGGGTTGTTAGATCTAACAGCCCGAATCTTGTTGTTCCAGTATGTGTTCACAGAAACTCTATAATTCTGTACAATTAAAGTCTGTACATTCTTAATGAGCGATTTCAGTGTCCTAACTTCCTCGCTGCGTCTGTCAGTAAACCGCCTGTACAAGGTTTTTAATCTTGACAGGAGTCTACTTTTTTGTTGATGTAGTGCGTCAATTGTCGCATTGCGGTACAAGTTTTCATTGTTCGTGCGAGTATACCGAGGTATCGTACTGTCCATAGTTCGTTTTATTGTCTCGTCCAATTGAATTAGATACATGTCAATCTCTTCGTTTGACAAGTTTCTATTGGACGGAATGTGGAGCGCATTCGAAGAGAGTGCTCGAGTCATTTGTCGGGAGAAGCGTGGCCAACGCGCCCTACTGTAATTGTAGGTATGCGTTTGGACAAACTCTCCTAATTCCGCAATGTCGTTGGGGATCTTGAATTCGGCACTGAGTCCGCAATGGTCACTGAGATACACAAAAGTGTTCAAACAGTTTACCGTATGTGCGTTTGTGTCTGTCAGCTGCAGTCTTGCGTCAAACAGCAGGAGATCCAAGAACGACCCGCTTCTGGGGAAGGACGAGATCTCTGTTGCTTTCAGATCGAGTCTATACTCGACGCTGTGCATGCAAAACCAGCTGTAAAGCAGGTCCCCTCTGTTGTTGGAATCTGTGTTTCCCCAATATCCATGACGGGCATTTAAGTCCCCGGCCAAAATAAAATAGTTCTCTTCCGAGTCCAGACTTAGACACCGAAAGAGTGAATCGAGCTCTGATATAGTAGTACTGGAACTGAAGGAGCCGGAGGAGTAAACCGACACCGCAAATAGCTTCCTCCCGCTACGGAGAGAAATGCAAACGATGCAGGCCTCCAACACCTGAAACCGTCGCACTTCACTACTGTACACTACTTTATGTTTGATGTTATTCTTTATGAAGATTGCAACACCGCCTCCACCATTGGAGTTGGGCCGGTCTCTTCTAATAATATTATATTTACTGTGCTCCAGTATGCCTCTCTGGGTTAGCTTGGTTTCGCTAATCAGACATAGCTCTGGGCTTTGATCGTCCAACAATCGATATAGCTCATTTTTTCGTGGGACCCCTATCAATGAATTTGCATTCACTGCAAGGATCTTAAAAGTGCTCTCCGTCTGCGCAGCCATTAGGACTGGTGACGTGCTGGGTTCTGCAGGAGCGCCAGAATTTTGGCAACCTGCTGCTCTAACGAATCCATACGCCTTTCAATGGAGGATTTCCAATCAGGCGTTGGACCGTGTGCTCTTGGCACTGAGGTTTGCGGCGCTACCTTTGGTAGTTGCTGCTTTTCCGTACTTGCCCTGACAGACGCCATTTGGGCGTAAGTCACTTCGGGTGTGACGGGTATGGCTGCCCCGAGTGGATTTTTCACTGGGAGCTGCTTCTGCAGAACTGATTTTGTTTTCCGCTCCTGGAACTTAGGGCAACCCCGATAGTTGGCGGTGTGCCCAGCGTTCCCGCAGAGTGCGCACTTGAGCTGACTTCTGTCAGCTGCTCCTTCTTTCCCTAGCGGGCAATCCTCCGCCTTGTGGTTTTCGCTACACTTCACGCATCGAGGCTGCATTTGGCAGTTCGACGCGGCGTGTCCAAACCTTTGGCAGCGAGCGCATTGAATAATGCCGTCGCGCCTTCTAATGCTTTCCCAGATGCACCTGCAGTCAGCTAAAGAGGCAATATCGTTTAGCCGATCTCGTTTGCTACTGGGTGACAGCTGAACAATGAAGAACGGTAATTTCCGTCCCTCTCTTTTTGCCTTAGCTGTGGTGAAGGGCTTGACCCCGACGAACTCGAGACCGTCACACACTTGCTCTTTGAGCAGTTGGAAGACATACTCTGCTTCAAACGGTGCGGCGAGTTTTAACAGTACTGACTGTGGCTTTTCCCCTTTAGGAGTAAAGGAGAAGAACTCCGTCGTCGAATGCTTTAGACACGTCTTTAGTGCCTTGTGCTGCTCAACTGTCTTGCAGCTGATTGAATATCTTTCGTATCCTTTATTCTTATTAATAATAAAATTGCCACTACCTATGGCCGCTCTACATACCTTAGCAGTTTGTATGACGTCCACCTTATGCAGATTTATTGGTGGCACTTTTTCCTTCTTCTGTTGTTGTTGTTGTTGCTGGTTGGCTGCTGGCTGACGCTGCTGCTGTTGTTGCTGTTGCTTTGGCTGTTGTTGTTGTGCGGCCTTCTGTTGCTGCTTCTTGGAATTTTGTTGCTGTTGTGCATTTTTTTGCTGCTGCTGTTCAGCTGCCGTTTGTTGACGCTTCTTCTTTTGATTTGTTGTACTTGTCCGTAGTTGTGGCTGGGTCTGCTTTTGTGACTGACTAAATTCGGTCAACTGTTGTTGTTGTTGCCCGATTTGTCGCATGTGCTGTTCCTGCTCTCTCTTTCGCCGTGCGAGATTGCTTGCCTTCAGCAAGCTGATCTCATGGAGCAGTTTCTGCTTCTCCTCGTTGAGGTCTGCGATCTTCGCTTCTTTGCATCTTATGATCGCCTCTACTTCTTCTTCGGTGTCGGAGGGCATTGATTCAAAGCTGATGCTGCTTATGGCGAATCGCCCCTCCCTCCCATCTGACACATATGAGTATGCATCGTCTTCTGACGTGGACGATGCACCCCCTTCCTCTTCGGGTCTGTTGGACGACGCGCTTTTAATGCATTGAACTGGTGGAGGTCTTGTATTTCCTCCTCCTCTTCGCTGTGCCTTCAGTGGGCACCGTTGGTTGGTGGCGTGATGTTTCACTCACCGGTTTCTGGATCTCGCAGTCCGCTTCTTGGCGAGCGGACTGCCCGTTCTCCTCCATGCTGTGTACTCACTCACTTTTCGATTGTAATTTATAAGTCAAAGCGGAAGAGAAAAAAAAAAAAATCTAAAGGCACTTATTGCCTGAACTGGGCTTCGAACCCGGCACCCGCTGGTTCCCGGCTTTGAGCTCTAGAGACTCGGCTACGCGCTGCTTGCGGATCCCGATATCGGTTGCACTTATTGGTTTGTTGGGTTGCTCGGAACTCACTTTACGAAGTCGAAACACTTGTGCACTGTTCAATGTTCAGAGAACGACTGATCGCTGTGTTCATCGAATCACGTCAATGTCGTCCGCGTAAGCAAGTAGTTGAACGGACTTTTGGAAGATCGTGCCTCGGGTGCTTGAGGTTCGCATGATCTTCTCAAGTATGATGTTGAATAAGTCACATGACAGCGCGTCGCCTTGCCTAAAACCTATTTTGACATTGAAGGTCTCGGTTAGTTCGTTACCGCGGTAGCGAACTCACCGAGACATTCAATGTCAAAAAAGGTTTTGGGCAAGGTTTTAGACACGCTGTCATGTGACTTCTTCAACATCATACTTGAGAAGATCATGCGAACCTCAAGCACCCGAGGCACGATCTTCCAAAAGTCCGTTCAACTACTTGCCTACGCGGACGACATTGACGTGATTGGACGAACACAGCGAGCCGCCAATGAGGCGTTTGCTGACATTGAAGCGGAAGCTGATAAAATGAGTCTAGCGATAAACCAGGGCAAAACAAAGTACATGCTGTCATCACAAATGGACGACGCACAACATCAACGTCTCGGGCGTCATATTGGGCAGCAGAAACTTTGATGTAGTCAAGTACTTCGTCTACCTAGGCTCCGGAGTAAATAGGGACAACAACACCAGTACTGAGATTAAACGCAGAATTACTCTTGCCAATCGCTGTTTCTTTGGGCTCAAGAGGCAATTGAGTAACAGAGCCATCTCTCGAAACACCAAATTGAGCTTGTATAAAACCCTGATCATCCCAGTCCTGCTCTATGGCGCAGAGACATGGACGCTATTGAAAGCGGATGAAGAAACTCTTGGTTGTTTTGAGAGAAAAGTTCTGCGTACGATCTTTGGTCCTGGAGGATTATTAAAATAAACGTCTTCGAATTCAACGCTTAAGATGGCTAGGTCATGTAGAGCGGATGGACACCACAGCTCCGGCCCGAGGAGTCTTCGATACAGAGCCATTGGGACAGCGCAACAGAGTACGTCCTCGCACTAGATGGCGCACGCAAGTTGAAAAGGACCTCAACCAACTTGGGGTGCGCAACTGGAGGCAGCTGGCGAAAGATCGTGCTGGCTGGAGAGGCATGTTAGTTGAGGCCCAGGTCCACCCCGGACTGTAGCGCCAATCAAAGAAGAAGAAGATGTGAGTAAGTGTATTTAAACCACTTGAAGGAATGTGTTCCATACACAGTGGAGTACTTTTTGGTGCAATCGGTGTACAGAACCGAGAGAACCAGGAAAAATAGCACCAGCGCAAAGAAACATCCGTCGTCCTTGAAATCAAAGCCAAACTAGAACTACAAGTTAAAAAGTTATTCAGCTTTAAAACCGGAATATGTGTTAGGCGGTGGGTTACTGGTAGGCATACGAGCCCTATTCAGTCAATAAAGACTAATTTACTTGTTTTCGCTTTTATTTTAACGCATTTTTAAATCCCATAACGAATTGGAAATAAATGAACTAAAAGAACACAACACATAATGACTGCTAAATTCGAGCGCACGCACAGATGACTCCCACCACCCATCCGCACATACTCTAGCTCCACTAATTAGCAGTCGCAAAAAGTGGCCCAAACAGTTGTCAGCAATTAATTAACTTCGCCACTTAAATATGAGCGATTCCCCACTTCAATCCAATTAATCACGGAAAAACAGGCAAAACTTTCGCCAATAATTGGCTTTCAAGTGAAACACTCACAACGTCTGCTGCGTATAAAAGTTGTACGAGCCAGTCCTCCCTCCCCCGCGCGAAAAAAAAACAGATTCTTTAATCGGCCATTAGACACGAGCAGTTGCTAGGGCCACCACTGTCGCTACGCCGCGCCGCGCCGCGACGCTTCTATCGTCGCCTGTAGGTAGCTCACGCAACAACTGAATTACACTTTTAATTGCTCTAATTAATTCATGCCGCTATTGTTTCTGCTGTATTTGTGCTCAAAATTTGTTCGTTCATTAAAGGCGCAAAAAGTGCGTATCCACTTGTTATGCCGTGCTCTGCTGGTGCGCCTCCAACAGTCGTTACGGCTGCGAATTTACAATTATACCCCGAGCAGGGACATGTTGAAAAGGTCCCAAATCGAACGTGTTCGCCGTAATGAGAGAGCCGCTCTAAGTGCGGAACGAGGGCCCTTCAATGCTCGTTCCACATTCAACACGGAGCGGCGCGTCGTCCAGAAACTGCGCTCGTTACACAGACGCTTGAAAGGTTGTAAGTGCCCAGCAAATGGCAACAGCGAGCGATAGCAGGGACGATGGCCGGTGCCAGCGGAGATAAGCATCCGCATTTGGAAGCTGACATTTGAAATTTGAAATTTCATCTCTGATTTATTTTCGCACGGGGAGTGATTGAGCGGGCAGTGGCATTCAGCGCGGCGATCCTCTTAAAGTTGTTTCTCCTCTAAATTCTAAATTCTCCCCACGGCATGCCGACGACGGTCCATTATCTGTTCGATTGCATCACCATTGCGCATCGAGAGGATGCGGAGAGTAACGAGCGGTGTCTGCTGTGTGTGCGTGTCTGCTTCCGGAAAGGGTTACTGCGAGCAATTTAAGGGTGGCGTCAGCCAAATATAAATCATATGGGAAAATAATTTGTTAATCCCATGAATAGCGTTTGCCTCTTTTTTCGGCTCGTTCCGCGGCCATCCAGTGTTCTCGGGGCGTCTTAAGCGTGATTGTATTATTTTTCGGGGCGTGGCGGTAGCGGTGGGAAGAAGCAGAGAAGCGGCGGCACACGTCTGGCACGTGCTGCCCTTATCGCTGCACTGGCGGCCGCTCTTGGAATGAAAAAACAACAAGGACTCGACGAATAGAGATTTCTAATTCGATTTGATTCTCGAAGGATGCGTCAGAGTATGTTGTACGACTCGCAAGGGCTGATATTTGATTTATGGAATCCCGCTCAGTCGCCCAGCCGGGAGGGTAGAAATTTAATTACATCGTCAAGTGAGTGGTTATGGCTACAAAAAAATGAAAGAAATGAAAAAATGAAAGAAAAATGCGGACGGCGGGCCTCAAACCGACGTATCGGTGACCTATGAACTATGCCAGCGTTTGTTTAGATTTAATGAGCATGTGTAAACAGCGCCGGCCGCCCGATGGGGTGGTCTGCACAGGAGCACAGCTTTAATCAAACAATACCGGCGGCGGGGCGGGTGCCATGATTTTTCCATGATCCCAGCCAGCAACATTATGATATATGCGTGTGCGCCGAACGTGGCTGCGTCTCTTATTAGTTTTCAATATCACTGTACGCCGCTGTGAGGAAGTGCGTTCCGTAGGAAACAATATTGTATTCTCATCCTTTGGTTTTGCGGATGTGAGCAGGCATTATTCGATGATTTATATGGGAATGCTTATGCAGACATGCTTGTACATGTGTAGGTACACAGTGTAATTTATTGCGGGGATAATGAAATCGGTTGCTCTGGCCGCTGACTTATGGGCGAGTGTGTCTGTCACACGCGGGCTTAATCAACGTGGCGGAAGTGGTTACATATTTCGTTCGATTGACCCTTTGTTACTTAATCAGTGAAAACAGAGTTTGTGGTTTTCACAGCACTGTTTAAAGATTGTGTTCAACATGGTTAGGTTGGGTTAGATGGGAGAGAGATCTCACACTTGGGGCAGCCTCCAGAGTAGGCCCGTTGTGGATCTGATTGTTCTTGATCTGATTGATGATTATTATACTGCTGTTGCATAGAGAGGTCGTTTAAGAATTTGTTTCAATGGTACGATGCCTGGATAATGGTTCTGATATAGAGCTGTTTGGTAATACGGTACCCAGTGCGAGTAAGCCATCTACGATTTGTGTGGCTGAGCTCCTCAAGCTTCAGTAGATGCTTAGCGCTGGCAACACTCTTCTGCTGGGCATGAGCTCCTTCAAAGTGAAGTGAACCCAGACCAAATGCATGACATGACTCGAGCTGCAAACAGGCTATTAGAATGAGAGAGTTTACTTCCGGTTATACATAGCCAACCCTACTGAGGAAACCCGGAATAAGCTTAAACAGTCCAGAAATGACTGCAATTCAATAATCCGTCGTGTGAATTTCTCCCATGAACATAAGTTGAGCCAAAAAGTGCTACAATGTCCTAAGGGTGGTCATATGAATTCCGCCTCGCTGTTAATTCCCACGCTCATTTATAATGACGGTCGATCAAACCGGATGCAAGAAGCGCAGTTGATGTCAGAAGATTAAGGAGTATGTTTAATCACAGGTCTCGGTTAGGTCCTTACCGACCTTGATGAAGCATCGTTATACTCCATCATCATCCTACACAATCTGACGAGTTTGGTAGGCAGGAGGCCAGAACTAGCTCGTACATATAGATACCGTCATACGAGGCCTTCAAATCAATGAAAAGAGGTTGGGTACCGATCTGTTGCTCCTCGGTTTTCTCCAAAATTCGAGGTAATGTGTATTGATCGATGTTGGATTTTCTTGATCACACTGGTATGGACCCACAAGGCTGTTGACGAAGCGCTTTAGGTGTTTATACAAAAGGGCAGATAATGTCTTCAGGCTGTAGGAGCTGCTCAGAAGACTAATGCCTCTCCAGTTGGCGCAATGGCATGATGAGGTTCCATTCATCGGGCAGCCTTTCCTCCGATCATATTTTACAGGTGAGTTGGTGCATGCTCCTTACAAAACCAGCAGCTGCCATTTTGAAAATCTCGGCCGCTAGGCCTTTAGCTCCAGCAACCTTCTTGGATTTCAGCTAAGATTTAACAATCTTTGCTTCATCCGGGTAGTTTGGATTGTTCATAATCGGGTATAAAGGACAGTTGACTTAAAATGAAATTTCTAGCGTCACCAATACTCGATCTTTCCATAAAATAGCCTCCAAAAAGATTCCTTGCTTTCATTAGTTCTTCAGATTTTAAAGTAGACTCTCGTCTTTGTTGAACGCTTTTGAAGGCTATCATGGTTTCGGTATGCCAGTTGATCTACTGATGGGACAACAGCTGAGCAGAGCCTGATTCAGTTCATTAGTAAATTTCTCCACTGACGAATTAAGCTCTGTGGGCTTTGTGGATATATTGAAGCTATTGCGAGACTTACGGATGAGACTACTCATGTTGCTTCATTAACAATAGATAAGCTTATGATTTTCATGCTAGATCAAGTGGAGGCGACACTGGACGACATTACCTTCCCCTAGAGCCGGATGAGATCCGGAATGTATGAGTAACACGCTGCGCCATGCGTAACACAAAAGTACTTGACTGACCCGACAAGTGATATAAGAATCTGAATATAGCTTTATTCAATTGAAACGAACAGGTCAATACATCGGAATTACACACTATGGTTGCACAATCCATTAAACTTAGTTTCGTTAAGTTTCGTTCAATTTCGCCTACCCATGTAATTTAGTGCATCAGAGTCATACACTATGGCTGCAAAATCCATTGAACTCAGTTTCGTTAAATTTAGCTTACCATGCAAGAGATAACCTCCATGAATGAAACCCCCTTGTCACCGCAAGAATCTATCTGACTTTATAGTCGACCACGCTGCTCATTCATAATCATTGTTCCGACAGAATAGATCAATTTTTGAACAGCATTTTTAAAGCACTCCCCTGACGCCATGTGTTTAATAAAGGGATAGGGAATAATGCTGCAAAAAAATGTTTATCACTAATCAAGAAAAAACAGTCACACTTAAATCGTTATAATAATATTTATTGTATGTCCCAATTGTTACCAGCTTCTGCTACGACCAAAATCCAAGTGACCGAGTACTTGTCGAATTTGTATAATGCAACCAAAAAAACGCACTATCAGCTACATGTACATTGTTATTGCACCGATCGTACGAGTTTACGGCAGATGCCTCATCCGATTTTCGTGTACAATTGTTGGTAAAGATATAAACATACGATTTTTGTGTACAGTGATTAACAGCAAATTTTTACAAAACTACAGTGAGTGAAAACTAACATAATATAATCTTGAACATCCCGGCCCCCCTGCGACGAAGTTTTAGCAGTACGGTAATACAGCAAGTTTTGTAATTGGTCGTACAAACGTGCCGCTTTTGGTCTTGACTGTTGCCACACGAACGCACTTGTCTGCACCTGCAGATACCGACTCGATTCTGCCAAGCATCCACTTAGTTGGAGGGAGGCTTGGTTCCTTAACTGTTACCACATCGCCTGGGTGTAGATTGGACTTGATTTGCTGCCACTTCGGTCTTTCTTGTAGAGTGCTGATATACTCGTTCTGCCATCGACGCCAGAAACCCTGGACCATGTTTTGGAGGTGGTTCCAACGCTTCAATCGGCTGACACGGGTATCCACCAAATTTGGTTCGGGAACTGCTGTATAAGGCTCACCTATAAGAAAATGTGCTGGAGTAAGTGTATTTAAGTCATCATCGGACACACGACATAGAGGACGAGAATTCAAAACAGATTCTATTTGACAGGTCACTGTGCATAACTCTTCGAAAGTTAATATTGTAGTTCCCACTACCCGCCGTAGATGTAGCTTCATCGATTTGCTTCCCGCCTCCCACAATCCTCCAAAGTGTGGTGCAGATGGTGGAATGGAGTGCCATGAGATGTTATCTTTTGCCAAGGAAGAGGTGATGACGTCAATGTGGCCCTCTGCCATAAGCAGCTTGTCCATCTCAGTTAAGCAGCGACGTGCGCCTTGAAAATTTGTCCCATTATCACTATAGATGTGAGAGCATAAACCACGACGAGACACAAATCGCCGAAAGGCGGCTAAAAAGGCTTCAGTTGTAAGGTCGCTAACGACTTCCAGATGTATTGCTTTGGTAGCCATAGACACGAATAGGGCAATATAAGCCTTCGAATGTTTCGAATTGCGCAATTTAGACAGTTTGATGGTGATTGGGCCAGCAAAGTCGCACCCAATATTCAAAAATGGACGACCTGGTTGTATTCGATGAGCTGGTAAGTCCCCCATCAGCTGCTGACTTGTCACCTTCCTTTGCATGAAACACGCCTTGCATCTGTGTACTACATGCCGGATCAAGTTACGACTCCCTAGTATCCAGTATCTTTGCCGAGTGATGCAAAACGTATCGGATACTCCTGGATGCAAATTATTGACATGAATATCTGTTACAATAAGACGAGAAATATTATTGTTTTTAGGAAGTATTATAGGGTGTTTTATGTCGAAGGATGCTATCGCATTTTTAATCCTTCCTCCGACACGAAGCAATCCTTCATTGTCGATAAAAGGAGAATATTTCAGCAATCTTGATTTCGCCGGTAGATGGTGGTTTTGACTGAGATACCGAATGTCGTCACTGAATGAATTTAATTGCACTGATTTAATTATTAATCGTCTTGCGGATTGCAACTCTGCTAGAGAAAGGTTAGAGGACCGTCGATTGAGCTTTGCTGTACGAGAGTTAAACCCAAACCGAAGGCAATACGCGACGATTCGTTGCAACCGAAACCACGATGAGATTTTCCCGATAAGTGTTTGTAATGCATCAGTCTCCGGCGTAACGACCAATGCTTGACACGATTGTCTTTCTTCAAGGTGAGTTTCCTTGGAAGAAGGTCTTGACGTGGGCCAAAGTTGTTCTGGGAGTTTTAACCATGATGGGCCTCCCCACCAAAGATTATGACCTGCCAGCTCCGAAGGAAGTACACCACGTGAAGCACAGTCTGCAGGGTTATATTCTGACGAGATATGACGCCACGAATTTCGAGGAATTGTTTCAATGATGGCAGCTGTGCGATTCGCGACGAATGTTGTCCAGCGGCGAGGTGGTGAAGACAGCCAATGTAGAACGATCTCCGAATCGCACCAAGCGTTTATCTTCGGAATTCTGGTCGCCAGCGACGATTTGAGGTTACTCATCAATCGAGTGAGAAGCAATGCACCACAGAGTTCCAGCCTTGGAATCGAGACGGGTTTCAATGGAGCAACCTTGGTCTTAGCAGCGACAATTCTTGTTTGAAAGTTTCCATCCGCCACTCTGCAACGAATGTAAACAACAGCTGAATAAGCCAGTGACGACGCATCTGAAAATCCATGCATCTCGATATCTTCCAATGTAGCGAATACATTGCGAGGAACCTGTATGCTCTCGAGACAGTGAAGTTGTGTTCTATACTTGCTCCATCGTTCAGCCAAAGATTGAGGTAAAGGATCATCCCAGCCAAGATTGTAATCGGACGACCAGAGCTCTTGAAACAAAAACTTGAAAAGGATGACAGATGGAGCTAACAAACCCAAAGGATCGAATATCTTCGATACTTCAGACAACAATGTTCTTCGTGTTGGTGACAAGAGCGGAAGAGTGTCACACATACGAAAGCCAAAGACATCAAGGGATGGATTCCAAAGCATTCCAAGTACTTTAATTGATGACTGCGAATGTTCGATATCTAACGACGATTGCTCCGATTCAGCACTTGATAATGTCGAAAGAAGAGCCCAACAGTTTGAACTCCATTTTCGAAGTTGCAGTTTAGCCATGGACAACAGTTGCACAAGTTCGGTTTTCAACGCTAAGAGTTGGTCAATAGAGTTGGAACCCGTCATAACATCGTCCACATAAACATCGCTGACTAAAACACGTGCTGCATTAGGATATTCGGCCTGGTAGTCATCAGCAATTTGTTTAAGGACACGCACAGACAAGAAAGGCGCTGAAGCAGTACCATAAGTTACTGTACGTAAGCGATAATGCTGAATATCTTCATCAAAATTGTCTCTCCACACAATCCGCTGGAAATTAGTTTGGTTGTCCTCAATCCAAATTTGACGAAACATTTTTACAACGTCAGCACAGAAAACGTACCGATGTTCTCGAAATCGCAGACAAACACCGACTAAATCGCGTTGGATTGGAGGTCCAACTAGTAGCTCACTGTTTAAAGACAGGCCAGCAGAATCCTTACTGAAACCATCGAATACCACGCGTAACTTGGTTGAGACATTGTCAGGTTTCAAAACCGCGTGATGAGGAAGATAAAAATGCTGACCACGAGCTGTTTCAATTTCTTCTGTGGGGATCCGTTCCATGTGACCAAGATTGACGTATTCCTTCATAAATTCGGAATACAATCGGTGTAACTCTGGATCTCTACGAAAACGTCGTTCCATTAAGTTTAACCGCGAAACTGCTGCTTTCAATGTGTTTCCAAACGAGGACGGAGTATTTTTAAAAGGAAGTGAAACAACATATTTACCGTCCGATGCTCGACTAAATGTTCTGCGAAAATGTTGCTCCGCTGGGTCATCGGTGAAATCCGTATCCTTGGCAGGTTTGACCTCCTCCAACTCCCAAAAACGTTGCAGAAGGACATCTACATCAACTGTGGAATGCAATGAACTCAACGGCATACTGTCCAACTGCTGCTTTTCAAACAATTCTCCAGTGATTACCCAACCGAACGATGTCTTTTGGGCAATAGGATACCCCTCAGGACCACGAATCTGGTCTCCTTGTAAAATATTCCATATTTTATCTGCTCCTAGTAGGACATCAACTGGCGCTGCCGTGTTAAAATAGGGGTCAGCTAAGTCCAGACCTTTAATATGAGGCCAGAGATCAACGTTTAGCGATTGCGATGGCAAGTTACGCGTCAATTTACTCAAAATGAATGCGTCTACTGACACTGAATTTGAGTCATAACGCGAACCCAGTTGGAAGGAAACGTAACCTCTGGTGTATCCTGCGTCTGTTGATGATAACCCAAGTATTGGAATACGAGCATGCTTCCGAGAATAGCCGAGTCTTTGAACGAAAGATTCGACAACGAAAGAGGATTGTGAACCCGAATCCAGTAAAACTCGACAATCGATCAAATTACCCCGAATATCCTTAACCTTTGCTAACACAGTTGGAAAAGGAGTTTGAGTACGACGAGTGGGTTTGAGAGAAAGGTTATTCATAAGGGGTAGATTTGAATTCAGGGGAGAACGAGACGATTGGTTCGAAGACGACGACGAAGGGATTCCCGGTTCCGCTAGCGTGGATGGTGATGGTACGCTGTTTGAATCGTCAGGGTGGACCAGCGAGTGATGACGCGACTTACAAACTCGACAACGGAAACATGATCGACATTTGTTCGACGAATGTCCAACCCGAAGACAATTAAAACACACTGAATTGGTTTTTACAAAGTTTCGACGCGAATCTGTTTCTAAAGCCAAAAACTTGGGACACTGGGCTAATAGATGATTCATTTTACACTTTGGACACACAGAACTAGATTCTTCAGCAACATGCGCTCTTATTGTAGCTGATGGCCTTACACGAGGTGCTACAGAACGATTTACCGATTGACACGAATCAAGAGCATTACAGCGTTTTTGGAGATAGTTCAACAGCTCGGTTATAGTGCAATCGTCGCGAGACCCTACGTGTTCCGCCCAAGATTGATTGGTATCCTGATCGAGGTTATTTAACAGTAAGTATATAAGCCACGGGTCGCGACTGGTTTTGTCCATAGCATTTAATCCGCGCACAACTTCATCCGCACCGTCAGCGATTTTTCTTAGAGTCTGAGCATTCGCGGTGCTCATTGACGGAAGCGACAAGAAGGATTGAATAAACGACTTTACTATCAAATGCGCGCGATCATACCGGCTTTCTAATCGCTCCCACGTTTCAAGATAATTAACATCTGATATCGGAATGTGCTTTACAAAATTGGCCGCATCATCACGAAGAAAGGACTTAAGGTAGTGAAACTTTTGGGTTGGTGTCAGATTTTTTTGATTATCCACCGAACCAAGGAAAAGATCACGAAATGTTGGCCAATCCTTATAATTCCCGGAAAATGGCGGAATCACAATTGTCGGCAATTTTACCTCAGAGCGCGAGTTGTTTGCGGAATCGTTGAGTTTTTCGAGAAATGAAGTTTGTTGATTCACAAGGCGGTCTATCGCCGAACTGTCCGAAATTTCTTTAACGAATGTTTTTCGCTCACGAATGGCTTTCACAAGTACAGCATTTGCACGAAAGAAGTTAGTTTCATAACTTGCGAATTCGTTTTCCATCAGCACAAACTCATCATCTTTCAAATGTTGAAGAAGATCGTTGTGAACGTCTGAAAACTGTACCCACGTATCGTTTAGATTTGTTAGGCGTATCTCTAGCATTTCTAAATCTGTAGATTCACTGATTGTTTCGACGAATAACACCGCGCGATTTAATCGTCCTTTTGCATTTTCACGTTTTGCTTTCTTTGATGCACTCATGATTAAATACTAATTCAATGGCTTATTACAATGATTATAGACTAGTATAATTCACTTAATCACACAGGAATTTCAGAAATAATCACAATTACAACCAATTCACTTTTTTTATTGTTAACTATCCGGATTCGAAGGACCAAAAAATGTTTAATAAAGGGATAGGGAATAATGCTGCAAAAAAATGTTTATCACTAATCAAGAAAAAACAGTCACACTTAAATCGTTATAATAATATTTATTGTATGTCCCAATTGTTACCAGCTTCTGCTACGACCAAAATCCAAGTGACCGAGTACTTGTCGAATTTGTATAATGCAACCAAAAAAACGCACTATCAGCTACATGTACATTGTTATTGCACCGATCGTACGAGTTTACGGCAGATGCCTCATCCGATTTTCGTGTACAATTGTTGGTAAAGATATAAACATACGATTTTTGTGTACAGTGATTAACAGCAAATTTTTACAAAACTACAGTGAGTGAAAACTAACATAATATAATCTTGAACACCATGCAAAAAGACTAACTTGCCAAACCAGTCTTTAGGGCGCATCGCAAGGCGCTGGGTTTGTGAATTTCTCCACCAGGCATTTTTTTCTTACTTCAAGTACTCTTTTAGCCAAAAATCAACAGTCTGAGCTTTGTGGCCACTTTAACCCTCTCCCTTTGCTCAGCCACCGAATCTGTCGATTTTAAGTTCATTCCTCTACGAAATTCCCGATATCAAACAAACAACTTTTTATTTCAATATTCCACCGAGGGTAAATACCAAGACTGCCAGACCGCCAGAGCTCTCACTTAAAAAGTTAAGTGCGCCAGAGTGTACGCAGATAATGGATTCGCCTGAATACTGCATTCAACCGCGGCGCTGCTTCACATCGAAATTGGGGATGCAATAAATCACTTAATGAAGAATCCGAGGAAAATGCGACCAGAGCACAAAACGAAAAGAACGAACGGAAAGAACATGAAAAGTCATCCCCTAAATATAAATTGAAAATTAACTTTGAATGAAAATGCAAATTAGAGTGGAAGGAAAAAAAAACTTCTGAAAACTTCCAGATGAAGATGAGCTGAGTCCGCCTAAGCCCGAGTGCCGTCGCCGTCAACATCAGCTTGCGCGTATCATCTATCAGCTACGCCCAGCACCCATGCCGACCGACACTGATTTTCTGCCGGAAGTCAATGATTAAAATTGAACAGTGAGTGGATACCTACCGGAGCTTCCGATGGCGAGATGTTCGCGTGGGGGTTTACAAGGCGAGAGACAAGAACACAGTCCAAGCACCTGGAAAAAGAATTCCGATTCCGATTCCGAGAGCGGAAGAGCAATTAATATGTATTAATATTCGCTGACGGCATCCTCCCCGCCGTATGATTCAGCTCATCTCATGCCTGACTACCCTCGAGGGGGGGAGTGGGTGGATGGGTGGGTCTTGACTTTTTCGCCACCTAAACATTTTACGGTTTTAATTAATTTTTTAAATATTTTCAATTTTAAGATGACGCTCGCGCGGTACCTAATGCCATTCATTTTCGTATTGTCCTTGTCCCTATTCGTGTTGTTAGAATTTTCGAGTCCTATAGCAGCTGGCTATAAATACACATGTATGTCTGGCTGGGGACGAGTGTGTACGGCTGTGTGTGTACCGGCAGGGCCACAGCGAAAATTGCTGTGTTGGGAATAATAAAATTAAATTTCATCCTGTCTCGGCTCTCAGCCCCCACCGCACCCACTCATCCCCGTCATTCGGCAAAGACGATGTGCTTTTCCCCTCCGACGCGTTTTGTTTATTTCGCAAATAATCATAATAATAATTATAATTATATTTGTAGCGTGCAATGCGCAAAAAGGACTATCAAAACGCTGCCACGGCAGTCGGCGCTGATGGTGATGCTCGTGGACTAGTGGTCCTCTTGCAATTGGATGACAGCAGCGGGGACACAGAACACCGAAAATGTGAGCTGCTTTTACGAGGAACAGCAGCAGCGGCGGCGGGACGCGCATGGCAGCATTAATTAGACACACGGATGTACGTAAAGGTGTACGGGATATGAGTTTTTATGTTTTTATGTAAATTTTTAACGAATGCAATTCACGTTTCAGTAATTTGTGAGTTATGCGCCTGAGGGGACATATATGTGTGTACCAAGTGAATTATCCTTAGTGCAAAATTTTGTTCCTTTGCCACTCTTGGGGGAGTGATAAACGTAATGCACATCCCTGCGACGAATGGCAGCGTGCTGAAGATGGTTGTGGATACGAACACTTAGTTAGACTCACAACGCGTATTCGATGGAAATCTGAAACACAAAAGACAAAAGTGGCGAAAGGGATGGACATCAATGCAACTTAGATATTCAATCATACAGTGTAAAGGGTTTCGTTCGTTTCAACTTCAATAACGATCACTGTCATTACTGATCACACAGTCTCCTTCTCTGAATGCCACAGCACGAAACGTCACATACCTAGGCCGACGCTTGTGTAGAAGGCTGACAACCAGTGCCACCACAGCGACTCTATAGAGTCAAAAGGACACACTGCTTAACCCTGACACTCGAGAAGACCTAATTTTTAGACTTGACTCATTGTTCCACGCAATTTTATTTCACATTTCCATTTTCATACCATTGCAAGGTGTGAACCCTTCGCGTGGTTACACACCTTGTCGCGGTGCGAAGGCTTAGTAAAGGTCAATGATTCAAGGGAATTTATTCTCTATGAGGAGACCCGAAGCTAAGATGTAACCATCTTCCTTCTCTCCCTCCCACTACATCCTATCTCTCCCTTCCATCTCCGGTGGGCTGGATCAAGGTGTCATACGACCCGTGCCGAGGATCAGCCGGGATCAGCCGGGATCGCCGGGAGCCCACCTGAAAAAATAGCTCAGTCGCGAACGGAGAATCTCTGACCTGGCACACTCCCAGATTAATCCTGCCTTAGCTGTGCAATGCGGATCTCTGCACAGCCGGACCTTCCCTTCCTCCGCTACTCGTGGGACAAATAATGAAGACTAATTTACAAAAAACTAAGAACAACAAAAAAGAGACCGGTGCTTCCTCACCGGCTGGAACTTCTTCCAGACTTACCTCGGCTCCTGAAGTGCTGACGGATAAGGCGGCTCCAACCGCTTTAAAGACTGTCAACGGCCGCGTGGAGCCTCAAAAACCCAAATCCTGCACTGTCCCACCGAGAGTTCTCTGCCCGCGGAACTACCTCCTTCTCGAAGGTTCCAGGACCTTCCCTTAAAAGGTATAAGGAGAGGCGCTCTGCTGCCCGGATTGTGGAGCGCCTTAAAGGCATTCCACCAGAGAAGCTCAACCTTACCTAACGTGTGAACTACGCTTTCAACTTAAGTACCTGAGCACATACCAGCACTGCACCCATGAATGTCTCTGGCCAGGCTATGAGTCAGGAAAGGAATGTAGTAGCATCTTCATGGATGGCTCCAAACCCATGAACGGTCTGGCGTTGGAGTTTTTGTGAAGGGCATCAGCATTAGACTGTACACCTTAAATTTGCGTCGGATTTCCAAGCTGAAACCCATGCGATCCTAATGGCAACGAAATATATAGTAATGAACACGTGGACGGGTCGACGTTTCTGTCTGTAGTCTGTTGTGACAGTCAGGCTGCACTTTAGGCATTACTCAATGCTACTTAAAAGATAGTTCAGGAATGCAAATCCTCTCTGAAAAAATTCACTGAAACTCATCTGGATCCCAGGACACCAAGGAATCGTTGGAAATGGGATCGCCGATGAACTTGCCAGACAAGGTCTTGAGGAAACTTTCTCAGGACCTCAACCTGCTCTCGAACTGCCTGCGTCTGTGGTTAGGACTTCAATTGATGGTTGGACCTCTCGAGCATATTCATAGATTGCATGATTCTCAAATATGTAAACTAGATAGACCAAGGGTTTGCCCCCAAAAGTCTGTAAGAAATCCGCGTAATGTCTGTGCTCTGCGACACCTGAGGAGAGGTCACGGCACGGCAAAGCACTTCCTCTGTCACTGTCCCGCCTTTGCTTGGATCAGGTGGCAGGTCTTCGGCGCTGACGTGTTGACAGCTGATTCTCTAGGGCTTTCATCACAGAAGCGTCTTCTACAATGGATCTCAATGCTACAACGGACCAGTCTTGAGTCTGCGTGCTCCTGTGCAGTATTAAAACCACCCACAACAACAAAAAGAACATACTAGTTTCTGGTTTCACATTAGGAGTCATTGTGTTATCAGAAACCGTTGCTGTTTGACTCATTTATTTTCAAAATTACACTCAAAAATAGTTTAGCCTGTGGTAACACTGCAGTGACAACCTTCTTATGAACAAGCAAACTGCTTCGGAGTAAAGGACGTTGTTCGAACGATACCATGGCGTGTGTTCTTCTGGCATGTACACTCTTGGTGCTGCTGAAATGCAAAACGTCCTCAAGCATTACTGTGACCCAAGAAAAAATTCCTCGGAAGGTGAAATTGCTCCTGAACAAGGATCGTTCCTTCTCACACCAACACTAGCGCCATGATAATAAGACTATCCAGTTCGTAATGCACCATCACCGGCTATACCATAATTTCGAAGAAGTACGAAGGCTTACTGAAATCGCTCGAATATAACACAGTGTTAGTTCTTGAAATTTACAAAGTGTGGTCGATTCCGTAGAAACTGAGAGGTAGATTTGAAAAGAGGGCCGTAGATCGTATTTATCTATTCAATTTTCAAGGAATTCCGTGTACTAAGTCGGTGATGCTTTCATAAAGGAAATAAAAGCTCTCTCATATTCCTTGGAAATTGAGTTGTGAATGGAGTTTAGATGCAAAAAACAGCTGTTTTAATATTTCGGACGTAGATCTGGTAGTCTGACTTAATCATAATGTCACAAATAATAAGCCGGGCTGTCAGATGTGGTCGATGTAGTTTTAAATTTCGTGTGGCGACACAAAAATTGGTATATCGCCACAACCGAAATGTAGCCAAATTTTGAGCTTTTGTCGATTTTCGTGAATCAAAATTTCCATCCATCCTTTTTATAAATGAAACTTCCCATCTTTGGCATTCTTACCATAGTTACTGAATCCTAACACACTCCATATGTTATAATAAAATTATAATTAAGGTGAGGGAGCCGCGTGCTGGCTTCAGAGAGGTTTCGCCCTGTCACGAAGTCCAACAGCCTGAGTCCATTGACGGACGTGTTGTGGTGTAGGCTGTGTTTTCCGATGACTCTAGCAAAGATTTGTTCCTTGCCCAGCTTTGCATTAAAATCTCCTAGAATGATTGGGATTGATCGTATCATAGAAGTCATCCGTGCTATCGTCTTTGTCCTCCGTTGGGGCCTGGGCGCGAATTAGGGTGATGTTGCCGAATGTTGCCTTGATGCCTTGTGAGGCGTTCGCTTATGTATCTAAAGCTTAAGACTTCTTGTCTAAGTCTGCCTCGAACAACAAAACCGCATCCAAACAAGCGCTGCCTTCTCTTGTAGCAATCGCCGTAGTATATGTCGCAGTTTTTCATCCTCTTTTTGCCCGGCTCATCCCATCGCAACTCCTGGAAGGCGGTGATGTCAGCCTTATAGGCTTTTAGAGCCTTTGCAAGTTCATCGGCAGCGCGTGGTCTCTTAAGTGAACTCACATTCCACGTGCAGATCCGAAAATCATTGTCCTTGTTTCGTTGTCCATGGTCGTCAGCAGTAGGGTCATCCGTATCCGAGGCTTGTTGCCGTCTCTGAACTGATGTGTGTTTTACACGGTGGGGAAGTTAAACCCCCCCGAACCTGGAGAACCGGGTCCTGGTTTAAGCCACCGGACAAGGGCTCGCTGCATACATTGGTTCACCTCTAAGCGGCTGAAGAAGAGGTTATCCAGAGCGCACCGCGAGGAGGCTGTATGTCAACTTGACCTTTGCAAGTTGAGAGCAATCAACAACTTTGCCCTGGATGCACAGGCCCAGGCCCCCCTCCTGATCATCAATTACCCAATTAATAAAGGGTGATTTTTTAGCTATTGTCTTTTTGGCAACACTGGTTAAAACAGCTGACTCACGTTTCGTGTTTTGTTCACTGTCAAAAAGCGTCAGTTTGGTCTATAATTTAACCATGAATCGTCTCACAAACGAACAACGCTTGCAAATTATTGAATTTTATTAACAAAATGCGTGCTCTGTTAAGAAAGCTCATCGTGCGCTTCTTCCATTTAATGGTAAGTTTAATCGGCCCACTGAAGCGGCTATTCGGGCCATTGTGACTAAATTTCGCACCAAATCTACATTGTTGGACATTAAACCACCAACACGCTTACGGAGAGTGCGAACTGAAGATATCGGAGCTGTATCGGCCAGTGTTAATGATGACCATCAATTATCGAAGCTCAACGTGGGAAATTTTGTGGAAGGATTTAGGTGTGATGCCTTTCAAAATACAGCTGGTGCAAAAATTGAAGCTGAACGACCTACCTACTCTTGGAAACTTGCCCGAAGATTACCGAACAATTGTGTTCAGCGACGAAGCTCATTTTTGGCTCAATGGGTGCGTAAATAAGGAGAATTGTCGATTTTGGATTGAATATCAGCCAGAAGCATTGCAAGAGCTACCAATGTATGCAGAAAAAGTCACAGTTTGGTGCGGTTCATGGGCTGGTGGCATCATTGGACCGTACTTCTTCAAAGATGTGGTTTCAACGTTCACGTTCGGTCAATTGGCCGCCTAGATCGTGCGATTTAACGCCTTTAGACTATTTTTTGTGGAGCTATGTTAAAGCTCGTGTCTATAGAGACAAGCCCCTTCAATTGACGCATTATTCGTGAGATACCGGCCGAAATGTGGGAAAGAGTACGCTGAAATTGGACTAAGCGGATGGACCATTTGAGGCGCAGTCAAGGTCAACATTTGCGTGAAATAATCTTCAAACATTAAATTATATGAACCGTACCATCGATTCGAATAAAGTTTCATGCATTTTTCTGAATTTCATGTGTGTTTTTTGGAAAACTTTCCTATAGCTTTTATTTTCTTGGTTACATCACAGACTATATTCGCATTACATTTTTTTGATTGAAGGGTCACCCCACATTTTAGACGATTGTTACATTCGATAGTCATTAGATTGATATACATATACTTAGTGCATCAGAGAGACCAGCGCAGTCGATGGTGATCTGAAATTAAATTCCGGGAATGGTGGCCCATTGATCAAGTTAAACAAGACCAAATGCTGATTTTTGCGAAGATATTTTCACCTTTACTAATTTGTAAGCAAATTTGCAGTCGGCAGAAAAGAGTCTGCTTTCATGTTACTTATTTACTTACTCATCAGCAGACGAATCATGAAGGGTCTGAGCCTGAGCAATTGCTGCCTTCCATCGGTCACGGGGTTTCATGATACACCAGAGTAAAAATACAACCAAAGCGCGGCATGTTTTTATAAAAATGTATTTAAACATGTCTTACGTGATCACCTGCCGTGCGTCTTATATCACGCAGACATTTAAATCTTTGGACCATTCTACGAAGCTGGATCAGTTGCCTTCAGTAGGAATCTCAAGTTCCAAGTTTAGAAATAAGCTTATGGACCCCAGACATACAGGTATATCTCCACTTCTGCCTGTGACATTGGGTTTTAAACCACTGCCACCACGATGCTCCCACTTGGGGGGCAACCTCAAGCGATGAGGATGAAACCTATGCGCGTCTTACGGCCGGAAGCCTGATCTCCAGTGGCACCGGACTATAGTCTCTGGTCAAGCTACCAGTAGGGTGCCATAACATCCCGGGACTGGCCGCAATTGTTATAAAGCCAGGACTTATTGTGTAGTATCTATGATAAGATAAGGCACTTACCGTTTATTCCTTTGTTTTCGAGCTTGAAACCATTATGACAAGCAACGGAGTAGGTTATTTCCTAAACCATTAGCTTTTAGCTCAGGATTTTAGTCGCCTTTTACTACAGGCATGCCTTACATCGGGTATGCTCTACGACCCCTACCCGAAGGGGGACATCATAATGTACAGATAAAACGCATTTACTTGCCTTGCAATATTCGTGCCCAGCTTACGCTGGAACCATGTCCACTGTCGACGTTGGATATCTGCTGCGATTGGCTTCTGTAAAGCTCTACGCAACATCTATCACAATGGGCCTACCCTGGCCTAAGTGTGACTGCCATTTAGCAGTCTGCCACTATAACCTGACCTAACCTACGCAAAATAATCCACTTTCATGATTCCTTTTAAGCCCTTGTGTACAACGACCTGAGCGTTGGGAACAATAATACGAATTTTACTTCGGAATCGAATGCCCGAAGCTGCAGTGAGGGGAGGAGCTGGATGACCTGTCAGACGTTACCAAGCGTGGCGTAAGCTAAATAAGCCCAACTTAAAGGTAATTCCGATATTTCGATCAATCTTCTTAGTTACAGCCTCAATCAACTAGATCTTTTCACAATTTTTCCAACAGACTCCTGCACCTTCTACCTTGTTTTAGTGCACGTTTGTAGTTGTGTCTGTTTGGGTTCTTGCAGTTCAAGTCATCATCTCGTGGACTCTCATCCCAAGATGAAAAGAAATGTATGTCCATCTTGGCAAAGTTCAAGTCAAGATCCTCCGCCATCGACTCTAACTCCTCGAGAAAGATGCCCAAGCGAAACCTAGCGGGTTTCTGCACTTGTTCCAACCACCTCGTTCTTAATCTTCCGAGTGGCCGCCTTTCTGATGGAGTCGCAACTAAGACACGCCTTGGCAGACGTGATGATGGGCCAGAAGTAGCTTCTTCTTCTTTGGTTGGCGTTACAGCCGGGGTGGACCAGGGCCACAGCCAACTTGTGCTAGTTTCTTCCAGCCACGCACGTTCAACTTATTTAGGTCCCCTTCTAGCTGCGTGCGCCACCGTAGGCGTGGTCTTTCTTTACCGCGTTGTCCCTCGGGGTTGTAGTCGAAGTCTTTTCGGGCCAGAAGTAGCTGCTCGACATAAAGTTCCTCGCGAACTGCCGTGTTTCTCAGCCTATCCCGGCGAGTAACCCACAACAGCGCGAAAAAATCTCGTCTCGGCAGCTTATATTCGCGATGTATTTCTTTCGGTCATAACCTTAATTACATGACCATCGGTGAGAATTGGAACGAATACTGAGTTGGAAACCGATAACTTGGCTTTAACACCAACCACCAGCTGATCTCCCCATGCTGGGGGTGGACAACAGGTTTAGGGTGCACAGACTTATCTTCATGCAGGCCAACCCAGGCTAACGAAGCGGAAACCCCGTATGACAAGTAGAAAAAAACAGGCCTACCCTGATGCGCCGGGGCCCCATTTGAAGCCACACCTGAATGATGGCACTGTGTGAGCGTCTGGTGGGCGGCCTGTTCCGCTCGGCCGGTTGGGTATTGACCGAAGAAGGTACCAGCAACCCGGCCATAGCCTCATGAGCCATTACGAGGATGTGAAGGACCCAGTTCGTACGCAGATCAACAGGCGACATACAACGGCAACGACTTAGAATGGCCCCTTGGAACGTCCCATCAATAGGCTCATTCACGAACAAGTTGATGAAAGCAATTCGTTCCTGCGTACCCACTTGCTCTCACTGAGTATGGAATTGTGACTTGTACGCAGACAATTTCCGGCTTTGAGTTGTAAACCACAAGCACCACCAAAATCTCACATCTGTCCAAACTCAAAGTGGAGCATGCAGAAGTGCATTCTAATCAGCAGCCGTCAACAGAAGCAACCTCCACATCGACCGTCAAGGGACAATCCACATTCAAGCAGTCCGTCCGCCCGCACCCCCATGGCGCCGAGGAAACGCGGTTAATTTGCTACGCAAACACATAATTAATCAATTCACAAAGGGTGGGGTAACGCAACAAATCAAAGCCAAAATCTGTCCTAATTTAATTATCCTGACTGCAAGGTTGTCCATTTAAGACAACATTACGGCTGTTAACATCCAAATCGAACGCATCAACCGGGATCGGGTATCTGGCCCACACTTCTAGGTGATTGATAGACGAGCCCAAATTTGGGGTTGTTTATTGTAATCCATCAATGGGTCCATTCAGATTGATCTCTGTCCTGTCGGCCTATCGACAATTGCCATTCGGTTGGGTGGAGCACAGCAATGCGCTTGACTGCCCGATGCATTGGACAACTCCCGTGACACAGCCGGTGAATTGTTTACTTCAAATAAACTAATTTTGCGGTGTTATTGCGTATTGATTGAATGTCTGATTTCAATGGCATTGTGTTTCAATTAATTAGTGCCTTGATGGTGTGGGCGCAGCGCCATCGATTGCCGGTATGCTAATGAACAACTTATGTTGACAATTGTTTAATTGCTGGTTGTGTGCGGCTGGTTGGCGAATTCTCTAACCAAAGGCTTGCGGTAACAATTCTTGTGGTATTTACTCCCAATTAGTGAGAGGGGATGCAGTTGCTTTCGATGCTGATGTCAATGGAGGAGTCTCCTTGAAATTGTGCTTTATTAAGTCAATTATTTTGCTGAGCCTTAGATGAGATGTGAGTACTGTCTTAAGTCATTCATAAGAAAACGGCTAGTAAAATTTAATGCAATTCCTGACGAGATGATGTCAATTGCTTGTGAGTTATCTGGCATTGACTTGGCCTCGATGACAACTGCAAGCATTGTGACTGATTTGCGGCAGTGTTTGAGGCTGAGCGAAGGTGATTTATTATCGGAGAATGGGACAAGATTACTTTAGCGGTCTTTGCAACGGCTCTATTCATCAGTAAGAACTTGGAAATCTGGTGGTGGTGGCCCGTGGCGTTGTGGGTATGTGCGTCGAACGGAACGCACATAAAGCTCGACGTCTAGGTATCAATTCCTCAAGCTATTTAGTGCTTCCCATTCCAGGCTAGTGGTGTGAAACACTCCAGCTCACTTTGGAATTTTCCGCAGACGAACTGAAAAATTGTATCAGCTCACATTAAAGTGTATATATTAGTTTAAGCCCTTATCAACATAAGCAATTTTTCATTTCGGTCGAATCGTTCATTAACCTGACCCATGGTAAGGCAGCGGGAGTGCAGGCACCCAATTTTCGACTTCTTCGTAGGAATCAAAGTGCTGCTCAGCAAATGCGTGTCCCATCGATGAAAACAAATCAAGTCTGGTGAATACGGCGGGTGGCTGCTCCCAAACAAGTGTTTTGATGAACCGGTTTTGCTTTGTGCGCAGGTGCACTGTCATGGAACAAAGTTACCTTGCCGTGTCTTCTGGCCAATTCTGGTCGTTTCTCGACCAATGTATGGTTCAAATTGATCATTTGTTGTCGGTAGCGACCAGTATTAACGGCTTTACCAGTTTTTAGGAGCTCGTGGTACACTACACCTTTCTGGTCCCACCAAACACACAGCATTGTCTTCTTGCCGAATCGATCTGGTTTCGCAGTCGATGTTGATGGTTGTCCCGGATTAACCCATGATTTTTTTCCATTTTTCATCGCCAGTAGCAATCCGATGCAAAACCGATTTTCTTACGTGTCCTTGAAGCAAAATTTCACAAGTGTTTTTTCGGTTTCCCATCTGTCTTTCAGTCAATTCATATGGCACCCATTTCCTTCACTTTTGGATCTTTCCCATACTTTTAAAGGGGCAGAAATTGTTTGTTGTGCAACATTTAACTCAAAGTGCCATCTCCATCCAATATCGTTTGCGATTCGGCCTCTTTAAACTTTTTGGGTGGTCTTCCACGTTCTTCATTTCTCACATCAAAATCATTATTTCTGAACCGTTGAAACCATCTTTTGCATGTTGCTTCTGATAGAGCATGATCACCATATGCCTCGACAAGCATTCGATGCGACTCTGCAGCACTTTTCCTTAAATGAAAACAAAAAATTAATGCTTTCCGCAAATCATCACTTTCTGGTTGTATTATTGCAAAATTCGACATTTTTAACACGATGAAAAAATATGATTTTGTCTGTTCAATGACTTGAGGTATTTTTTACAGATGTCATAGCAAACGGACAAAAAAAGAATAAGCGCTCGTTCACAACAAATGCTCCCTGTCAAGACATTTGTATCTTGACGCTCACTTCATATTGGTACACCTGGTATATCTGAACAATCCAAATCCTTGGAATAGCTAATATCAGATGAGCGAGACAAAAAAAACTGTGCAACATCAAGTAAAGTATATTCTGAGTAAGACATACTTCGACGCTTACTTACATAAGGTGGCGCTACAGTCCAGGGTGGACCTAGTCCTCACCCGAAAAGCGTCTCCAGCCAGCTCGAGCATTGGTTTCCATCCGCTCTACATACCTAGCCATCTCAATCAAAGTCGATGTCGCTGAACATCCAGTATAGTTCGTCATATACATCTTCTCGACTCACCATCTGCAGACGGGACCGAAAAACACCCGAAGAATTTTCCTCTAGAAGAGCTGCTTCATCCGCTTTTCACAGAGTCCATGCCTCCGCGCCATATAGCAGGACTGTGACGATTAAGGGCTTGTAAAGCGTTACCTTGGTTGTTCAAGAGAGGGCCTTGCTTACCAATTGCTTTCTTAGCCCAAAGAAGCACCGATTGGCAAGAGTTATTCTTCGTTTGATTTCAGCGCTGGTGTCGTTGTCTGAGTTGATAGCGGTTCCTAGGTAGACAAAGATTTTGACTACCTCAAAGTTATATCTGTCTGCTCTGACCTTCTGACCGAGACGTCGGTGTTGAGTGTCCTTTCTCGTTGACAGCATATACTTGGTCTTACCCTCGTTTACCGCTAAAACTATCTTCGCGGCCTCCGTTGCAATACCCACAAATGCGCCATTGACACCACGCTGCGTTCTTCCGCTGACTTCTTAAAGATTGTTCCTCTGGTGTTGGCGTTTAAGTTTTGAACAATTATTTCAAGAACGATGTTGAAAAAGTCGCATGACAGCGCGTCGTCTTGTCTGAATCCTTTTTTGACATCAAAGGTATCGTTTAAGTCCTTAGCGACCTTAATGGAGCAGCGTGCATTCTCATTTGTCATCCTACACAAACGGACGAGTTTGCTAGGGATACCAAAACTAGATATTGCTCTGTATAGCTCGTCTCTATAGAGCGGGCTTAAAATCGATGTTTGGTCGATGGTGGACTTTCCTGGCCTAAGGCCCCACTAGTATGGACGCAATTTCTTTAGGCGTCCTCCCTACTTAGGAGGCTGATGCCTCTGTAGTTGGCGCAGTTCAAAGGGTCTTCAATACTGAGGTTCCATTCATCGGGCATGTTTTCCTCCGACCACATTTTATAGATCAGTTCGTGCATGCTCCTTACCAAATCATCGCATGCGGCTTTACAAAGCTCGGCGGCTAAGCTGTCGGCTCCAGCAGCCGTCAGCTCCAGCATCCTTCGACGCTATCAACATGATCATTTAACATTATTGCAGTTGCACCAACATTGCACCTAGGGAGACCTTATCACTTTTCGCTTGAACCTCTCCGTCTCTTGCTAGAGCCAAAAAGCGAGCGCTTGGTAGACCTTTTTTTAATGCATTTTTTAAGGGGTCCTCAAAGCCTGATGTCGAACACTTAATGACAATAGGAGGTTGTTTTTTTGTTTGTCCTCGTCCACTACATTTTCCAGAACAAGTTCCACAACTTATGAACGAGACGTACATCAGTAACTGCAATTTGTAGAACAATTGTGTAAACAACTAGCACAGGTTTAACTTCTGAGAGGAAATGACACGTTCAATGTCCGGTTCTGCCTTAGGTGGAATATTTTTATTCAATTTATTTATGAACATTATCTCAACTCGATTAAATTGAGAATATTAAGTGAATCGCCACACCAAGTGTCAGAAAAGCAAATCCATTCCATGTTTAACTGCTGATGAAAGTTGTAAGACTCCACTTTATTTTCGAACATTTTGTTCTGTGTACGTTCCTTTTGACGGGAAATTTTGTGAAAATATTCTCCCTTATGTGTGTGCACACATAGAAAGTCCGTTCCGGGCCAGTGCGAGGGCCACTCTCTCACCGAGTATGCGAAACAAGACCACAAGCCAGCAGACCGGGCTGAATGAAATTTTCACATCCGTCCGTTGATGGACTGGTTCGCACACGCAGCGAACGCCTCGGGCACTTTGCCCAGTCCATTGAATGCACACATGATGCCGACACCACTTCCCTATTCATAACCGAGTACACCATCAAATCTCAGTATAAATTGTCAAATGCACATTATCGTATTAATTCATCTCCGGAGATTTATGCGAGTGTGTGCCATGGAAGCTGAGTTCAGTTGTTGATGCCGTTGGACGTCTCCGGTACGTGGGTATCTCGTGCTCGTGCTCGTTCTCGGGCTCGTTCTGGTAACTCGATTACGAGCTTCGGCAGGGCCAGCTGAAGAAGAATTCCCTCCCTGTTTATGTTCGTCCATATGTCACTTTAATGTCGCCCTATACGACAACAACGACGACGTCGGGCCACAACTTGAAGTGAAATCCAACCGACAGACCAGCAAGCCAGCAAACGACCAGACCACGTAGAGGGAGAGAAAAAGCCAAAGCACAAGGAGCAAACGCAAAAAAGGACGGCAAACGGAAAATCATACCCGACAAATATAAATAGCATTCTACAATTGCCAAAACATTATGATTACCGCCACTAAACATTCAGCCGAGCAGGAAAAACCGGCCGACCAAACGGCCTGCTCCTCTCGCCCAGCGGCCGCAGCTCCCCACGACGACCATTCGGCTTGGCTAACCGCAACAACTTTGTCCACTTCTGCCCGTCCACCGCAGGATCCCCTTAAACTTCTTCCGCGCTTTAACGTATCCAACAGCACAGCATAGTCCGACTGATGTTTTTTTTTGTTGGCCTTCTTTCTATTTCTCACATTTCCTCCTCGCCCGGCCGTGCACTCCTTTCGGTTCTTATGCCGCTTTCGGTCAAGACAATAGGCATAATTTGAGCAGAGGGACCTTTGCGAAAGTTTTTCCTCCCGGTCCGGCTGCATTGGTAATGATTTTTTTTCTCCTTCGTGCCTGTCGACTGCTCCCCGTGCCGGCTCCATCGCCAGTGCTCCCTGCTCGCTTTCGATTCCGTTTGACTGGCGTTATTTTATTTCCTGGCACTTTCGGTCCTGGTGATAATCATAAGACCATGAAGTACGGCCAACCACAGCACACACCACCGTACACACGGAATAAATGAGATTCGCTGGCAGATGCCTTCTTAAAGACAAACCAACAGAGTCCTTAAATGCTTGAATCCTTGCCGAAAATTTACCACTTTTGCGGCTGGGGCTTCATCGAACAATAAAAATATCTCCACATGAACTATTACGGAAATGACTGTGTGTGGCTGTGTGTGCATGTGTTCATGCGTAATAGCTGGGGGCAGGCGAATATTACGTATTAAGGACGAAATTATTGCTTCGTAATTTATGTAGGTAGCCTTCTGTGGTGGCTTTTTCCCTTTTTTCGATCCCCTCAATGTGGGATTTTATTTGAGATGTTTTCATTTTTTTGACATGTACACGTGGGGTGGCGCAGTGGCTGGGTGGCTGGGTTGGCTTAATGCCACCGTGCGTGGTCAGCAGCCACTCCTGCCCCGACGGTTGTTGGTGCAAATCGAATGACTATTCGAGAAAATAGGGTGCAGTACGCACAGCACCCCTCTTGGAAGGAAACCCAATTTTCAGTCGGATTTGACAGTGATTTTTCCTTTCGGACACAGAAATGAAAATCCATACAAGGACGCAATGATACCGCACAATTGGGTCTTACCGCTCCGGGATTAGCATATAATTTATGCGGCTCGTTTCTATGCATAACTTTTCGACGGGATTACGTTGCACATGGAAGGTCGTGCACCGAGGGTTGTTCCTTGCACTAACAAGTCGTCCGTTGAGCGTGTGAAAATTAAGCCGAGAAGAATAGCACCCATCGTGAAGATTCGACTTCAAATAAGTTGATTCGTGACTCGAATGACTACAGCTGACGACGAGTTGTAATCCAACTCCAGAAGTGATTTTTCACAACGTAGGCTTCGTTGCCTTGCAATCAGCATTACTAAAGGGTGGTTTACAAGCTATAGACATTTTAAAAAAAACATAAAATAGACATAAAAAGACATAAAAAAATATCTAGAGCAACACAACCTCTTAAACCCATTACAGTCAGGTTTTCGGAAAGGACATAGCTGTGTCACAGCATTGTTAAAGATGACGGACGACATTCAAAGAGCTATTGACGAAGACAAAGCAACCGTACTAACCTTACTTGACTTCTCGAAAGCATTCGACAGTGTTGACCCAACAATACTCTGTCACAAACTGTCCACGCAATTCAATTTTTGTAATCCCACTAATAAATTAATTTTCTCGTATCTTACTAACCGAGTTCAAGCCGTTTGCCATAATTCCAGACTTTCATCTTTTTGTGATGTACATTGTGGTGTCCCTCAAGGTTCTATTCTCGGTCCATTGTTATTCTCAATGTTTATAAATGACCTTCCAACTGTGTTGTCCTACTGTAACTTCCATATCTATGCAGACGATGTTCAAATCTACCTAAGCTTCCCACTAGGTATGGTTGAAGATTCAGTTGCAAAAATAAATGAGGATCTGAGCTCTATAGCAAATTGGGCTACCTACAACTGTCTAATGCTCAATCCTGACAAAACAAAAGCAATCCCGATCTCGAAACAATCCCCTTCTCTATCTAATTTCCCGCCAATAGAACTCAACTCCACGATAATAGAATATGTTACAAGTGTAAAAAACCTTGGAATTGTGTTGAATAGTGAATTGACATGGACTGACCACATCGATAACTTAGTTTCCAAGATATATACCTCCCTAAGAGACCTATCTATCAGCAAATATATTCTCCCTCTCAATGTGAAACTTAAACTTGCCAGAGCACTAATAGTGCCAATATTGACATATGCATCCGAATTGTTCGCTGACTGTGATTACTCTTCTTCCCAAAAGTTGACAAGAGCAATCAATGCCACTATAAGGTATGTTTTTAACCTACGCAGGTATGAACATGTCTCGGAAAAACGTCGCATTCTCCTAGGTTGCGAATTAGAAGCATTGTTAAGCTACAGATCTTGCATATTACTCTTCAAAATTATTCACAAGAAACAGCCAAACTATCTTTTTGAAAAGATCACTTTCTGTCGATCGAGTCGTAACATTACCTAAAGGCCCTCCATTCATACTTGTTTAATGTCACGCAGGAACTTCTTCATTCACGCCGTCCATCTCTGGAATCACCTACCTTCACAGGTACGGTCAAAGACCGAGTACAGACAATTTTGTAACGCTTGTTTCTCCCATTTCTCTTGTCCGAACTGAAATAATTCCCCAAAATTTCTGTTTTTGTTCTTTTTGTATGCATTTGTGCGCAGTCATTTAAAATATTTTTTGCAAACATACACTTTTCCAACATTAATAATAATTGTATATAATTTAAAAAACGTCATTTAAAATCTTATGCTTAATTGAATTATTCCTGTACTATCAAAAGAATACATGTATTATTCTTAAGGTACAGCGATATAAAATCAGTAAATAAATGAAATGAAATGAAAATAAAATAGTATTTGTTTTCTCACTGACCGATATTGTATTGCTCATCGAAATTTCGGTCTTGCTCTGAGATATATTTAAATACACTCAATTCTTCGCTGTTCGCTTGAGAGTTTTTTTTTTAATTTGAAATATATCACTCATCTGTTGACAATTTTTACAAGAAATAAATGGAAAAGATCAACCTAAAAACTTTTACGTCGAGAATAAATCAAATGTCTTCATGCCATATACGTATGACATTAAATTATCGCATTTTTCTCATAATAATAATAATAAGGGTGGCGCTACAGCCCATATAGGGCCAGGGCCTAGCTTCTCAGCAGCTTTCTCGCTTAAAATATAATTCAAAGAAGAAAAGGCTTTTTCAACAGCTACTTGGGTTGACGGTACGAAAAGTACGACCAATGCAAATAAATAAAAATGAGGAGATCTTAGCTTCTATTTATGAAAAGATTAGAGAATCTTGGTGTCTATTGGCAAAAGTGCGTACATTTCTGTGTACATATTTGATAACATTTCGTTGATTCGAGTCATGGGACTGCTTCGATTTCATCATCATCATCATTTTTTGACTCACGTGAGTGGGGGTCGCGGAGTTAAGGCACGCACTGGAGATCTCCAAATCACTCGATCACCCTCCATCGATTATAACTTCTTATGGCTTACTGTCTCGGCGCAACCAAGCGGGTTTTTGAACTTGGCCCAACCACCTCGTCCTAGGTCTGCCAAGGGGCCGCCTTCCTGATTGAGTTGCACTTAAGGCACGCCTCGGAAGACCTGATAAAGAAGACATTCATGTCATATGTCCAAACCGTCTACAGTTGCGTCATAATCATATACATTAATAAATCAAGTCGAAAGACATAGTTTAAGATTAAGTTTAGCTCAGAGTGCCTGCCTAGGGCCAGTAAGTTAGAAATAGAAACATTGTACGTCCAACTAGTCTTAAGCATTTTTGTCTAGTATATAAGATTTGCCGCCGTTAAACGGCGATGAGGACCAAAATACCGCTGTCAGGCAGAATGTTCCACTCAATCTGGACGATGACAGACGCGAATACCGTCCCCCAGACTTAGACGAGGTCAAGGTAGCAATATCAAAACTGAAGTCTAACAAAGCTGCTGGAGCGGACGGTCTGCCCGCTGAAATATTTAAGGCAGCTGGAGATGATCTGGTTGGGCACATGCACCAGCTCATCTGCAAGATATGGTCGGAGGAAAGCATGCCCGATGAGTGAAATCTCAGTATCGTTTGCCCGATCCACAAGAAAGGAGACCCCTTCAACTGCGCCAACTATCGAGGGATCAGTCTTCTTAACATCGCATATAAGATCTTCTCTGCCGTTTTGTGTACCCGCCTGAAGCCATTCATTAATAATCTGATAGGTCCATATCAGTGTGGCTTCAGGCCAGGAAAGTCCACAACAGACCAAATCTTCACACTACGGCAGATCCTGGAAAAGACCCAAGAAATGCAAATCGACACTCACCATCTGTTCGTCGATTTCAAGGCCGCATATGACAGCGTGCATAGAGACGAGCTATACAGCGCCATGTCTAGTTTTGACATTCCTGCCAAACTCGTCAGGCGGTGCAGGATGACGATGGAGAACTCTCGCTGCTCCATCAAGGTCGGTAACGAACTCACCGAGACCTTCAATGTCAAAAAAGGTTTTAGACAAGGCGACGCGCTGTCATGTGATTTCTTTAACATCGTCCTGGAGAAGATCGTGCGAAACTCACACGCCAACACTAGAGGCACGATCTTCCAGAAGTCCGTGCAATTGTTAGCATACGCCGATGACATTGACGTGATTGGCAGAACTCAGCGAGCCGTCGGTGAGGCTTTTGCTAACATTGAGACGGAAGCGGCTAAAATGGGTCTGGCGGTGAATGAGGGCAAAACGAAGTATATGCTGTCCTCAAAAAAGGACATACAACATCGACGTCTTGGACAGAGCGTCACAATGGGCAGCTATAACTTCGAGGTAGTCAAGGACTTCACCTACCTCGGCTCCGGAGTAAACTGTACTAATAACATCAGTACCGAGATCAAGCGTAGGATAACTCTTGCCAACCGCTGTTTCTTCGGGCTCAAGAGGCAATTGAGTAATAGAGCCCTCTCTCGAAGAACCAAGTTGATTCTATATAAGACTCTGATCATCCCAGTCCTGCTATATGGCGCGGAGGCATGGACAATCTCGAAAGCGGATGAAGAAGTCCTTGGTCTCTTTGAGAGAAAAGTTCTACCCACGATCTTTGGTCCTGTTTGTGTTGACGGGTTCTGGAGGAGAAGATTCAATCACGAACTGTACGGGCTGTACAGCGACATGAGCCTAGTTAGGCGTCTACGGATCCAACGCCTACGGTGGCTAGGTCATGTAGAGCGTATGGACACCACAGCTCCGGCCCGAAGAATCTTCGAATCCGAAGCTGTCGGGCAACGCAACAGAGGACGCCCGCGTTTAAGGTGGCGCACCCAAGTGGAGAAGGACCTCAACCAACTTGGTGTGCGAAACTGGAGACAGCTAGCCAGGGATCGCGCATTCCACCCCGGACTGTAGCGCCACACAAAGAAGAATATATAAGATTTGCAATGAATTCCAATATAAAAATGAAAATTAAAATGAAAAGATGTCCAAACCGTCGAAGCATAGCTCTCTTCGTTCGGAAAATTAGCTGCTCGACATTGGGTGGTGACTGTTAACTCCCGTGTTTCTCACCCTTGTTGGCGATCTTGTCGAGTAACTCCAAACAGCACGAAGGAATCTCATCTCGGCAACATGTATTTGCGATCTTCTTCGGTCGGTCATTACTCATTGATTACAGATTTTTCAAGCTGTTTCAATATTTATCCATCTTGGCCAATGCTACATGAAAGCTCAGCATTAGTCATCACACGTGAAAAAGACACCTACACTTCTCTTTGCTTCCCGTGAATTTACTTCAATGCTATTCCTGTAAGTACAAGCTAAGAATTTAGTCATTTCCATGCGCCCATGTCGCTTCTTGAAGTGTTGCGTTTAAATGATGTCCACTTAGCTAATAACAAAAACTGCACTTCGATTTTACTGTGATCTCATTAAACTGAACGAAATTTCGAATAGTATTATCTGATCTTCTGCCTGTCATATTTACTTGCACTTACTTCACTGAACTTCATTCGATGTCATCATCACATCACTAATCAGCTAAGAGATTTATTCTTTTTTCCTCTCAGTGATATCGCTCAGTGATTGACCAGAACCTAAAAAATTCTAAGAAAAAGGTTTCTCTCCGACCGAGAGCGAACTCGGTATGTAACTCGGTTATTGAGTGACCGTTTTTCAAAGTCACAACGAGTGAGAGTAATTTAGAAACCTTTCAAAAGGTTGAGATATATTTTCGAGCCCTGCTTCCAATGCGTCAATTGAAGCGGGTTTGGCTGTATAGACATGAGCTTTAACATAGTCCCATAAAAAATAGTCTAAAGGCGCGAACTAGGCGGCCAATTGACCGGTCCCGAGCGTAAAATAAAATGTTTACCGAACTCGCCTCTCAATAAGTTCATTGTTGCGCGTGCTGTTCGGCATTCGGCACCGTCTTGTTGAAACCACATTTCATGCAAGTCAAGCTCTTTCATTAGGGGCACACAAAAGTTGAATATCATCACACGGTAGCGCTCACCATTCACAGTTACGTTACGATTCGCATCATCTTTGAAGAAGTACGGTCCAATGATGCCTCCAGCCCATAAGCCGCACCAAACTGTGACTTTTTCTGGATACATTTATAGCTCTTGCAATGCTTCTGGCTGATATTCACTCCAAAATCGACAATTCTGCTTATTTACGTACCCATTGAGTCAAAAATGAGCTTCGTCGCTGAACACAATTTTTCGGTAAAAAAGTGGATCTTTGGCCAACTTTCCAAGAGTAGGGAGGTCTTTAGGCTTCAATTTTTGCACCAGCTGTATTTTGAAAGGCATCACACCTAAATCCTTCCGCAAAATGTTCCACGTTGTTGAGTAGCAGAGGCCCAATTGCTGCGAACTGCGACGAATCGATAATTGATGGTCATCATCAACACTGGCCGATAGAGCTGCGATGTTTTCTTCAGTTCGCACTCTACGTAAGCTTGTTGGTGGTTTAATGTCCAACAATGTAGATTTTGAGCGAAATTTAGTCACAATAGCCCGAATAGCCGCTTCAGTGGGTCGATTAAACTGACCATAAAATGGAAGAAGCGCGCGATGAACTTTCTTAACAGAGCACGCATTGTTCGCTTGTAAGACGATTCATGGTTAAATTATAGACCAAACTGAAGCCTTTTGACAGTGAAACAAAACACGAAACGTGAGTCAGTTGCTTAAACCAGTGTTGCCGAAAAGACAATAGCTAAAAAATCACCCTTTATAACCAACGACTGGGAACAAGAACATTTCGCATGAGCTGCCTTCCATTTTGCCAATTCCCGGCGATATATTTTCATAATCTCGGGTTAATTGCACCGACAGAGCATCGTTATCTCATAGATCACTTGCTTGCATTAGAACGGTGATACCAGCACATTTCGTGTCCAATCGCCCAAAGAACAATCCCACGAGTGTGTCGACATTTTCCCATGTCCTCAGAGCGCAGTACGCACCAATAACGTATATCACAATCAAAACGCAACGAGTACCGCGTCTGCAAATGAAAATTAATAAGAATAAATGTCCTTCGCTCATATTTGATGACATTAACAGACGACACGACGAGCTATTCGCACATCTACGAGCCACAACAAGTCCGCCAACACCACCGGCCACCATCCACCGCTGCGTTGCTTACCCTCGCACCCGCACTATTAAATATTCATTTCATTTATCGCCACCACCATCAGCAGTCCGCCGGGCCGGGCCGAGCCAGCAGCATGGTCTCCTCTCAAATTCTATCCTAATACCACACCGCCCGTGTACGGCAACGTGGAAATGCAATCATTTCACGATTTAGTCTGGTCGCGCCGCATTCTTCTAATCCTAAGTGAAGCCCATTAGGACAATATAGGACGGCCATAATCATAAATAATAAAATAGCAGTGAGTCGCTTTGAAGGATTCGCCCCCATCGCTCTGGCTGGGACCATATGAGTGTGCCTTGTGTCAGTGGCGGTGCGTATGCATGTGCTCCTGCTGTTGGGCGGAAATTAAATGTACCGCAGTGGCGCGCCAGGGAACTCTTGGTCGAGCAGGAATACCTTGCCAGGATGTGCCCGTGAAATGGTTGTTATTTTTTTCTTCCACTACTCCCAACTACAAGCCTGTGTGTGGGCGGCATTCGCACGGCAACGGAGGGGGCAGTTTCATAACAATGCATCGTGAGTGTCAGCAGCGGATATAAAAAGGATTTTCACGGATTAAAAGCTAATGAAATGCGGCAGCGCAAAAATGCTTGGCCTCCTGTGCGAGTGGGGCCGTGTATTTTTATTGTGATTAATTTTAGGACTATTTCGGCTGTTTGGGGATGATCACACACTCGCCGCATGGGTGGGCGAGAGTGAGGTGCTGAGTAGAAAATACGAGAAATTGCTTTTTACTTCGCCTTTGATTTATGAGGTCTGTGTTTATGTGCGATTAGAATCGATATGAGGCGAATAAAGACAAATTGGAAAGTGACATGGAATAACTTGCGATTGGGCGGGCATTCATGAGGAATTATTGCGAACATAATTCACACACTGTTGTGTGTGGCATGATCTAGTGTGAGTACAGCAACACGTGATTGTGCTGAGAATTGAGCACAGCTGTTCTGTGATGGAACACCACTGACTACGACTTCGATGTTGCGAAACAGAAATTGATGGTGAATCCTGAATTGCATTTCTCGCCGTTGATAATCAAACATAGGGTTACCATACCCTGCTTACTGAACTGCCTTTCTGCATTCCAGCAGATTCCATATTCAAATTGAAGAAGCAGATCAAATGGCACTGTAGATCGACTACCTCTGACCGAGATAATGTAGGGGTTAAATTGAGGGATCACTTCACGTCCACTCATTACAAGGTCTTCTTATATCCTGTTACTCCATAGAGTTAGATACATTAGCATCTTATGTACAGAAGTGGAGATTTTTCGGAACTGCTACAAATTGGTGTTTGTACGCTGAGAACGGTGATGTCCAACAGTAAACTCCTGCTGTGAATAAATTGGCCACACTTTCGAACTGTTGTCTATTCGCACTTGTTACCGAAAGGCTAGGCCCCGGCCCTCTACGCGTTGTCATAAGACGCCTAATTATTTCTATTATTCTTAGTATTTCAACGCTGTTCTACTAAATGTGCATTAATGATCCTTATCTTCTTCTTATCGCCCTACAGTCCGTTGTGAACCTGGGCCTAAGCCAACAAGCCTCACCGCTGGCACGATTCCAGCCAGCTGCCTCCAATTTTGCACTCCAAGTTGACTGAGATTCTTGTTCACTTGAGTGCGCCATCGGCTTCGTGGTCGTCCTCTCTTACGTTGGCCCAGTGGTTCGGAGTCGAAGACTCTTCGGGCTGGAGCAGTGTTGTCAATGCGCTCAACATGGCCAAACCACCTTAGACATTGAATCCATAGAAGCCTGGCTAGACTCTTGTCGATGTACAGCCCGTACAGTTCGTGGTTAAATCTTCCTCTTCAGACACCTTCAACGCAAAGGCAAAACTTTTCTCTCGAAGAGACCAAGTGCGTCTTCATCCGCTCTTGAGATAGTGCAGTCTGTCGCGACATAGAGCAGGACAGGGATGATCAGGGTTTTACTTCGAGTTACCTTAGGCCTCCCAGAGATCGCTCTAGTACTCGATTGCCTTTCGAGCTCAAGAGACTTGAGGGCAAGATTTTTTCTGCGCTTAATCGCGGTAATAATGTTGTTGTTAGGGGCCGACGTACATGAAGTCCTTTATCATCTCGAAGTTGTAGCTGCCTATGGTGACGTTCTGCCCGAGTCGTCGATGTTGGATGTCCTTTCTTCATGACAGCCCTCATTTACAGCTAAGCCCATTTTTTGCCGCATCCGTTCAATACTAGCAAACGCTTCATTGAGAGCTCGCTGAGTTCTGCCAATCATGTCAACGTCGTGTGTGTTGGCGAATGACTTTTGCACGATCTTCTGAAGGACAATGTTGAAAAACTCACATGCCAACGCGTCGCCTTGCTTAGACCCTTTTTTGACATCGAAGGTCTCGCTGTGTTCGTTACCGACGTTGATGGAGCAGCGAGAGTTCTCCATCGTCATCCTGTACAACCTGACGAGTTTGGCAGGAATGTCAAAGCAAGACATGGTGCTGTATAGCTCGTCTCCATGCACGCTATCTTAAAGGCGACATATAGGTGGTGGATGTCGATATGCATTTCCTGGGTCTTTTCCAGGATCTGGCGTATTGTGAAGATTTGATGGATGGACTTCCCAGGCGCTGAAAAGGACCTGTTAGGTTGTTGAAGATTGGTTTCAGGCGTTCACACAAAACGGCAGAGAATATTTTTCAGGCGATGTTAAAGAGACTCATCTGCCGATAGTTGGCGCAGTCAAAGGGATCTACTTTCTTGTGGATCGGGCAAACGATACTAAGATCCCACTGGTCGGGCATGCTCTCCCCCGACCATATCTTAGAGATAAGTTTGTGCATGCCCCGTGCCAGCTCATCTCCAGCTGCCTTTAATAAGTCTGCAGACAGACTGCACGTCAGCAGCTTGGACTAGATATCGCTATCTTGACTCTCCCTGACGTCTAGATTACGGGATCCACGCGGATAATGAACGACAGATAATGAGTTTATTTCATTTCATTGGATTGGCAGATTTTCTCGTTTGCAGAAGTGAGTGAATGAACTTTATTTGGTGTGAATGCGTCCCAGACGGGAGGATAAGTCTTATATCGGGAGATAAGTCTCTTTAACATCGCCAAAAATATCTTCTGACGTTGCAGTTGGTTGCGGCTGGGCTATGGGGTACTGCCAAGCTTTGTATGCCGGTGCAAGTGCAGACGGGTGTCGCAATACAACTGATCGTCATCGTTGTTGGCGTTTGATGATAAGGGACGTTGGGTGTGCAGGCTGTTGTCGTGTTATAGGTGGTCGTCGTTGATGTTGGATGGCTAGGGAGTGACGGGTGCTTTGGTGTGAAGGCTCTGCCATAACTCGAGCTTCTCATGCTTTTTCTTTTTCTTTTTGCTTTTCCCTTCGGAGAGCTCACGAACCGCCGTCGTCCTTCCATTCAGCGTCGTTTTATATGCTGCTATCTTCGCTAAATGCACTAGTTGTCAAGAGATGCGATTTTTTTCTGGGTACCGTTGTAAAACCTAACACACCAGACGCAGCTTCTCGAAAGGCGTTTCGACAACTGCTCCATTGTTCGTCAATTGTTTCGCCTGGCAGGGTTGACCTGTCTGAGGGCTTCAGTGAGACTCGTTCAGAAAAGTTCCGAGCGGTTGATTGCGATTGTGGCTTTCGGACGTCGAACTGTTTGATCTTTATCGTATTTATTGTGGCCACTTTCGTAAGTTTGCCTTCTTCAGAGCTCTCCTCAAATACAGTTCTATTCAGAGTGATATTCTATGTTATAGCCTCTTGTTGTGCAGTGGGGGGAGAGATTTCTTCTAGGGTACCCTTCTAGCCAGTTTCCTTTAAGTTCTAGTGACTCCAATTCTTCCTCCGATAATAGGTGGTCAGTTTCTTGACGGCTAAAGCCCCAGACTGTCACCGAACGTATTCTAAAATTACGTTAGATTCTCAGCAGAACTTGCAGACCTCCTTCTGATGATCCTAGTTGGTATAAGTGCTCCCTGAGTCTGCAGAGCCTTTTAGGATTCAGAGGTTTTTCTTGCTTCTTTTGACACATGCCTCAAATCTCTTCTGGTTGGACCCAAGAGTTTCATGGCCTGCTTTATGCCATGAGCGTTGTACCAGAATTCTGCCCGTTTCCATGCCCATTCCTTCTTCTAGTTCCGTGAGCTCTATTCTGAAGACATGATAAAGGCGTTATAAAAGGTTCTGATGCTTCTTTCCTAACGAGGAAATCGTCGCCGGTATCCAGCAGAGTCTTATCCTTATATTCGTGCGTCTTCAGCTTCATTCCCATACAAAATTTGAATTGATGATGCTGGAGTCAAGTTTCAGGATAGCGGCACGCTTATCCGACATGTCGCAGCTGGTATAGTTCCTGTCACAATTGATTTGCATCTGTCTACAGCAAAGACCTCTGCCTGAAAGCTACTGCTGCGATTGTCCATAGGTTCGTAGTACTCATACAGAGGTCCAAATACCCCGCCCTGTGCCTTATCATTGCAGTAAAAGGAATTTTTTCACTTTTTCATGTCAATTAAAGCCTAACCCTGCTTATAATCAACGTATTTGAATCTTGGCTTCGGCTTGTGAATCATTTCATGAAAATAGTCCATCACGAAATCGGGAATAAACCGGAAACAGAACCATTGTCCTGTTTGTAGGTTCCAGTGGTACGACCACCCCTGTTAATCATCATTGCAAACAATAGACTGCATAAAAGGGAACATCATCTGGGAGTAGGGTGCACATACTGTCACTTCCAGTTTATTCGAGAAAAATTAACCTGTCTTCTTAAGTTTATCGACTCGCATTGAATGGTTGTGGTGGCGTTTGTGTCAAACAAGGCCGCCCGTTCCTCAAACTCAACAATTCCTCTTCCGCCCGCCCGTAACTACTGCACATCGGCATGAACGTTTCAGTACTCCGATGGAGACATCTGAAGCCTAAGCCGCTCAGATGAAACAATGCAATTATTGATTTGAGATTAGACCGATTTGACGCACACACACACACAGCATCGATGTCACCGCATGCGAGATGCACCAACTTTTGCCGTTTCGCAGAAGCAATCATCTAAAGCCATATGTTTACGTGTAATGCACGCTGCTTATGCCACTCCAGATTATCCTCGGTTTACTTTAATCAAATAGCTGCAGGATTAATTCTGCTAACAAGCAAACACATGTCGATTTGCACAAATTTTGCCGAAATACCGCACAATCGATATATAAATTTGTAGCCGAACTTACTAATCTTATGCAAAATGCATGAACATCAACAGCATCGGCAAACAGATAGAGACTGAATGTGTATTCGGCTCCAGCCAGGGCGGAGGGGGTGTGTGAATGTGAAGTTTTGTCGCTGCCATTCGGTATTGATGCCTTTATCTGCGCACCACCGCTCAGCCAGTCCCAAAGGAGCGGGCCAAGTGAGCATCGTAGGTACATCCATCCGCATGTGTGTTTGTCGGGTTAATTCTTGGTTTCTGGCAGTTCTCGTAATAGTTGCTGTTTACGTACGATGTGCTTATAATCTGCATCGGAAATCTCATTAATATTCATACATCAAGGTGAGAAGAAGATGAAGACGCACTCGTCTGGGTTGCCTGGCCTGGATTGGGTCTTGCCGCTGGCGAAATGCATCTAATGAATCAAGTTGTCAAACAAACAAGTGCATCTCAAGCGCTCCAGCTACACGTACAAAGTGCATGCATATGCACTCGCCTGCCAGGCGCATATTACACAATACCGACACGGGGTGGGGATAATCAAGGCGGCTTGGGGATGGGACTCACACAAGCACAGCAGTCACTCTCCGAAGCAATAGGCAGCATCGTACATGCCGAACAAATTTGCAGCAAGCAGTAATTTGCGGTATTTAAAAGGGTCGGGGCTTCGGGCCATCGGTGCTGTAACTTGTAAGAGAATCTCGGCCAATCCCCAAGGTACAGTGGTGCAATCATCCAGTGCAAATTGGGAATTATGAAAACGTGTTCAATCAAATGGAATCTAGCCAATCTGTACGGCCATATTTACCAGTGAAACAATTGCGGTCTTTCTGTATATTGCTCACTCAATTATTCCAGTGTTTGTGTTGAGGAAAGAATGAGCAATGTGTTAAAGGGCACGCACACACGGGCGGGTGCGATCTGTGGGCGTACTCCTTGTGTGGTGAAATGGCACCGACAAACATTTGTCAATCGATGGTTGAGGAGGAACTTTCAAGTTCGGCAAATGTTGGTCATATCCAGTGGCTCTTGTGAGTGTCTTCTTTGAGGTGAACATGGGAACGAGCTGGGCACTTCAGGGCTCTCATCACTGCACAAACAAAGGACCTGGTAAAGGAGGGAATGTGTATGTAACAAGCGAACAATTGGTAGCCAGGACCACCATCAGATTTCAGAGTTAATTGCATTCGCAAACTGAACGATTCTACAATTAGCGGGGTTCACATTGTGCTCCGCGGTTGACGGACTTCATTTATGAGGACAGTTTCGTGCCATCAACTTCGAAGCGCACGTTCTTCTTTCATTGATGGCAATGTCTTAGATAAACAAACTCTCTCGAGAAAACACATCATTCTCATTCATCGGCTTAAAATGTGTACTGCTGCCGTACCACAAGGGTGGACGAACGTAAGACGAGCGCCTGTATGAGCGTCGCAAGGAACGGTCACACTTGTATTGCGTTCAGTGTTACCACAGGGACTCTATAGATTCAAATGCACTCATATTTTTCAGCCTGACACGGGGACTCATCAATTTTTTGTTTGACTAATTTGTTGAGAACATTTCCATTTTTATAAATTTGCAAGGTGTGAACTACGCTTCATAAGTAGCAGTAGTAGTAATATGGTCATAAGTAGCACAAGGTTCCCTCGCAAAAAAGTCCACACAGCAACCTGGCGATCCCCGGATGGTCGAACCGCCAACCAAATCGACCATGTGCTTATTGACGGAAGACGCGTCAAACATCCTGGATGTGCGAACATTCAGGGGAGCAAACGTCGACTCTGACCACTTTCTTGTTGCAGCAAGATTCAGAGCTCGACTGTCCAATGTCAGAAAGCTGCACCAGCCGACAAGGAAAACTTTTGACATTGGACGCCTAAGCACACCGGAGATTGCCAGAGCCTACGAAGAGCAATTAAGTGAGAGACTCTCCGGTATGCCTACGTCAAGTGCCAACGAGATGTGGTTGCATTGCCGCTCGGCCATCAAAGAGGTAGCGGAAACTACATGAGGCTACCTACCACCCCCGACAAGAAACCCCTGGTATGATGGCGAGTGTGAGCAGAAAAAACGTGCAACCGATGAGGCATACCAAAAAGCGCTGCAACGAAAAACAAGAGCAGCGTAAGGGGAGTACCGGGCTAGAAGACGGGAAGAGAAAAAGCTCAAGGATATCGAAGAGTCTAGGGACAAGCAAAAAATACGGGCTTTTTACAAAAAAGCCAAAAGCCTGGCCACAGGCTTTAGGAAAGCCACCCAGGCTCTTCGAAATTGCGAGGGTAACCTAGTTACGGACCCACAGGGAATAGTGGATGTGTTTAAGCAGCACTTCCAACAGCTGCTTAGCGGGCCTGACCAGGAGAGAGTGATAGGGAACCAGGAAATCCCAACTCCAGTCGACGAAGAAGTCCTCCCACCTAGCTTTGAAGAAGTCGGTACAGCCATCAAAGGGCTGAAGAAGAACAAAGCCGCAGGCTCAGATGGCATCCCATCTGAGCTTTTCAAAGCTGGGGCAATGCCCTGCCATTAGGGAGAATGTACCAAATCATTTGCCGAATTTGGGAAGATTAAAGCATGCCCGACGACTGGAATATCAGCTCCATATGCCCCATCCACAAAAAAGGCGATCCTACCTCCTGCAAGAACTACAGAGGTATATCCCTGCTCAATGTCGCCTACAAGATCCTATCCAGCGTACTGTGTGAACGTCTAAAGCCGTTTTGCACCGCACTAATCGGCACGTACCAGTGCGGCTTCCGGCCCGGCAAATCGACTACAGACCAAATCTTCACACTAAGGCAGATCCTGGAGAAGACCAGCGAGTTTCAAATCGATACTCACCATCTTTTCATCGATTTTAAAGCCGCATACGACAGCATTCATCGCAAGGGGCTATTGGAAGCGATGGCCGAATTCGGGATCCCGGGCAAACTGATCCGGTTGTGTCGCACCACGCTAACACATACGCGATGCACCGTGCAGTTCGGTTAAAAAACCTCTGAACCGTTCGAAACCTGCACCGGATTTCGGCAAGGAGATGCGCTGTCGTGTGATATCTTCAATCTGGTACTGGAGAAGATAGTGCGGCGGCCAAAAGTCAACACGGAAGGCACTATCTTCTACAGGTCAGTCCAGCTGTTGGGATACGCTGATGACATCGACATTGTCGCGCGGTCCCAACGTGCCATCGTGGAAGCTTTCACGGCAATTGAGGAACAGGCGAAACGAGCTGGTCTTAAGGTCAACGAGGACAAAACAAAATACATGCTGAAGACCGAACCTCCGGTACAAAGACCAAGTCATCGCTGATGCAAGACAGCTTGGCCTTGATGGCTGGAAGCAGCGTGCCCAGGACCGTCACCGATGGAATGCAGCAATTGCTCAGGCTCAGACCCTTCATGGTTCGTCTGCCTGATAAGTAAGTAAGAACTACGCTTCAATATTTCCTGAACGCTTTCATTTAAACTGCCTGTACTGCCCTCAGGAATGGCTCTGGCCAGACTTCGAGCTAGGAAAGCAATGTAAGCGTATCTTCATAGATGGCTCCAAGGCCTATAAAGGCTCCGCTGCTTTCGTGGAAGGCGACAATGTTAGACTGTATGCCTCATTAAGTAAAATTGTTCTAAGCGGATACCTATGCGCAACAAACTATATTTGAAAAAGAGGTGGAATGGTGATGGTTGGATGTCTCGAGATCACAAGGCATGACTCTCCAGGATGTGGGCAGACCAAACATTTGCTCCTAATTCCGCAGCATTCTTGTTGTCCCTTGACAGACTGCAGACGACTTACCGGCTTGATAACGGGCCACTACACACTTTGCTGAACGTTTAAATAAGCTGGGCTTAAACGAATATACCCTCTGCGATGCCTGGGGAGTGGACGACTACGCGGCATAGCACATCTTCTGTCACTGTCTCATCTTTGATTGGATCAGGTGGCAGGTCTTCGACACTAATGCGGTTAGAACTGATTCTGTAGGCCTTTCACCACAGATGCGCCAGCTGATCTTCCGAAGGAATTTTAGGTTGCCACCTGGTAATACATTTGACCAGTCTCGAGTCTGAGTGCTCCAGTGTAGTATAAAGACCTCGAACAAATATAATATACTGGTTTCTTTTGTGTTCTTAGGTCTCACATAAGGAGGCATTGTTTTATTAAAAGCCATTGCTGGGGCTCATATATTTTGAAAATTACTCGTTTTTTATATTCCTGGGACTCATAAGTGATTTAACATGTGGTAACACTGATTGCGTTGTTCCACTGGTTCGGAATTGAAGACTCTTTGGGCTGGAGCAGTGTTGTCTATGCGCTCCTGCGTAATCCTAGGCGTTGAATACTTAGACGACTGGCCAGTCTCAAGTCGCTGTACAGCTCGTAAAGTTCGTGGTTGAATCTTCCTCTCCAGACACCTTCAACGCCAGCAGGACCATAGATTGAACGCAGAACTTTTCTCTCGAAAACAAAGCGCGTCTTCATCCGCTCTTGAAATAGGCCAGGCTTCCGCGCCATAGAGCACGACAGGGATGATCAGTGTCTTATATCGAGTTACCTTAGGCCTTCCAGGAAGAGCTCTACTACTCAATTGCCTCTTGAGTTTGAAGCTTCACGTCACATTTCAATTTATGAATGAAAATATGCTAAATTCCGCACCACTTTACGTCGCGGAGGCTTGGACAATCTCAAGAACAAATGAAGAAGTTCTGCGGTATGAAATATGAAGTAAGCGTCAAGATACAAATGTCTCGATAGTGAACATTTGTTGTGAACGAGCCCTTATTTTATTCGTTTGTTTGCTATGACATCTGTGAAAAAATATTTAGTATACATCAAGCCATTGAACAGACAAAATCATATTTTTTCATCGTGTTAAAAATGTCGAATTTTGTACCAGAAAGTGATGATTTGCGGAAAGCATTCATTTTTTGTTTTCATTTGAAGAAAAGTGCTGCAGAGTCGCATCGAATGCTTGTCGAGGCATATGGTGATCATGCTCTATCAGAAGCAACATGCCAAAGATGGTTTCAACGGTTCAGAATAATGAACGTGGAAGACCACCAAAAAAGTTTGAATACGCCGAATTGCAAACGATACCTTATTGAATGGAGATGACACTTTGAGTCAAAAGCAAATGACAGCATGTTAAATGTTAATGTTAAATTTTAATGTTATATGTTGCACAACAAACAATTTCTGACCGTTTAAAAGTATGGAAAAGATCCAAAAGTGTTGAAAATGGGTTCCACATGAAATGAATGAAAGACAGATGGAAGACCGAAAAAACACTTGTGAAATTTTGCTTCAAGGACACGTAAGAAAATCGGTTTTGCATCGGATTGTTACTGGCGATGAAAAATGGAAAAAATCATGGGTTAATCCGGGACAACCATCAACATCGATTGCAAAACCAGATCGGTTCGGCAAGAAGACAGTGCTGTGTGCTTGGTGGGACCAGAAAGGTGTGATGTACCACGAGCTCCTAAAACCTGGCGAAACCGTTAATACTGATCGCTACAGACAACAAATGATCAATTTGAACCATGCATTGATCGAGAAACGACGCGACTTGGCCAGAAGACACGGCAAGGTTATTTTGCTCCATTGTCATGCACCTGCACACAAAGCAAAGCCGGTTCAGGATACAATCAAAACACTTGGCTGGGAGTAGCTACCCCACCCGCCGTATTCACCAGACTTGGCTCCTTCCGTCTACCATATGTTTTCATCGATGGGACACGCATTGGCTGAGCAGCACTTCGATTCCTACGAAGAAGTCGAAAATTGGGTGTCTGATTGGTTTGCTTTAAAAGACGAACAATGTTATTGGCGTGGTATTCACAAATTGCCAGAAAGGTGGTCAAAATGTGTAGAAAACAATGGCCAACACTTTGAATAAAATGTTCTTACTTTCCCATTAATAATTAGGGTCTTATGGTATGTCTGACAAGCCTCCAGAGGCACCCACGTCCATGATGACGCATCCAGGTGGCGAGAGAGACCACGGCCAACTGGACGACCAAATTGGCGAAAACTAGTCGGGGACCACGCATTTTGGAGAGACTTGTTGGTTGAGGCCGAAGTGCGATGGAAAAAATGGAAGAAATGTGTCCGAAAATCCTCTTCACTGCCTTGCATCAATGTCACCGCATTTATGAACAGCACTCTTCCGACGAAATGAATGAGAGACCACTGATATGGTCTGCCTTAATCTTCCATTTGAAGACTACAGTCTCATTTGATCGGTTGTTCCGTAAATAATTCAAACGCATTATGCACCCACTGAGCAATGAACAAGTCCCCTTTAAACAAACCATTCCAAGAAGAGCTCTTCCGACATCCTATGGCTCCGTTCGAATTTCTAAACACCATCCCCGCGGCTTACAATCGCAACTGAACACAAAAGGCTTGGTCGCTATGGACTAGTGAAACTAGTTTACCACTGACGATGTTTTGTGGTCTACTCGCAGGGCGATCGAAACTCTCCGACTGCACACATCATTAACAAACCCATTTCGTCTGCTTTCACTGAAAATACCCCAAGCAGTTTGCTATGCATTCCACAAATGCAGACATTAAATGCACCCCCACACCATACACACCTTACCCAACGTCAGGCGAGTTGAAAGACCCATCTGTCCGATGTCAATGCACCCACTCACCTCTGATGCATCATTTAGACTAGAAAATATGATTAATAGTGCAGCACAGTGCTCGGGACACCGGAATTTCACGGTTCCCTGATCTTTTAATTACGTACAAAACGTTCGTTTACAAAAGCAAAGGACAAGGGTTACACAATACACACCCTAGATCATTAAGCACGATTACAAATCAACTCGACGATACACATTACACAATGTAAACACACACACCATATTGGCCGTTAATTCAAAACACACTCGCCACCGAAAGGCAAACAAAATTAATTAACGCCATCGCTCGGGCTCGCACTCGCACTCACACTCGCGCCATCCCCGAATCCCTAATCCGGGCTGAACCCGCCAGCCCCCTTAAATGATAAAATATTGAACTGCCCCCTATATGTCATGACTGAGTGAAATCACTCTCTCTCGTCGAGCCCTGTCACAGGCTGGGTGCCTGCGCGCAAAAAAGGTCTGAAGCGGCACGCAACTTAAATCAATGATGACAGAGGGTAATCAATTAAAACATAACCAAGGAGGGGAAAGGAGAGACGAAAAAAAAAAAACACGTACGGGGCACATGGAAGTTGTTTATTCGGGCGCTCGTTCATCTCGCACACGTTGCTGGGCGGCAGTCGATGTGACAGACGGAGAGGGGGCTAAGGTCAAGCCGGACACACTCTTTATTAGCCGCCCTCTCGAAATTATGGAGATTAATTGGATTTCTTCGTTGACGAGCTGAGGGTGGCCATGCTGATGCAAATGGCTATTCCGTCGGGGTGGTGGTGGTGGACAGACGACCAGTATCTGTGCATTACCTTCCACTCTCTTGATGAAATTTTGAGTCCAATTAGTAAGAAGAAAAAAAAAATGAAGGCGCATTGGCCACACCAACAAAAACACTCACGTACATCCCCCCCAGTAATCCGTGCATCCTGTCCAGGATCGGGTCACGGACGGATCCAACCAAAGTGACCCCCGATGGCGATAGTAGTAGTACTTCACAAATATTCACTCTCCATTTATTGAAGAGATTATGACGAATAAAGGAGGTCGCATGGCAGGTCGGTGGGTTGCGTGAGCGAAGGCTGCAGCCAGACAGGACCACTTCAAACTCGGATCAGGACTCGGAACTGCCGGGCGAGATAGCAAATTCAATTTTCTTGCTAATCCAAATGTAAATTAAGTCCCATTCTCTAAATGGAAATGGTTAAGTGACGGAGAGGGGTGCTCCGAGTGCCGAGTGTGTGTGTGTGTGATTGCTACATAACCATTTTTCATATTTCAGTGTGCGATGGGGATCCCCATCTTGCGAAACACAAAAGAACAGAACGGACCGTGCGGGATTATCTATATCAATAGCCAGGGCTTAATCCTTTTTCCTGTTTGCCGGAAGACACTGGGCTATTGTTGTGTTCACCGATTCGGCTGCCGTCGTCGCGATGGCAGAAGTCTTGGCAGGGATGCGAATTAAGGTCAAACGTTTGGTTGTAGCGGCTCCTGCGTCGCTCGCACACGAGAATATAGACGCTTCTGGTCCGTCTCTAAAGTAACACTGGATGGGAGATGATTGATTGCGCATAATGGCACTTATGGATGTGGTTTGTTGTGAATGGGCTTGGCGCGGATTTGCGAGTGGCGTCTTTCATCATTCGCTGGGCAAATCATTACTCCTCCATTGGACCGAATGATTTATTAATTTTATTGCTGATCTCATCCATTATTGTATCGACCTTGAGCGAGTATCCACTGACAAATGTTGAAGAGGCAACCAGAGGTGTTATCGGGGAGTGCGATTAGGGCGGAGGAAGTGTGAATGCAGTCACGCGGGTTACTTGTTCTCTTCTATTGCAATAAGAAATTAGACTTAGAATATTGGAAGCGGGTGGGAAGGGATCGTTTGATCATTGCAGCTTCAGATGGGCCTATTGTGCTTCGCCAGTTTAAAGTTTACTCCAGTAGCCTGAACTGGCGGCAATTTGGTCAACCGCAATTTTGGCCAACCCGTCTAATGACTAGGCAGTTACAATGACACAGGATGTGTTCTGTAATTTCTTCTTTTTGAGTCCCTGCAACCTTAATTAGTCTCCTTCCGTACATCAGCAAGGTATTCGAGAAGGTTATAAATAGAGCTAAATAGAGACAGAGAACAAACATATAATTCCGGATAACCAATTCGGTTTCAGAGCGGTGCATGACACTATTCATGCCGCGTCGAAACTGGTGTCGGATATCCAATGGAACAAGAGCCAGCAAAAATGTAAGGGGACCTGCCTGGAGAAGGCCTTCGACACCGTATGGTTACAAGGACTCTTCTACAAGCTCAATCGGCTAGGCACCAGTAAACCACTATTGTGCCGACTATATAATATGCTAACTTGTAGGCGGTTCGTCGTCAAGAATGGCAACGTGACCTCTACAGGTATTTTTGAAGTAAAAAATGATCTCCAACAGGGCGCCGGTAATTCGCCGATCCTGTTCAACATTTTCTTGAGCGATCTAATAAGTTCTCTTCCTCACGCAATTGCGTATGTCGATGACTTGATCGTGTGACAGATCAGGCAAAAAGATCGAGGAAATACCTAGGCTCGCCCAGACTGACTTTGAATCATTCCAGTCATTGCGATGACTGGAAGTTGAATATCAACTTTCAGAAGTCGGAAACCATTCTGTTCAGGACGAGGCTTTCGAGGAAACAAACATGAATTGGCGAAAGTTCTCAATTGTTGGACGGCACGGGCAACCACTGGCGCAAAGGATTGTAGTTAGATACCTGGGGATCAGGCTAGATCAGTATCTATATTTTAACAAACATGTAGATGTTGCTCTAGCCAGAGCCCGAGGCGCTTTCGCTCTTACAAAGAGACTGTTTTACAACAGCCAACTCGATACGAGGCTGAAAGTTATCTGCTACATGGCCCTCATACGGCCACGTATGGCTGTCCCGTGTGGTTCAACGTGAGTACAAGCCTGATGGAAAAGATTCTGGTTTTTAAGAGGGCTTGTCTTAGGGCTTGCCTTCGCCTTTACAAAACTTACTTACTTATTTATCAGGCAGACGACCCAAGAAGGGTCTGAGTCTGAGCAATTACTGTCTTCCATCGGTGACGGTCCTGGGCACGCTGCATCCAGTCATCAATGCCAAGCAGTCTTACATCCGCGATGACTTGGTCTCCGTACCGGAGGTTCGTCCGTCCTCTCCTTCTCGAATCAGAAGGCTCGGATTTGATGACCTTCTTCGCTGGACCGCTGTTGTCAATCGGCACGATGTGGCCGAGACATGTAGTCGACGGATTTTTGCCTTCCGGACTACATCCACATCCTTGTACAGCTCGTAGAGTTCGCGGTTGTGTCTTCTCCTCCATTCGCCTTCCTCGCAGACGGGACCATATATTCGACGTAGAATTTTTCTTTCGAAGGCATTAAGAATCAGCTCTACAGTCTTACTTCATGTCCAGCTTTCGGCTCCATAAAGCAGGACTGTCAGAATAAGGGTTTTGTGGAGCATGACTTTGGTCCTTCGAGTCAGGAGTTTCGAGCCCAGTTGTTTTGACAGACCGAAGTGGCATCGGTTGCCAAGGGCGATTCTACGTCGAATCTCCACAACGTTGTCATTCGTGGAGTTTACGTTTGCCCCGAGGCAGACAAACTACATCGAAATTGTAGCTGTCGATTGTGACGTTTTGGCCTAGGTGGTGTGCGGCGAATGGTTTTTTGCTCGACAGCTTGTCCTCATTGACCTTTAAACCAGCTCGTTTCGCCTGTTCCTCAATTGCTGTTCTGTTTTTATGTACCAGCTTCGAGGTGACTTCCTAGCTTTTAAGGGCTAGAAGAGCAGCATTGCTGTGAGAAAGATTATAGATGTGCTTGTTTAGGCCCGTTCATATGATGTCGCCTCGAATTGCGAACAACACAAACAACTCACTTGCAAACTCATTCATTGTGGATTGCGTTCGCCCGTTTGTGCTTGAGAGCTGAGCTCAATCGCAAGGAAAACGATTGATTCGGAGAGAAAAACTTTTAAATCATAAATTGGGATACTTAAACTAACCTTGCTTGTGGCGGCCCGTGGCGTTGTGGGTAGGTGCGTCGACCCCAACTTCGACGTCGTAAGTTCGTTTCCTGCTTTGACAAACATAATTTTCACGGCCCACCTCTTTTGATTACCTGCACTGACAATGCTAAAGCTTCTCAAACTTGGCCGTTCAGAGAAGGTATAAAACTGTAGGTCCATTCCACTCGAGACAAAACAATAGTACGCACAAAACGAGTGGTTGCTGATAATCTGGGCCTTAGCTTATACGGGCTGTAGTGCCACCCATATTATAATTATTTGACTAACTTTTATTGAGATATTTGCCAACGAAAAAACTCGATAATTCAGCAAAAATCTCTTTGCATACCAAGAAGTATAACTTTTTGCTTACATTTGCAGGAAAATGGTCGTTTCCGAAAGTTCCCGCATAGCTCTGCCTATATTTTGACTGAGTGAAATACGGAGTTGTGAATGTCCATGCTGTGACAGCAATTATCTGTGTGAGTTGCATCGTAAATGATGTTTATTTCTCGTCCTTACGTAAGTCGATCCACCAGGCAGAGAAAAGCTTATATTTGCCTCATCTGATTGTGTGAGCTCATCATCTGATTGTAATCCAAATCCAAAGACTTACACTCCCCATGTCATATCTTTACCAAGTCAAGTGAATTCTGAGAGACACCCCAAAAAAATGACTTACATTTCAAACCATGTTGAGCTATTGATTCCAGAGGCGGGATGCTAACACACATATCCATCCAGATGATGTTTATAAATAAGCTACGCGACATGTCCTGTCATCGGCATTTACTTGCCATTGAACTTCACACCCGTACGCGCAACTCAATCAACTCCTTCGCAGACGGGAACGATTTTCACTTTCCTTCCTCGCTGTCAACCCACCAGTAAGACAGCGTTGGGTTGTCATCGAAAAGTGCCAACCCAGCTCAGCACAGACATTGATGCAATCATCAATAGGGACACGATGATTTGGTTGGAATCCAGCGCGAATACTTCCGCTTCGATGTGCACATTTCCATATTCAGCAGTGAGTTTACGCGTTTGTTATGCAAACGAATCTTTTCCCCACAGTGCAGCAAAGAATAGTGTAATTTTTAAGAAAAGCGTCAGAGGTTCTTCTTGAAACGTAAAGGTCAGCACTTCGATTGTTTTGGTTGTGTCACGTGTCTCCTGGATCATAGTTTGCGAAGGGTGCTTTGACAAACGCTCAATCAGGTAAGCAGCCGCTAGGTGAAATGTGGTGATTGGATTAAGTTAAGAAAATTTGCCTGGTTGTCCACTAATGAGTTGGAATCCAATGCCTTGCGATTTCTCGTCGTTTTTATAAATGATCTCCTGTCGGTTCTGATCCAATGAAGCCTCGCCCATGACAGCACTCTCAACTTTTCATATTCGTTCACAGAGTCAGAGTCCAAGTCCCCCGGTCGCGTTGTTGAAACTGCAGCATATGTTAAGCACTTTGAATTCCGACCTTGACTGAATATAGTAAATAGCCTGCTGTCAACAAATTGAACGCCTTATAGTTGCGATGAACCCGGAAATACTCCATCCGTGGCATATGCATTAACTCAACACTTAATTGGAACGGTAACATGTTCTAGGTGAATGTTTAGGTTTCCTTCATCGATGCATAGAATATTTCAAACTCTTTCATGTGGCCTTTATTTATAACGCTATCAGCCGCCCTAAAATTGAGTAGAACGCTGCGAATTGGACCACTCTGCACATACTAGATATTTACAATCCAATTGCCAGCGATTAAACCTATTGCAGAGTCATTAGAGTCGTTTGAAAACCGATTCTTCGTATCTGTCTTGTTGCTATTTTGGACACTTAAATAACTATCAATCTGGACCGTCGTAAACAAAGTGGTTGCAGGAGTAAAGAACGCTTACAGACCCAGTGGCAAGAGAATGGATATGCATTGTGTCTGTTTCCTTTTTAAATTCGTATCTAGAGGGTGATTTTTTAGCTATTGTCTTTTTGGCAACACTGGTTTAAACAGCTGACTCACGTTTCGTGCTTTGTTTCACTGTCAAACATCTTCAGTTTGGTCTACAATTTAACCATGAATCGTCTTACAAACGAGCAACGCTTGCAAATTATTGGATTTTTTTTATCGAAATGCGTGCTCTGGTAAGTTCCATTTTATGGTCATCGACCCACTGAAGCGGCTATTCGGGCTATTGTGACTAAATTTCGCACCAAATTTACATTGTTGGACATTAAACCACCAACACGCTTACGTAGAGTGCGAACTGAAGAAAATATCGCAGCTGTATCGGCCAGTGTTAATGATGACCATCAATTATCGATTCGTCGACGTTCGCAGCGATTGGGCCTCTGTTACTCAACAACGTGGAGAATTTTGCTGAAGGATTTAGGTGTGATGCCTTTCAAAATACAGCTGGTGCAAAAATTGAAGCCTAAAGACCTGCCTACTCTTGGAAAGTTGGCCGAAGATCAACTTTTTTACCGGAAAATTGTGTTCATTGACGAAGCTCATTTTTGGCTCAATTAGTACGTAAATAAGCAGAATTGTCGATTTTGAATATCAGCCAGAAGCATTGCAAGAGCTACCAGTGTATCCAGAAAAGGTCACAGTTTGGTGCGGCTAATGGGCTGGCGGCATCATTGGACCGTACGTAACTGTGAATGATGAGCGCTACCGTGTGATGATATTAAACTTTTGTGTGCCCATAATGAAAGAGCTTGACTTGCATGATATGTGGTTTCAACAAGACGGTTCCGAATGCCGCACAGCACGCGCAACAATGGACTTCTTGAGAGGCGAGTTCGGTGAACATTTTATTTCACGCTCGGGACCGGTCAATTGGCCGCCTAGATCGTGCGATTTAATGCCTTTAGACTATTTTTTGTGGGGCTATGTTAAAGCTCATGTCTATACAGACAAGCCCGTTTCGGAAGACGCATCGGAAGACAACATTGAAGCATTTATTCGTGAGATACCGGCCGAAATGTTAGAAAGAGTATGCCAAAATTGGACTAAGCGAATGGACCATTTGAGGCGCAGTCCAGGTCAATATTTGAAATAATCTTCAAGCATTAAATTATATTGACCGTACTATCAATTCAAACAAAGATTTCGTGCATTTTTCTGAAATTTATGTATTTTTTTTAATGTAATGATTACATTCTATCAAGTTTTTTTTCTGTCTGTCTGTCTTTAAAGTGCAAAGCGCTAAAAAAACAAAGTAAAGAGTACTTCCAGTCTAAGAAAAGCTTCTCAAACTTGGCCGTTCGGAATTGCTCGACAAGGATGCTGTTCACTGTACCCTTCTTAGCCGGGTACAAATACTACTTTTCCACTCTCACTGTAAGGGCACCATTAAACCAAATGAAACAATCGGAAATATTTTCATCGTAGCTATCGAACGATGCTTTCAATTGACTACCAGAGCGCACGAATTCAAAATTTTGGCCGTATATCTCGTTCCAGCAATCCTGACCAAGTCTAAGTCTCAGCTCTTGCAGCTTAATGATCCCAGTGAGGCAACGCTTTGGGCGAATGACAAGAATATTGCTGCCGTTCAATAAAGCGTCTGTCGGAAGCATTCAATCGTGGTCATCGCTTATAAGTTCACGAAATAATAGGATAAAAGGTAATGATGTACAAGATGCGTTCTGTCCGTTTAAGAGAGAGTGAAAGTCTACAGCGGTTTTGAAAACTGGTGACCGCGTCGGGTTATAAGAGAGTCCGCTCTTTAGAAAATCATTTTCATTAAAAATCGTGTAAATAATTTGAAATCTTTCCGGTTACGGTAGGTTTCAACGAATTCCAACAGTTCCATCGCATGTAGAGGAAGAAAAGGAACTGTCAGCAAAAGCTGTCATTAGTTCGGCACGAGATGTCTGTAAAGTGAAGCGGCTTGGAGTGGCGGCTGGTGGTGAGTAATTCAAGTTCAAGAAGCCATCTGAGAGAAGAAGAGGACCTACAGAGACTGGATTCTGTTGGGGGACTCTGCTTCTCGTGATTGTTACACACAGGCGCAAAGAACTTGCAAATTGGCTGTGAAAGCAGGTAAGGAGGAGTCTTGAAAGACATTAGAGAAGATAGAATGTGACCAAAGATCTGCGAAAAAAAAAGTATTCCGGCAAACTGTTCGCTGACTCAGAGGAAGGAATTCTAAAACTAGAGATAGTGTGTTGCTTGCCAATGAAGGGCATATTTTACGCAGTTAGAGCGAGCACTTTTCGGAGCTGCCCCATTCTGCTCTGGGCACTGAAGGTGGCAGACCCTTGGTCTTGAGCAAGGTGGAGAATAGTCCAACGGAGGAGGAAGTCATTTTTGGCGATTGAATCGCTAAAAGTGGGCACATCTGCCGGTCCAGACGAAATCCGACCAAGATGACGTCTTATGGCTCTGTCGTCTCAATAAGGTGGCCCGGGAGCGCGTCGTGACACCTAGCGATTGGCAAACAGAGGTGATTGTCCGGTAAAGTCCACGCTAAGGTGTTAGAGGCGTTCTCCAGACCTGTAGTCTTATCCAGGTTTGGGGATAAATAGTGCGGCTTTCGTCCCGGAAGAAGCACAACCGACCAACTTTTCACTCTAAGAATGGTACTCGCAAACGCGTGGGTATCTGCCAAGCCAATCTACAGCTGTTTTGTAGTTTGCCTCGATGTAAACGAGTATGAGTGTGATGGATATCTTTTGAGGGGCATTCATTCGCTATACACAAACTTTGGCAGCTTTGTTCGGGTTAGTGGTGCTACTTCGCCAAGTGTGCGTCTTGGCACCTTTTTTTTTTTAATTGAATATATGGATTGGAGAGTTAAGGGTGTCATCTGCCAAACTGGATCAACGGCTTGGAAGATCTCTTATCACAAAGGCCAAGATTTGAGGTTTCTTCGTGCGCCGCAATAGGTTGCTGAACTCGGTAGTGCGCGGGGAACTCACTTTGGAGCAGCTACTTTTCCAAACTGAAAGAGTTGTGCTTCGATGATTTGGACACGTGTCTTGAATGTCCTCGAGGCGCGCCTTTAATGTGACTCCATCAGGACGATCGAGTGGCCTGGCGGTGTCTAGCGCGTGCTTCACACCCACGGACCCTTTGGTGGATCATGCGGGTCGAAAATGAGGATGAGGTGATGAGATATGTCCTTTAGAAGAGAGAACACTGTTCTTGCTGAGCCAATGAACTGGTCAACTGTGTCTTATCGATTTGCCATTAAGCCCGCCTGACCGTTCAACTTCACAAATGTGACCAAAGTCTTTAAGATGCGAATCAAAGCCTGCTGAAGACTCTTTCGAAACTGCTGCAAAGTATCACTCCAACACAACCACCGAACAACACGCATTAATGCCTTCAAAATAATCGATAAATGAAAGGCTGTATCCATACGCACATGGGCGTCCCATACTCATATGAATGCAAAAACATCCTGAAACAGAATGTGCCACAGCTGGTGGGTTCCTTCGCGGCATAGGTAATTACTTTCATAAGTTTGTTGTTTTCGGAGTATGAATACAAACGTACCACCCATGGCAGCATCTGCCACAGCAGATTGGTTTCCATTTGCAACCACCCCCCACCACGTTTGTGACATTAAACATTGACGCGGTCATTACGGCAAACAAATCCCCACTCCACGAGCGTTCGAATGTAAATCTCCAGTTAACGTTAAACGCAATCGGGTTTATTCCGACTGGCCAGGTCCCACGGAAGCACTTTAAATTCGTTCTCATCGAGCCAGGAAGCGAATGAGAAAACAAAAAACCCCCGAAATGAAAAACAGGATACCCAGCGACACACTATCAATGCGGGAGAAGAGGTGGAGATTTATTGCCATGGGAAACGCCTCCCAGCGCTTCGTTTCACTGGTGGTGAGTGGTGACGCTCTAGTATCCCTTGTTCCTGCAATGATAGCCCTTCAAATATTGAATAACAAATCCCACCACCATCCACCGAAGGGTGGGAGATTATACTGTATAAATATTAAAAGCCGCCGAGTTTGCTACAATGTGCGGCGTCGACCTGCGTTGCAGTGGAATCCCCAGGATCGGACTCAAGCACACCACATACCATACACGCCGTTCAGCCGTGCAGCCGAGCCGGTCCAAAATGCAAACTAAGACAGGTCACTACGAACACGGCGGCGGCAAGCACGTCGACGAGCACCACAAGAGTGCCCTGCTGCAGTACACACTGTGACAGTGGGGGACACCTAACGCTTAACCTCTCCTCCTAACCTCTGCCATCGTGGGTAGTTTGTTTTGCTAGTTGGTGGCCTGCCGACAGCGGCAATGCTGTGCGTTTTTCCAGTGCATTCAAGGGAGGGTGCCTTGCGAATTCATATGCACCCTCTTGTGGTTTGGCTCTTTTTAAGACCGCTCCGCAGCATCGTTCCGAGAAGTTGACAGTTGAATGCGAGAGAAAGGCCATTTGAAGATGTGATAAAAGGCAATTTATTAAACGGGCCAGTTGATGCGCGCCACCCCACCACAGCGCACACTTTCAAAAGGTATTTACTACAAGTCAGGACAAATCAGCGAGTATCGCTTGAGAAACGATGAGATTCACGGTGACGTAACCCCCGGGGAAAATCCCATTATGTGCATTACAAACCACTTTCCTTGTTCTTGCGTCTGCTGCGGAACCACACGGCGAGGGCAGCCCTCTCGCCTGCCTAACCATGAAAGCCGAGGCTTATGCTGATGTTTGAATAGGAACGTGTCCTGGGAACGGATGAGTGTAAATCAATTAATTGCATTCGCCAGTGTTGCATGTGTGTACTCACTTGACATGCCAGGGGGTGAGTGCAGTTCCACATCCGATGATCTGTGAAGTCAGGGATTCGGCCACCTGGGGTGGTTTTCAATTTGTTTTATGTTAATTTTCGGAAAAAAAACGGCAAACATAAGAGGATTCCCTTGACGACGGGATAAGCGGAAAATTAATCGCTTCTCTGTTTGTTGGCATTTAAATGGACAAATGAGTTGAGTGCACTGCAACTGACTGCATCTTATTGACAAAGGAGATTTTTACGGATTACTGCCATGATAGATGCGCTCTTTTATGCGGACATTACGGACGGAGATAGATATTTTCGTTTTAAAATCGCAGCTGTAGTTGGACTGTTTAGGGCGTGCTGGCAACTTCGCACACATTTTTCAATTTGTCTTCGACTCCTCGGGTTGTACGTTCAGTGAGTTATGTGGTACTACTACAGACAGACATAATATTTAAGGGTGCATTTGATCGCCTGAATCCTATTCCCCATCCTGTACGAAGCTCAATTGGAGGAAACATGCAACAGTGTCTGATTACGTCTGGGGCCCCCGGTTGATTGTGACAGAAATTCGCTTCTTAGCAAAATTTCTAAGGAATGTCATTAGAATAAGTAGGCATCTCACATGGAAGGTCATACTTCAGTGGCCGTGCGGTTTCACAGATAAATTTGCATAAACTCTCTCTTTTCTCGATTTGCGCGGATTCACCTTCGCGCGATATTCACTTTCGATTCGCGCGACTTCGCTTTGCGCGATAAAACGCTTTTTCTTTAAGAAACAATGGTTTTTCTGTTAAAAATATTCGCTCATGTTCATGTAAGTAACCAGTTGTGTTTCAATATTAACTGAGTACCGCAGTACAGGTTTGAGGAGAAGTTTTTGAGTATGACTGAGAAAATGGGGAAAGTAAGGAAACTGAAAAAAAAAAAAACGATGAGATGCCAGATGCTCTGTGAAATGACTCGAGTACCCTGAGAAGAACGAATGAAATGGTGTTCTCTATCAAGTCCAAGTGCGTGGGCCTTGACATTACTCACGACAATTTTATAATGTGCTTCTTCCAACAATACTCCCTCACATTACTCATATTTTCAATACAATAACCATGACACTGACTTGCCTTGGAAGAAAGCTAAGCTCACCCGAATACAATCCTATTGCGATTCTTCCGTTTTTATCAAAAGTGTTTGAATACGTTGTTAGTAAAGACATCCACCGACACAACCTCTTAAGCCCATTACAATCATGTTTTCGGAAAGTACATAGCGGACGTGACGTGACGGACGAACTTGCAATAGCTATTGACGAAGACAAAACAACCATGCACACCCTACTGAACTTCTTGAAAGCATTCGACAGTGCTGACCCAACTATGCTCTGTCATAATCTGTCCACCCAATTCAATTTTTGCAACCCCACTATTAAATTAACTCGAATCGTACCCGAGTCCAAGCCGCGTTCCATAATTCAAGACTCTCATATTTTTGTGATGTTCCTTGCGGTGGGCCTCAATGTTCCATTCTCGGTCCGGTGTTATTCTCAATGTTTATAAATGACCTTCTAACGGTGTTGTCGTATTGTTATTTTCATATCTATGCAGTTGATGTTCAGCTTCCTACTAGTTGTGGTTAAAGACTCAGTTGTAAAAATAAATGAGGATCTGAGCTCTATAGCCAATTGGGCTACCAACAAATGTCTAATGCGTGACAGAACCAAAGCCATCACGATCTCGAAACAATCCCCTTCTCTACTAGAATGTTACATGGGTAAAAAATAGTGTGCAATAGTTAATTGACATGGACTGACCACTTCGATAGCTTAGTTTCCAAGATATGTACATCCCTAAAAGTATATAACGACGAACTATACGGGCTGTTCATCGACATCGACTAAGCCAGAAGAGTGAAGATCCAACGATTGAGACGATTGAGAGGCTAGGCCATGTAGAGCGGATGGAAACCAATGCCCGGCCCGAAAAGTCTTCGAATCCACTTCCGAGGGACGACGCAGTAGAGGAAGACCGCGACTCAGGCGGCGCACGCAAGTGGAAAGGGACCTTAACCAACTATGCGTGCAAAACTGGAGACAGCTAGCTAAAGATCGAGCTGGCTGGAGACGCTTGTTGGTTGAGGCTCTGTAAGTAAGTAAGTAAACATCCCTAAGACGCCTGTCAATCATTTAATATATTCTCCCTCTCAATGTCTAACTTAAGCTCGTCAGAGCACTCATATTAATATATGAATCCCAATTGTTCACTGACTGTGATTACTCTTCTTTCCCCTAGTTGGCAAGAGCAATCAATGCCACTTATGTTTTGTATGCACCAGATGAGGTCATACGCCAGACGCTAGATCAGCAAGCAACCAGACGGCAGCTTACATAGCTTCCCTCGACACCTGCCCAACGATAACCAAAAAATGCAACCTAGGCAACTAACGTAAATAAATATGACTACACAACAGGTTCACGGCGGAATATTGTTAGCAAAGTTCAACCGTGAAGATGGCGTTCTTCGTTTACTTACATAAATAAATAAATACTATCATTTGGTGGTGTGAATGAAAAATGAGTATGGGCATTTTCTCAGAGTTTTGGAGGAAATGCTCCATCTGGCGTGAATACAAATGTGTTTCGTTAAGTTTAACGAATATTCGCCGTTCACATAGGTTGACAGTTGAGTATTACCCGTTTTGGTGTGAATAAGGATGGAATGTATTCAGATATCATTCTTTGAAGTTGAGTGTAGCACACAGGAGGTTACTTAAGCGACTAAAAAGTAAAAATTAAAATAATGGAAATGACTGCGTCGGAGGTGGAATACTATGTCGGATTAAACCTTAATCCTCAACAAAAAAAAAAAAATCTGGAATGGACTATGACGATTTCATCAAGTGTTTGCATTTATATCTTTTTAGGCTTCTTGCAATTCCTCGTTCTAAGAAAAAAAATTTCATCCACAGATCCGCCTTTGCACATGTGGCACAACATACTTGCCTGTTTTTGATACAGTGGTTCTATGAATCCCCACGCCTCTCCATCTCCAACTTGAAAAGCCGAGACACCAATGTATCGAAGGAATATCTTAATCTTCTCCATGCTTGGTATTGCACCACCCCGGGTTTCTCCAGACATTTCGGAGAGGAACTAATTGGTTAACCATTCCATGATGTGAAACTCGAATCTGTAAAGGTTTGTGAAATGATCCCCTGCGTCTCCGAAACGCCGTGAATTATATTGCTTCGTGATTATATTTTTAAAAGTTAATAATTCGCATGTGTTTGCGTTTGTTAATTGAATTTGAAGAATGTTTACAAATAAATTTGACAGCTCTCCAGCCGAGTTTTCAAACGTCAACTTGAGGTAACAAATTGACCATTTCCTTTAACGAACATACTCGACTCAAGTGTTTTTACTCGGAGTGTTTTCTCAGTTTTTATTCACAACACCCATTATCCTATCATTAAAGTACAAGTGTTTTATTAAAGGAAGTTTTTGTTTCTCAAACGAGTTAGATATCATTCGCTTCTCTTAAGAGTGTGTGCGAAAATAAGTCTTCGATTGCGGATTAAAAGAATAAACAATCAGTGCATCTGAAGGTTCATTGAACATTTCATCGTCCAACGGAAGTACTAGGAGGAAGAACCTCCTCATCGCAACTGGCCTGGCCTCTTCCTCTTAAACGAGGCATAACACTACACGGTATACCTACACCTGCACAGGCATGATCATGTCTCAGAAAAACTTCGTATTCTCCTAGGATGCGAATTAGAAGCTACAGATCGTGCATATTCGATCATAGTCGATCGAGTCAAGATTTTACCTTAAGGCTCTCCATTCATACTGGTTTAATATCACGCATGCATGCTGTCCATCTATGGAATAACCTACCGTCACAGGTAGGATCAAAGATCGAGTACAGACAATTTTGTAAGTCTTGTTTCTCCCATTTCTCTCGTCCGAACTGAAACTTCTTCTTCTTGATTGGCGCTACAGTCCGGGTGGACCTGGGCCTCAACCAACATGCCTCTCCAGCCAGCACGATCTTTCGCCAGCTGCCTCCAGTTGCGCACACCTAGTTGGTTGAGGTCCTTTTCAACTTGTGTGCGCCATCTAGTCCGAGGACGTCCTCTTTTGCGCTGTCCCAATGGCTCGGTGTCGAAGACTCTTCGGGCCGGAGCTGTGGTGTCCATCCGCTCAACATGACCTAGCCATCTTAAGCGTTGGATCCGAAGACGCTTAACTAGGTGCATGCCGCTGTACAGCCCGTATAGTTCGTGGTTGAACCTTCTCCTCCAAACGCCATCAACGCAAACAGCACCAAAGATCGCACGCAGAACTTTTCTCTCAAAACAACCAAGAGCTGATAAGGACCTATCAGGTTGTTGACAAAGGGTTTCAGGCGTTCACACAGAACGGCAGAGAGTATCTTATAAGCGATGTTAAGGAGGCTGATCCCTCTATAGTTGGCGCAGTCAAAGGGGTCTCCTTTCTTGTGGACCGGACAAACGACTCTGAGATTCCACTCATCGGCATCCGAACTGAAACAATTCCTCAAAATGTCTGTTTTTGTTTTTATTTTTGAGTGCATTTGTGCTCAGTAGCTTAAAATGTTGCAAACTAACAATTTTTTAACATAAATTGTAAAGGCCGATGTTGATGTTGAACGAAACACAAATTATTTACGAAATTACAGTCATTTCCTCTTATGATGATAGTATGGCTCAGTTATGTATGGAACAAAATATCGGACAAATGGCCCTCGCTGCCTCGGCGGCACACCTCCATCCGATGGTCCAAATTTTCGATGACGTTAAAGCATAATTAAAGTCCTATGCCGTTAATGTGCCGAGCTATCACATCCTTTAGCTCTTGAATTGTTGCTGGCTTATCGACGTACACCTTTTCTTTCAAATAACCCCAAAAAAAATGCAACTGTGTCAAATTACATGATCTTAGCGGCCAATTGACATCGCCACCACGTGAGATAACACGGCCATTGAATTTGTCGCGCATAAGAGCCATTGTTTCATTAGCTGTGTGGCAAGTGGCACCGTCCTGTTGAAACCAAACATCATCCACATTCATATCTTCCAATTCGGACCAAAAATTTTGACGATAGCGAACACCATTCACAGTAAATGCCTAACCGGCCGCATTTTGGAAAAAAAAATACGGCCCGACGATGCCGTCAGCCTATAAACCGCAAAAGACAGTCACTCTTTGTGGTTGCATTGGTTTTTCGACAATCACTCTTTGATCACTCATTCGCCCAAATGTGGCAATTCTGCTTATTGACGAATCCACTGAGGTGAAAATATGCCTCATCATTGAACATGATTTTCTTCGAAATTGATCATCCACTGTTGCCATTTTTTGCCACCATGCTTACCATTGACGACGCTTGAAATGGTCAAGAGGCTTTCGTTCTTGAGTCAATTGCACTTTATAAGCGTGCAAATGCAAGTCTTTATGCATAATGTTCATCGACGACGAGCGTGAGAGGTGGAATTGTTCGGCACGACGACGAGTTGAAGTGGACGGCTCTTAAGCCAGCTAAGCTTATTTTCTGCGATAAGAGCTCTACGAGCATGCACTGGTGTTTTCACATCTAGTACAGACCCGGTTTGCTCAAATTTTTGCACGATTTTTCCTATTGTACGCACATTTGGACGATTAAGTTGACAGAAAAAATCACGAAGTGCTCGATATGCCCATTTTCATAATAAGCCGGAATAACTTTAACGCTCTGCTCGATTGTGTGTCTTTCCATGGTTCCAAATGAGTTAGTCTGAAATTGAGAAATGTCAAATGAAATGCTGAAAAAAACTTGACGTTTGGCTGTGGTTCACATTCAACATCGGCCCCTTTAGTAATAATTGTATAGAATCTAAGACATGTCACTTAAACCCTTATGATTCATTCAAGACCATGTGTAAGGCACGGCGATATAAAATCAATAAATAAATGAAAAATGAAGATGAAATGAATCTCTCGGTTACGCCTTCATTTGAGTTCTGGGTAAAATCAGCATTAAGAGTTCACTCGGCCAGATAAAAGGTATAATTATGTTCGCTTATCCCTGCACTCGGCTTTGGCTGGAGAAGTGGAAAGTATACCAGGTACATGGCTGCAATTCATCTTGAATGACGTTCTTACTTCGTGTTTTTGTGGTTTCGATTTTATGAAAGTCCCTTGCACAGCGCTGTATGAGTGTAAATATATGTACACACTTTTTGTTTTTAATGGCCTTGTGATGCAAGGTTTCTTCCGAAACAATATTAAATCAGATTTCGCTTACATTTATTCACAGTTTTTTTGCAATATTAATGTGGCGCGAAATTAATTTCGAATTAAAGCACGATTCACTCATCTCAACTGGGTCCTCTTTAGATTATTTGGAAGGAGATTTATTCGTCGTCTCATGGCCAAGCTATCTTAAGGGTTGAATACTTAGATGGCTGGGCAAACGGCCCGTACAGTTCGTGGTTGAATCTTCTTCTCCAGAAACGATCAACGCCAGCAGGTCCAAAGAGTGAACGCAGAATTTTTCTCTCGAAAAGACCAAGCGCGTCTTCATTCGCTCTTGAGATAGCCCAGGCTGCCGCGCTATAGAGCAGGACATGGATGACCAGAGTCTTGCATCGAGTTACCTCAGTCCTTCGAGAGAGGGCTCTTCCACTCGATTGCCTCCTGAGCCCAAAGGAACAGTGGTTGGCAAGAGTTATTCTGCGTTTAATTTAGGTATTGATGTTGTTCTTAGGGGCCGAGGTAGATGAAGTCCTTTATCATCTCGAAGTTGTACGTGTCTATGGTGACGTTCTGCTCGAGTCGTCGATGTTGCGTCTCCTTTCTTGATGACAGTATATATTTTGTTTTGCCCTCATTCACTGCTAAGCCCCATTTTCGCCGCGTCCGTTTCAAGGCCAAATCAAGTGTTTGCTTCCTCAGTAAGTATATTTGCATTTTTGCCAAGAAAAGCCGCTCGGCCGAACGAAATGATCCCGTCGTAGCCTTAAATATGCAAAAACTTTTAGCTTGTGACTAAAAAATGTCAGCACAAAAACACTCTTCATTGCTTTAAATAAGTGGCTCTATTGGTTAATTTGTCCATTTGCTACAAACAAAGTCTTTGCAATAAATACATGGTGCAAATAATATTAGGTGTGCTGGACAGTTCTATTTCCGTCCTGCATGACGCTATGGCGGTAATTTTTTGGTCAACGGAAACTCAAAGGTCAGGAACCTTTTAGTCACTTTTCCCGTATTCTACGAAGTATAAAATACGTACTGCAAAACTTCGATAAGTCGAATTTGTATAATTCTATAATTTGATTTGAAATCGAAGAAATTATTTGGCATCAACTTCGATTGTAAAGGAACATTCCTTTATATAAGGTCGACTGGCTGAACATAAATTCTGCGTGTTAATGCATCGCTTTCGACGGCACTGTTCTTAAATATTCTGTTCTCCTTAGGGCTCCTAGTATACTTACGTGTAGGCAATCGTGATTTCGATATGTGAAAGTAGCAACAGTAAGAAAACACACTGGAACTTCTTCTTCTTTGATTGGCGCTACAGTCCGGGGTGGACCTGGGCCTCAACCAACATGCCTCTCCAGCCAGCACGATCGTTCGCCAGCTGCCTCGAGTTGCGCTCACCAAGTTGGTTGAGGTCCTTTTCCACTTGTGTGCGCCATCTAGTCCGAGGACGTCCTCTTTTGCGCTGTCCCAATGGCTCGGTGTCGAAGACTCTTCGGGCCGGAGCTGTGGTGTCCATTCGATCTACATGACCTAGCCATCTTAAGCGTTGGATTTGAAGACGTTTAACTAGGTGCATGCGGCTGTACAGCCCGTATAGTTCTTGGTTGAAACTTCTCCTCCAAACGAAATCAACGCAAACAGGACACATTGGAAGATGTAGGTTTTTATTTTGTTTTGCATGGACTCATAGCTGAGTTTTTGAAAACTATTGGAGGCGCCTAATAAAATGTAATATTTGTCCCATGCCCCATGCCAATATATTCCTGCTCAACGTCGCCTACAATATTCAAGTAATCAAGCCTTTGTACTGCTAATCGTTGACTGAAACGTTTTGTTAAAATTTTTTTTAGTTTAGTTAAAATTAGAGTTTACATTGAAGCGATGGAAGGCAGCAATTGTGCAGGTTCTGACCCTTCATTGGTCGCCGGCCATTAATCCTCTTACAAACGAACAGCGCTTGCAAATTATTGAATTTTTTTTATCAAAATGCGTGCTCTCTTAAGAAAGTTCATGGCGCGCTTCTTCCATTTTATGGTTAGTTCAATCGACCCACTGAAGCGGCTATTCGGGCGATTGTGACTAAATTAAAAAAAAAAAAATTACTAAAACTAAAACCCAAAGAAACAGCGGCTAGCAAAAGCTTTTCTGCGCTTAATCTCAGTACTGATGTTTTTCGTACTAACTTGGTTTCTAGTTAGTCGGCAGTTTTATGCCGAATCCCAAAGGCTTTGTTTAAGAATCTTCCTTCCTCTTTGAGCATTGTCAGTAACTCGAAAGAGGTGGGGTCGTGAAAATTGTTTTCGTCGCACAGAGCATGAATCGAACCTACGACGACGAGGTTGAACATACCCACAACGCCACGGGTTTCTAGTTACCTCAGTGTAAAAAGAACGCATCGCTTTACAACCATTTTGAGAAAAACATAATTGGCTCTGTTTTCACTAACAATGGAGTCTTATGGGAACCCTGCTGGTGTTTAACGAAGTCCAACACTTAAAATCACTTTATGAACACTGTTCAGCTGCTCATGAATGTTAGAAGGCATTCCTCTGCGAAAATCCCACACCCGGAGACACCCATTACCCTTTGCCAGCCAATCATCAGGCATCACCTGATTCGACTCAAGTTCACAAGAAACTGAAACGAGTACACAACTTCCCGATGAAGTTAATTCGGGGTCTTTCTGCCAGAGCGATGATCTCAACCGATAACTTGATCACTGTGGCTTACTACCTCAACCCACAAAGGCCATTGAGTTAGCGTTGACTAGTAGTTAAAATTTTTTTTGATTATTTATTTTTGCCTTTAAATATGTTTCGTTTTATTTTCCAAATTGGCGTCGACAATTTTGCGATTTTTGGCAATTTTAACTGTTGACCTGGCAACTATGGACTCAACTAAATAGGTAAGTAAAATGTTGTGTGTAAATGGTTGAGAAAAAACCGTAATTTCCATCCGTTTTGCTGCAGCACACATTGATAATTCAAATTTCAACATGTACATATGCACACAGTCAACGAATTGTACTCATTATGAGTAGGGATGTGAATGAGAGATTGGGATAGGCATCAATGAGAAAAGAAAATTCAAATTCTTCTCTGAGATCTGGTTCGAGCAGTCTAATTATTGTTTTAAATTAATTGCGGAGTAAACATTTATTCAAAATCGGCTTCAGTACATCTACAACGGAACACTTTTCTCGACATTTTTCTTAATAATCACATTATTGCAAAAATGCCGATGAAAAGGAAAGCTGTTTTTGATCATCAGCAAGCATATGTGAAAAGACGGCGGCTTCTAAGATCTGCACAATCTCAAGAAGCTAGAGTCCAAGTTCGTGAAAATGACAACTTTGCACAGGCTGCCAGAAGAAGTAATGAAACACTGTATGACAGAGAAAAACGGAACGCAAGTAATGGATTGGCTCGACGCAACCGTTTATTGATTGAGACTTCTCAAGTTCGCAGTGTTAGACTCCAGCAGCAGAGAACTAGACAAGGTAAGTTACGTTCTAACAATTGACTGTATATAAAAGAAGAACTATGACCCATCGTTGGATTTCGAAGCGTTGACAAGCGACTTATGCAAGCACAGGCGTCTGCACTTAGCCTCTGTCAATGAACTCCTACTCTCATCTCCCCGTGGTGAAATCCGGGAGCCGAGCACCTTCGACTGAAGATGGGGTACCCAACCCCCGTGGGACGTCATTGCCGGCTGCAAACGAGAGAGGGGGAGAGTGGATGAGTCTGTATCAGGGCTCATCTTCTCTACGGATGGCGGCGGAGGAGCCTATAATCAGATTAGCCAACGGCGACATCCAGAGCTACCTGGTACACCTCCTTTTAGAGCTACTCTGACATATTCGGAGCTCAGATCTAAAAGGTTGCCTTCAAGGTCATATCGGGATTTTGGAGTAGAGTTGGCGGCGGAGGAACCCTATCGTGTAGGGGCAACGGCGGCACTCACAACCTCAGCGAGGTTACCGATACCGGAGTCATCCGGACCCTTCGCCCAAGGGTAAAATAAATGGGCCTGGCCTCCCAGCTGGGGGTTGTGCGTGGGGTTAACACCCTCACCACGTAAAAAAATTTTGTTCAGAGACGACTATTTGCCTCGGATACTGACCGATCTACTGTTGACGACCCCAGCAAACGAACAAATGACCATGCTTTTCGGTTCTGCACGTGGAATGTGAGGTCTCTTAACAGGCCACGTGCAGCCGAAGAACTCGCGGAGGCCCTTGACTGCTATAAAGCAGATATCACCGCCATCCAGGAAGTGCGATGGAATGGGCCGGGCAAGAAGAGGATGAAAAACTGCGACATCTACTACGGTGATTGCAGCAGAGAGAGGCGCTTATTTGGATGTGGATTTGTTGTTCGAGGCAGACTTAGGCAAAAAGTCGAACGCCTCATAACAATCCGCATCAAGGCTACATTCGGCAACATCAGCCTGATATGCGCCCACGCCCCGACAGAGGACAAAGATGATAGTAGCAAAGATGACTTCTATGATCTCCTAGAAAGAACATACGATCAATGCCCCAGCTTTGACACCAAGATCGTTCTAGGAGATTTCAATGCTAAGCTGGGTAAAGAAGAAATCTTTGCTAAAGTCATAGGGAAACACAGCCTACACGACACCACGTCCAGTAACGGACTAAGGCTGGTGGACTTTGTCATGGGACGTAACCTCTCTGTTGCTAGCACGCGGTTCCCACACCTCAACATCCATAAAGGGACATGGCGGTCCCCAGATCAATCAACCGTCAACCAGATTGATCACGTTGCGATCGACGTCAGACACTCCTCCAGCATTCTCGAACTTTCCGAGGAGCCAATGTTGACTCGGACCATTTCCTTGTTGTAGCCAAGGTAAGAATCAGGATATCACGAGAACAACGGAGTCGAGAACGAACACCACGGTTTGACGTCGCAAAGCTACAATCGCAGCGGACTGCCAGGATCTTTGCCGACCGAGTCTCCCAGAAACTCTCTGTTAGTTCGACGCCGCCTGCACAAACCATCGAAGAAGAATGGAGTCGTTGTCAAGAAGCCATCAAAGAAGCTGCCACTGATGTGCTGGGTTTTACGACACCACCTAGAAGGAACCCATGGTTTGACGACGAGTGCAAGCAGGCACATGCAGCCAAACAGGAGGCCTACAAGGCAACGCTGCATCGAACAACGAGGGCTGTTCGTGACCTCTACGAACAGAAGAGAAGGGAAGAGCACCGGCTTCTCAGAAGAAAAAAGAAAGAGCATGAGAAGCGCGCGGTCGAGGAGATGGAGAGGTGTTATGGCAGGAATGACGTCCGAAAGTTTTATCAAAGGGTAAAACAATTATCCAATGGATATAAAACTCGGACAGAAGCCTGTCGGGATGGAAATGGACATCTGGTAGTAGAGTCGCAGTCGATACTGAGAATCTGGAAATATCATTTCTGCAGACTGTTAAACGGCGATGAGGACCAAAATACCGCTGTCAGGCAGAATGTTCCACTCAATCTGGACGATGACAGACGTGAATACCGTCCCCCAGACTTAGACGAGGTCAAGGTAGCAATATCAAGACTGAAGTCTAACAAAGCTGCTGGAGCGGACGGTCTGCCCGCTGAAATATTTAAGGCAGCTGGAGATGATCTGGTTGGGCGCATGCACCAGCTCATCTGGAAGATATGGTCTGAGGAAAGCATGCCCGACGAGTGGAATCTCAGTATCGTTTGCCCGATCCACAAGAAAGGAGACCCCTTCAACTGCGCCAACTATCGAGGGATCAGTCTTCTTTCCATCGCATATAAGATCTTCTCTGCCGTTTTGTGTACCCGCCTGAAGCCATTCATTAATAATCTGATAGGTCCATATCAGTGTGGCTTCAGGCCAGGAAAGTCCACAACAGACCAAATTTTCACACTACGGCAGATCCTGGAAAAGACCCAAGAAATGCAAATCGACACTCACCATCTGTTCGTCGATTTCAAGGCCGCATATGACAGCGTGCATAGAGACGAGCTATACAGCGCCATGTCTAGTTTTGACATTCCTGCCAAACTCGTCAGGTTGTGCAGGATGACGATGGAGAACTCTCGCTGCTCCATCAAGGTCGGTAACGAACTCACCGAGACCTTCGATGTCAAAAAAGGTTTTAGGCAAGGCGACACGCTGTCATGTGACTTCTTTAACATCATACTTGAGAAGATCGTGCGAAACTCAAACGTAAACACCCGAGGCACGATCTTCCAAAAGTCCGTTCAACTGCTTGCTTACGCGGACGACATTGACGTGATTGGACGAACACAGCGAGCCGTCAGTGAGGCTTTTGCTAACATTGAGACGGAAGCGGCTAAAATGGGTCTGGCGGTGAATGAGGGCAAAACGAAGTATATGCTGTCCTCAAAAAAGGACATACAACATCGACGTCTTGGACAGAGCGTCACAATGGGCAGCTATAACTTCGAGGTAGTCAAGGACTTCACTTACCTCGGCTCCGGAGTAAATTGTAGAAATAACATCAGTACCGAGATCAAGCGTAGGATAACTCTTGCCAACCGCTGTTTCTTCGGGCTCAAGAGGCAATTGAGTAATAGAGCCCTCTCTCGAAGAACCAAGTTGACTCTATATAAGACTCTGATCATCCCAGTCCTGCTATACGGCGCGGAGGCATGGACAATCTCGAAAGCGGATGAAGAAGTCCTTGGTCTCTTTGAGAGAAAAGTTCTACGCACGATCTTTGGTCCTGTTTGTGTTGACGGGTTCTGGAGGAGAAGATTCAATCACGAACTGTACGGGCTGTACAGCGACATGAGCCTAGTTAGGCGTCTACGGATCCAACGCCTACGGTGGCTAGGTCATGTAGAGCGTATGGACACCACAGCTCCGGCCCGAAGAATCTTCGAATCCGAACCTGTCGGGCAACGCAACAGAGGACGCCCGCGTTTAAGGTGGCGCACCCAAGTGGAGAAGGACCTCAACCAACTTGGTGTGCGAAACTGGAGACAGCTAGCCAGGGATCGCGCTAGTTGGAGAGGCATGTTGGTTGAGGCCCAGGTCCACCCCGGACTGTAGCGCCACACAAAGAAGAAGAAGATGACCCATCGTTGGAATACTTTAACTTTCCACAAATCTCCATTGGTCGCATGTCGTCAAAGTGTAATTTTTGCCAAGCAATGAAGTTTGAGGGAGAGACTACCAGTTTGTGTTGCGATACAGGTAAAGTACAGGTTGAAGAAACAAACCCGGGCGAAGCCGGGTACGAAATCTAGTAACATCATAATTCAAATATGGGTTATAAGACGTACAGGAAAAGTTCCAGTGAGGAGACAGTGGCGTAACACATTGGCACATCATCGCCTCCTGCGTCAAACGAAAATGTTGCTCACTTGTGACACCCGCATGTGCATTGTCTTCGGCCCTATTTTCCTACGTCGTTCAAATCCTATTTAAAACTCCTTTCTATATCCAATTGTCGCACTTGGTTGAGGCTCAAGCCCACTCGTGACTAACCAGCTACACAGTCACCAAGAAGTATGGTGAATCACGCTTTTAACAGCAATTGAACTCGGTAATACGTCCTCCTTCTCGTCAAGAGTTTTGTGCTCTTTTTTAATTGCAACATCTCACAATTGGACCCATAAAACAACGCTGCTTCAGCATCAAATAAGAAGAGAAAAAAAAAACCAACGAAAGCACATCAAACGAGGAAGCGCATCCTTCGAAAAATGTACACAGCATAAGCTTACCAATTACTCTCAATTGCATTTCATTCCGGTAGTCGCTGCCTGGCATTCAAGCCATTTTACGACAAGGTCGTTGACGTTTAAGTTAAATTATGTCCGAGCATCGATATCCCGTCCGACGGCTCCGAATGTCTCGTCTCCGAGTGTTTCGCCCCCACCCTCAACCAACGCAACATAAAGTGCTACTGCAATAACAAAACAACCGGCGAGGGAGAGAAAGAGAAACGAAAATGAAATAGCCGTTCAATATTATTGCTGTTTTTTCGTTAAACAATTTTACGACAGCAGTTCCTTTCCATCTCCGCAGTCGGCAGTCCGAAGTGCCGCATTTTTGCTCAGAGAAAGAAAGAAGCGTGCATGCCTTTAAATGGCACTTTCAGTGTCCGAAGATCAGCAGGTATCTGTCTCCGGCGCCACACACCCCTGCCTTGCATGACTTAGATTGAGTACATTTTTATTACGCACATTCGAGCCAGCCAACGAGAAAATTGACCAAAAACCATTCAAAGGACACCGAGACTCACTTCCGTGCCCACAATCTTATCAACTCCTGCCACGGCCACACGCATGGGAGCAGACCATCGCCGACAAGCCTTAAATGTGAAATGAGTACCCTTCGGTTGCTGGCGCTGGCGAACGGGGTGTGTATGCCGTGCTCATTCGCTGGCAACAAAGTTGCGCAACACCTGCACGCCTCGGCACATTCGGAGTGGATTTCTCCTTGGGAAAACCGACGCGTCAGTTTTCCCCGCTCGACTGGTAGCTACCCGTGGTGAGTTCGTCGCATTTTCCCCCTCTCGACTTTGCAGAAACTGAGCGAGCGAACAGGGCAAGTCTCGGCTGCAACCCCCGGCGAGGGTATCTCTTTCGATTCGTTTTTCTCCCCCATTTCGCCGCGTTTAATGACAACTGCTATGTAGGAAAAATGTCGACATTGTCGGGGTTATTTTTTCCTATCAGTGTTCAGTTGAAAGCAGACTTTCCGGCTAAAGCGACGCGTTTTCCCGACCCACCGCAGCAGAGCGGGGTTAAAGGTTCAATTGGACTCATTTTTCATTTGATGTGTTCTGTGCGTTGTCAGTGAACTTAAAACACAGATTTGTGATCAGTTGGCTGCAGGCCTTCAATTTATCGCGTCCCTTGTTCAAAAGTGATCAGGATTGCCAATAGAAAAAAAAAAAAAAAACGTGATTGTCCCTAAGTGCTTCTCGTAAAAACAGGAATAGAGGAATTTGAATTGAATTCCCTCGCATCCATTAAACACCCATCAGCGGTGCACCCAAAACGGATTAACGCTGTTCGAGTTTGCCCTCCGCCCCACCCCCCCCCAAGTGAGTGGTGTGCTGCATTTCTGCGACCGCTCTGTTGCTCTAAGTGATACCGTCACCTCACCTCTTGCCAACCGCCAGCAGAGAACGCGCCGTCATTCGTCGTCCTGTTTGATAAAATTTGATCCTCCTCTATTCTGTCGTTTAGTGCGGATGGTGGTCTGTTCTTTTTAGTGCGGATGCTCTCATTGAATATGCGCCACCTAATGGATTTCTGTTTATCTACCAAGGACTCAAGATGATTTCAATGTTATGATGGGGATTTGTGCGGTCTCGTATTAAATGCTTTGCGACAGCGAATACTGATAAGAGTGGAGTTTGGGGACGAACACGGCATTAATCGGGTTTTTCGTACAGTTCGTACAGTAAATTGTACCGCATTCAACCCCCCCGCGGAAGGGTACAACAGAGAGTCGGAGAGAGTGGGTTGCAATAGCACTTAGTGGACTTAAATGTTTCGCACTTGTTCATAGTTTCCGTTCGCCATCGCGTATCGTGTATTGTTGCAACAGTTTTTTGTTTGTCCATTTTAACTGTGTTTCTCTGTGTTTTTCTTTCGATTTTTCGTGGTTTTTCTTTTGGGTTTCACTTTGTGTGGTCTTTTAGTGAAGTGGCTTTGGCAGTAAAACCAGGTTAAGCCTTCGCCGTGCATATTGTTTTCACGGGCCTGAGCGAGCCAAAGGAGAGCACGAACGAGTGTGTGTGGGTGCGTGTGTGATAGGAAAACAAATTGAAAATAATTGGTACTGATTGGATAATACCGAGGAGAGAGTGTGTGAAGTGAACAGAGAATTCTATATCGAACATCAAGCAAGGATTTAGGATTATCGTTGAGTTTAGTTGGTCCGGACTGTAGTTGCAAAGTGGAGCACCGGGCTTGTGGTAATTCGTGGTAAGTGTTTTAGGTTTCTTTTTCAAATTGAGTTAAATCCAGAATTATAGACTTGTGACGTTGGTAAATCCCCTTGTGGTTTCAATTTGACTCTCGTTGCTCGAGTGTGTATCTATCGAAGTTGGTGTACATACTTTGGGGAAAAAAAGGATTCTTAAGTGTCTGCTCCGATTTGGAGCGCATGTTTTTTGCTTCCAACTAGAAGACTGTATGCCACCAGTGCTGCGGCACACATGCACGTACGCACGCAGGCTTTAGTTCTGATTGATGACAGACGGAATTTCGACTAACCATTGATTGGTTTAAGCCCACATGGCGAAGGTATCATCGGAGCTGTCTGAGGAAAATCGGGGTGCTTTAGGGAGGTTCTTTGCCTGATTGTCGGTGAGGGATAACATGTTGGTTGGCTTGGACGTCTTGTTGACATGTAGCATCGAGGCGCGCAGAAAGAGTCCCTTAAAATGACTGGAATTGTGTGTGGTCGGATGCTTTTTGGGGGTTTAACGTTGGTGATTTGGAGCCACAAACGACTTCATAAAGCGATCAATTTTGTGTTTTAAAAGGGTTCTGGTTCAAAGAAATTCTTCGATTTGACGATCAGTGAAGGATCCTTACCGATCGGCCGTAACTAATTGGTTTTTGGTCCTGCGATGCCAACGAAGTGCTTAATTTTCTTCCTGATTGTAATAAGCATGTCTCAAAAATTTCTAAATCTGTAAACGCCGCCTTTGGGCTTGCAAGTGACAAATGGAAGAAATTTACTGTCACGTATAGTGCACAGATTGTCATATTGCATTAGCTACGTCCACATTATTCCAGCTGGTAGCCCGTGGCGTTGTGGTAATGTGCGTAGACCCCAACGCATTTGAGCCCCGATGTCAGGGTTCGGTTCAGGCCCGGTCTGTACGACAAAAAAAATATTTTCTCGGCCCCACCTGTTTCGAATCATTAGTAATGTTCAAACATCATTTTATGTCCAGAATGCGTTTCTCAAACTTAGCCGTTCGGAGTCGGCATAAAATTGTAGGTCCCTTCCACACACAACACGAATAGCTGCTAAGAAGCTAAGCCCTGACCCTCTACGGGCTTTAGCGCCACCCAGGCATGTCGTCTGAACAGCCAACTATGCTCTGCGTTCACATAGTACTCCGGATTGACGGACTTCCCATGTGGGGATAGTTAAGTGAAGGCCGCCCTTGCGACCGTCGTACGTTCAAATTTGTGTGATATGGTATGAATTGGTGTATACTAGGTATCCGGTCCTTCAACATGTCGTACCAGCGGGTATTGTAATGTGAACTTATCTAAAGTTTCCTGCTAAAAGGTGATTTTTTAGCTATAATCTTTTTGGCAACACTGGTTTAAACCGCTGACTTACGTTTCGTGTTTTATTTCACTGTCAAAGATCTTCAGTTCGGTCTACAATTCAACCACGAATCGCCTTACAAGCGAACAACGCTTGCAAATTATTGAATTTTGCTATTAAAATGCGTGCTCTGTTAAAAATCAAAATTGTGTTCAGCGAAGAAGCTCATTTTTGGCTCAATGGGTACGTAAATAAGCAGAATTGTTGATTTTGGAGTGAATATCTCAGTACCAACGTACGATAAACTGAGAGCAAATGCAAAGTAATGACAGAGACATGTAAGACGTTGTCTGTGTCCACCTCTCTTGAACTTAGTTTCAAGTTGATTCGCCACTGCATTTTATCCTTGTTTTGTCATGTCACAGGAAACATTTTGCAAATCAGACAAGACATCCTGCGTCATGGGCTTTCTTCGTGATGTGACTTCTTTCTTCACAGACCAATCACTTGAACTACTCTTTGCTACTAAACATGCAACAAATGCTCGGTTGGCTGATTGTGAAGTGTTTGGAATTGTTCGTGCAGTGCAGCGATAGCACGACTGTTGCCGCCACATGAGTTGTTTTCTGTAAGTCTTCACAGTCTTGGATTTTTCTTGGAAGAGAATGCACTGTCTTCGATGTTGACTGTCTCCTGATGTGTGTGCATCCAAGAGTCGTAGTTTGATATCATCTGCTGTTAAACAATTGTCCCGTGCAGCAAGACTCATTGTAAGTGATGGCATGGCAAGCAGTTCCTAAGCGTACTGATATTAACTACGAACTAATCCGTAGTCTTGATGGTAGTCTGATTGCCCGAATTTCTATCAGTACTCAAAACTAAGTAAGCCCTCGCTTTCGGTGCATCCATCCTTGATAGTACATTGAAAATAAGAAGCGTTCCTGCTTCCAGAAAATTGTCCATTGCGAGACTCCAATCCTGATACTTTTTAGCTTCCTTTAGTTTCTCTATAGCAATTCCCAACTTTCCCAGTTTGCTTAAACCATACAGTAAATGTCCCGGATTCTATATGACAATTACTGCAACATATGCTTACAGAATCGTGTTACTTGTTAGGGCGGGGAAGCCAGCGACTAAAGGGCTTTTCTTTCGCAAGTGTCTCTCATGAAAAATTGTACCGCAAGATCTTGCTTGTTTGAAATTTGCTATCAAGCTACGAAATTGTTGCTCAACGTCGCAAAAATGAAAAAGCCATCTTTAAGGACGTATTTTCACACTTGTGAATAGTTTCCTTAATGATGTGCAAATTCTGTCTGTTTCGCAACCTCAGGTGCGGTGGAAAGTTGTGTATAATGGATTGTCGGACCCAAAATACAAAACTATAGCGTCCCATAAAAACTCCTCACATTTCTGCCGTTTGTAGAAAAAGAGTACATATGTGTTTTAAAGTTTTCCATATCCCATGGCGATGAAAAGAGGCAAGAGGCATTTGCCATTCGTCACAAAACATTCACATCAAATTGTATAGCCGGTAGCCTCTCGTTAATTCAAACTATTACAAAGCTTCTAACTGCACAATTCCACGGGTGATACAGCATTTCAAGCACATATTTGATATCAACCTGAGCGAAGTGAATGAAGAAAAATTATACACCTAATTCTGTTTTTACACGGTAGATTGGTTCCAGAAAAAAACGTGTAAAAAGACATTGGGAATGCCCTTAAATTTGTGATATGAACATACTTCGCAAAAATTAAATTTGACAAACAAAATTTAATCGTGCTAAAAATTTTCAAATCATGCTAAATATAATAAAATCGTGTAAAAAATTGTAAAATATTTTATTTTCAAACCGTGTTATATCAAAACCGTGTAAAAACAGAATTAGGTGTACGAACTTCCGTATATTTTTTCTCGAAAATTTTGCACGCTTGATATTTCAAACCCTCGATAGTTCGAATTTTTGGAGGTTCCTGGAGTTTATTGCGCCGAAGCTGGACTATTTTCATGTCTGACATCCTTAGGTAAAGCATCAAAAAGAAAATAAGGATTTGTTGTCTGCGAATATCAAACTATTACAAATGGTATATTCTATGTCATTGCGACAGAATGTATTGAGTTATGTTGACACAACGCAAACCTATGCATTTCCGAAATTACTGCGCATACACTATCTCAAAAAAATTGTCCATACTCCCCTGACTTTTTAATTCAAAAATGTATACCTTGAGAAGTAAATACTTATCCGAATTCGACAAAATACGAACGAAATGATACGCTCAAGTATTTGTAATAAAATTAGAATGCAACAAGCATCCCCACTTTTTGAAAGCAACAAGCATCCATTTTTCATAGTTGCGACGAAATCAAATGAATGCAATGCTTTTTTAAAAAAAAACATCCCTTATTTAGAATACAAAATTTAACATTAATTTTAATAATGTTCTATTTCGGTACTCCGATGAGAGTTTACTCGTTCCTTTTGACTTAATAAGAAGTTGTGGTGAGTGTGAGTGACGCAGTGGATGTAGGATACGCCTTTACTTGACTTTTCGTTTCCGTGCTGATAAGTTAGATTAGGTTATTGGGCTGTCAGCGAAATTGCCATTGTAGTGTTAATTTGATCCCCACGGCATATGGTGACTGGACCACATTTGAAAACCAGATAAAATTTTATTATCTTTTGCTTGCACTGAGATCCGAACCTGAGACCCCTATAACCAAGGACAGGCACTCCACTAACTGCGCCAGGCAGCCTTTTCATTCTGTCCTGAAACTTATAACGGCCTCCTGGAACTCAGTAATATCTGCCTTATTCCACGTTGAGGACGGATTCAAGTTTCTGAACAGCCTCAGGTGTGTACAGCGTGCTTGCGGTCAACGTTCATACTCGCAATGCAATTGTCGTAAACGTAAGTG
>OU744316.1:31718348-31779682 GCA_916610145.1 Eristalis arbustorum
TTCTCGCAAAAATCAACTAGAAACGAAGCACAGGTTTCGGGGCGACGAAAAATTTAACCCGGTCATTAAGCATTCGTGGGGCCTCGGATCTAGTTTCCACTGTGGTCAGAAATCGCAAGGATTACCAACCCCTCTTCGAAGACAATGCAACAGTCAGTGCGCACATATCGAAATAACCAAGCCCCGGCTCTTCAATATCTGTTGCTGTGCCTTACCTTCTCTGAACAGCATTCAGGAACGTCTTTGGTCAGAAACATGACGTCAAAGGCTTCAATCGAATAATAGTCACAAATGTCAAAAAAAAAAAACCCCGTGACGTCGTGATGGTATAATGAACTCGAATGTGTTGGAATAAAGGAAAACTGTGCGACCTTTTGAATGACTTTATCTGTGTTGTTAGACGTCGAACAGACTTAGCCTATCTTTTTCGAGTTATGATTTTCTATTGCCAGCATTTTCTGCAATTTGGCATCACTCGAGTGGTGGCAGTGTTTGCTGCGTTTTCGGAGTGTTTGCAATGCCCGGACAAGAGCATGGTTTCCATCCACTTTAATTCACTTCTGCATACACACCATCCTCTCATCCTTCGTTTGCAGGCGAGAAACTGCCCACGCTTCAGGCAGTGATAGTGTAAACCACCAGTAGCCAATTGCGTTGTAACTCCCTCCCTCGCATTGATTCACTGAAACGCCCATTCAGCCACAATTGCACATTTAGCCAGACGAATTGTCATCCCCTGAATGGAATTCAATTTCACTTACTGCTCAACGACCAAACCCTAATTCCATCCCCGGGTCCATCGGACTCCAATTTCGGCATGAGTTCAACATCAACTCAAATGAGATTACAACACCAGATTCAGGAACCAAACTGCCACATAAATCTCCACTAATCACCCCCCCAACACACACACACGCAACGCTCGGAAAAAAAGCAAAAAGAAAAACTCGAACTCACTCCTCCTGCGGCACTTTTGGTCGCTTAATTATGTTCTGAAGCTCGGGGAACTGCGCACAAAAGGTTTCCCCCTAAATCAAAACGGTATTTGTCTTTTCAAACTGCATATCTTTGACAATTCTTAGCGGACAATTAAAGCATGTCGTGCTGAAGAGGTCCTCCCTAGGTCATCTTGTCGTCGTCGTCTGCCCCTTCTCCACGAGGCGACGGCAGGGCCATCACTGTGGAGGGGTCAAGTAAAAATTTATGGCCAGTGACGAACGCTTTATCCGCTCGTGGCAGTGGTAGAGGCACACTACCACTCGTTGCGCCCGGTCACAGACAATAACACCTCTAATGGTAAAAGTTCCTCCTCCGAATGTGAGCGTAGCAAATTACCATCCGCTCGGAAATGGAATGCTTACAGCGTAAGCGCACACTTATTCCCCTGCTCCCATGATAAACAAGGACACTCACGACAAGAATAAACATAATTATGATTTTTTTTTTTTTTGTTCGTGTTGCTGCTACCCTTCGTTTAGAGTGCTTGCCTCCGTGTCGTGTCTTCGGGGTTGTTGGACACGCCCACTTCAGCCGGACCGGGCTCCTGGCCGCCGGCCCGTTCTTCTTCATCATTTAACAGTTGCGCGTTTTAATTTTTAATTTTATTTTCTTCTCCGGCAAGTTTGTCTCGCCCCCAAAAATGTCAAGAGGCATCCAGACCCCGGCGAGGGACACAAGCATGGAGCGACTCATTTGTGCTGTGTGCTGTTTTGGGAAATTATTAAGCCTGTTTGTGATAAGGATGTTTTCCTACAATCACCCGCCCGACTGGCATGAGACAGAACTTCCGCTAACTGTTTGCGTTCGTTAGTTTCAGCAAGCATATCCAGACGGCCAGACCCACCCCTCAGCAGTGCGCCAGTAAGTAGCCCACACAAGGGGCTTATTCTATATTGCTGAATTCTCTTTGAAGTGGAAACAAGTTAGCGTATTGTAATTAAAGCCAATTGGGGCGATGGTCTTCGTCAGATGAACGCGGCCAATGGGCTATGCGCCCCAGTTTAAAGGGAGTCCCACAAGCAGGAAAGACAGAAGCTCCTTGCAAAGTAATAATCATAGCAACTATTTTGACTTGCAGATTTTCCATGGCGGCGGGGGGCGCTGTTTCCCCTCTCTAATCGGGACACGGCAAGTCGTGGTTGGTTATCGATTTCCTGCGATACGACCTGTCGAGAGGACGTCGAAGACTCTGCCGACAAAAAAGGAGAGTATCGCATTATGTTAGCAGCTGTTAACAGTTAATGGAGCATATAAGAGGATATTCTTTGCTTGCCTTTACGGTTCTCCTCTTTGTTGAGCTCCTTCGGCGAACCGGGTTTTCACTCTCACTCTCTGCCGTTCGGTCAACCCTTTCGAGTGGCGGCGGTGGTCGGGCTTGTGTAAATATTCAATTTGGCTGGACATAGGACCGATTTGAGAGGACGGCCCTTGTGCGTTTGTACGGTTTGATGACTTTAATTTGGACGCCAGCATACCGGGTTGTTGTCTTTTCATATACTTTCCTATGATTACATTGAGCTTGTTTGACTAGTCAATGGCGGGCAGCTGGAGTTGAGGAGGGTAGTTCTGCTCAACCTTGAAATCCTGGGGCTGCTTCGAGGAACATCTGCGTGTAGATTAAATTTAAGACGTCTACCTAGCAACGACGAGGTTCCCAGGAATGTCAAGGTTGATTTACATAGCATTTGTATTCCAGACACTCTTTGCCAACTGTTGGCATGCGGAAAAGGGTGAATTTTCTGTTGATTCGATTTCGCTAAGGAACGTGGAGGAACGTGGAGTGATTCACTCGTCATTGAGTCCTTTTGCGATTCAATTCGACGACTTGATGTATGCCAAACGGTAATGACATCTCTTTCAGAACTCCACGTCAGTTCAACTTGAGTGGGTCGCATGACCAAAGGGCGTCGCGTCGCTGAGACAAAGCACGAACGAGAGACCTGAAGGGCATAACGCACCAGGACGCAATCAGGCGTTTTGGTCCAACAATCTAATCTTTGGTCTGCTAAGCGGTCGCCCATCTACGGTTGTTGCCATATCCACATAATCGATTTGAGAACTTCGTCAACATGACTTTCGCAATTGAAATTTGCGACTCTTTTTCGTAGAAGTGTGACAGGATCAGATCAAATTGCATGCCATACAGTGACTCTGTGCGGAGGCACTGGACTTGTCGACTGATACATGTGGACTTTGTATTTCCCAAGATTATTCATCGAGTGAATAATCCGACTCATTGTTGTCTCACTGCTGTCTACAGCATCGAAACACTGTTGTTCAAGCAGCCACTGAAATATTCCACGCTTTTCCTGGTCCGTTCGACGAAGAAGTCCTCCCACCTAGCCTTGAAGAAGTCGCTACATCCATTTAGAGGCTGAAGATCAACAAAGCCGCAGGCTCAGATGGCCTACCATCGGAGCTTTCCAAAGCTGGGCGCAATGTAATGGTAGGGAGCATGCACCAGATCATTTGCCGAATTTGGGAAGATGAGAGCATGCCCGACGACTGGAATATCAGCTCCATATGCCCCATCCACAAAAAAGGCGATCCTACCTCTTGCAATGCTCATCGTCGCCCACAAGATCCTATCCAGCGTACTGTGTGAACGCCTAAAGCCGTTTCGCACCGCACCAATCGGCACGTACCAGTGCGGCTTCCGGCCCGTCAAATCGACTATAGAACAAATTTTCACACTAAGGCAGATCCTGGAGAAGACCAGCGAGTTTCAAATCGATACTGACCATCTGTTCATCGATTTTAAAGCCGCATACGATAGCACTCATCTCAAGGAGCTTTTCGAAGCGATGGCCGATTTCGCGATTCCGGATTTCGGCACCTGCACCAGATTTCGGCAAGGAGATGCGCTGTCGTGTTATTTCTTCAATTTGGTACTGGTGATGATGCGGAGTGCGGCGGGTAAGAATCAACTGGGAAGGCACTATCTTCTACAAGTCAATCCATCTGTTGGGACTCGCTGATGACATCGACATTATCGCGCGGTCCCAACGTGCAATAGTGGAAGCTTTCACGGCAATTGAGGAACAGGCGAAACGAGCCGGTCTTAAGGTCAACGAGGACAAGACAAAATATATGCTGTCGGGCAAAAAACGATCCGTCGCACACCACCTAGGCCAAAACGTGACAAAAACGTAAAGGAGTTTGCCTACCTCGGGGCAAACGTAAACTCCACAAATGACATCGTAGTGGAGATCCGACGTAGAATCGCTATTGGCAACCGATGCTACTTCGGTCTGTCAAAACAACTGGGCTCGAAACTCCTGACTCGAAGGACCAAATTCATGCCCTACAAAACACTTATCCTGCCAGTCCTACTTTATGGAGCCCAAAGCTGGACCTTAAGTAAGGCTGCAGAGCTGATTCTTGGTGCCTTCGAAAGAAAATTCTTCGTCGGACATATGGTGCCGTCTGCAAGGAAGGCGAATTGAGGCGAAGACACAACCGCGAACTCTACGAGCTGTACAAGGATGTGGATGTAGTCCAGAAGGCAAGAATGCGGCGACTACACTGGCTCGACCATACCGAGCGAATGGACAACAATGCTCCGGAAAAGAGGGTCTTCGAATCTGAGCCTCCTGGTTCGAGAAGGAGAGGAAGACCGAACCTCCGGTACAAAGACCAAGTCATCGCGGATGTAAGACAGCTTGGTCTTGATGACTGGAAGCAGCGTGCCCTGGACCGTCACCGATGGAAGACAGCAATTGCTCAGACTCAGACCCTTCATGGTTCGTCTGCTTGATAAGTAAGCTTCCTGGTCCGTTGGAATCAATTCTGGAGGAAGTTGAACTTTCGAACGGTGGATATGCAAAAATAAATGCATTAAACACATTTACCTTTCCGTTTGCTGTTCTTAATCTGAAATCAACACATTCACTAGCAGCAACCGCATTTTCTCGAAAGCTGAATAGGCTTCCACACATCTGCGACAGAGGCAGCCTTTTCGTATTCTACACAGTGCCTGACCAAAAACTGCTCGAACTGCGTGGACTTTCTAGAGAATTACGTTTTATTTGCTTTTCTCTGTGTACCACGATAAGCGAATGATCACTGATGGGTAGTGCAGACTATCAAACATTGAGAGGAGCTAGATATGCTTGATTTCTAATTTAAATGACTTAGACTGATTTCTAAGTAACTTATCTAAGCCCTTACAAACTTGAGATGATTGTACTGGGCTATGGCTCTTTTTGGAAGTGTTGATGTTTGGAATCGAAAGGAGAAATACTCGCTTCACTTACTTGCTTGATAAATGCTGGTCTTGTCAAATCTGCACCTCAGATGGACAGAGTAAATTGTTACATTTAATACTAAAACATATGGTCCTCAGTAATAAAACAAATTTATAAATATTGTACGGCACACTCGTGCGCGAAGGTTTATTGAACCGACTTACGCGGCAGCTTGGCTAGATCTGAAGGACAAATATTACTTATTTTCTATCTATGAACAGCAATGCAGCAATGTACATGATGTCCCGACTGCAGCCACCATCCGGTCCTTGACTGTGATCTGTCAAATCAACCACACTAATCGGATCTGCCACAGCTCTCCTAGATCCTCCAGTGTGGTATTGGATTTAGTGGCAGTTTCCTTAAAGTTGGTTAACTTCTTAGTTTGCAACCTTTCACTTAAAATTTGGTACTTTTTTTTTTCTTGTTTAGGAATTAATTTAGGAATCTTTCAACCGAACTAGACTTAATTTTATTATTTTCTCTTTCATTTCAGGTAAGCTTTTGATTATATCTCATTTGCGTGGAGGTGGTAAGTTTTTGAACCGTGTTGTGAAACATTTCTAACAATCACCGGTTCATTTATTGTGAAATTTTATTTGTTGTAATACACAATATCCTTGATTGTTCCATTTACAGAAAAACTTCTCTATAGCGGACACACGCGGTACCATCATGATTGTCGGTCATAAAAAAGTGTCCGTTTTGGAGAGGTAAAGTGATTTTTTTGTGATAGCCCATGGCCTTGTGGATATGTGCATCGACACCAACGCACTTCGACTCCAGGTGCAATGTCTGGTCCGTACGACGAAAGTAATATTCACGGCTCCACTTCTTTCTAGTCGCTGACAATGCTCAAAGAGTGTCCCTGTCTAGAAAAAGCTACTCAAACTTGGTCGTTCGGAGTCGGTCTATAGATCCCTTTCACTCGATAATAGCAAGCACAACACGAGTGGTTGCTGAGAAGCTAGACCCTGGCCCACTACAGGCTAAGTTCAGCTAAAATGAGTAATGTATGAAATTTGACAAGCAAAATTCACTCTCACTTCTCATGTTAAGGCGTGTGATTTTCACGACCTTTTGTAATTTTGAAACATAGAACTATAGAGGGCCAAGGCCTAGCTTCTCAGCAACCGCTCGTGTTATACGTGCCACTGTTCTTTCAAGTGCGGAAGGCACCTACAGTTTTTGCCAACTTCGAACGGCCAAGTTTGAAAAGCTTTTTCTAGACAGAAGTACTCTTTGAGCATTGTCAGTGACTCGAAAGAAAGGGGCCGTGAAAATTATTTACGTCGCACAGAGCAGGAATTGAACCTACGGAGTTGAGGTTGTGGTGGACGCACATACCCACAAAGCCACGGGCCACCACCTCAAACACCACTATTTTGAAACACAATGCGTTGCATAAAAGCAGTTCATGAGTGCCTCTAAACATTAAATTATGAATCGCATGGGAACACATAAAAAAACATTTTTTCTGCCTCTTCCATGCTAATTTGTACTTCTTGTGTCCGTTATAAGGGGTACAGCTGTTCAATGCACTCTGGAATTCATGTCCATATAAAGAGAGCTCCCATTGTAAAGAGGGTTTGATGCACCACAAGTCCTAGGCTTAGCCATTTTCGATGACCAAATGTCCGTAAAAATAAGTGTCCGTTATAGAAAGGTGTCCGAATATTGAAGTATCGCTATACTATTCATTCTCTATACCTCTATTCCTCGACTGCGTCCGAAAATCTTCCCAGAAGCAAATCTTAAAGAAGGGATGACACATACAAGGAGTTGGTGATAAAGGATACGGACGTATCAGCCTTACTTTAAATAGGGCTCACGGGGTGTTTCAAATCTGTTCGTCCAAAGATCTTAAATATGCATTTATGGAAAGAGGGTATATTATACAGCCAGCTTCGTAGATAAGAAAGCTCGCATTAAAAAGAACAACCAGAAATTGAGTATTAGGGGCATTGTTTACGAATCTGACGAACTTTTACAAGCCGTTGTGTATTTTTTTTTTGTACCCGATATGTTTCACACTTAATCATGAGGCTCTGAAAATTGTGATTGTTGTGAATATATCAGTTTTACCCTGAAAATGGTTAAAACAACATGTTAAGATGTAAGAGGTCGACAGTCTGTACAGTACTTGGCTTCTAAGTAAAGGGTGGTTAAATTTTAAGGGCAGATGTTGATTTTGAATTAAACACAAATTATTTAGGAAATGACTGTCATTTCTTTTTATTATGATAATATTGGTGTGGTTCAATTATTTACGACTCTACTACGAGTTGTCCCTCTTCGTTCCGACAGGCTTCTGTCCGATGTTTGTACCCTTTGGATAGTTGTTTCACCCGCTGGTAAAACTTTCGGACATTATTTCTGCCGTACCACCTCTCACTTTCATCGATCGCGCGCTTCTCATGCTCCTTCTTTTTCTTTTTGAGAAGCCGGTGCTCTTCCCTTCTTTTAAGTTCGTAGAGCTCACGAACCGCTCTCGTCCTTCTATCCAGCGTCGCCTTATATGCTGCTAGCTTCGCTGAATGCACCTGCCGACACTCGTTGTCAAACCATGGGTTTTTTCTAGGTGGCATTTTAAAACCCAGCACATCAGAGGCAGCTTCTCTAATGGCGTTTTGACAACGGTTCCACTGTTCGTCGATTGTTTCGCCTGGCAGGGTTGGACTCTCTGAGAGCTTCAGGGAGACTCGATCGGAGAAGTTCCCATCGGTCGATTGCGATTGTAGCTTTCCAACGTCAAACTGTTTTGGTCTTGCTCTACTCCGTTGTACAATCGATATCCGAGTTCTGACCTTGGCTACAACAAGGTAATGATCCGAGTCGATGTTGGCACCTCGGAACGTTCGGACATCGAGGACACAGGAGGAGTGTCTGACGTCGATCGCAATGTGATCAATCTGGTTGACGGTTGATTGATCAGGGGACCGCCAGGTCCCTTTGTGAATGTTGAGGTAAGGGAACCGCGTGCTGGCTACAGTGAAGTTACGCCCCGTCACGAAGTCCAACAGCCTGAGTCCATTGTCGGACGTGTTGTCGTGTAGGCTGTGTTTACCGACGACTCTAGCAAAGATTTCTTCCTTGCCCAGCTTTGCATTAAAATAACACGGCCATTGAATTTGTCGCGCAGAAGAGCCATTGTTTCGTTAGCTGTGTGGCAAGTGGCACCGTCCTGTTGAAACCACATATCGTTCACATTTATATCTTCCAACTCGGTCCATAAACATTTTACTATAGCGAACACAATTCACAGTAACTGCCTGACTGGCCTCATTTTGGAAAAAATCACTGAAAATGATCATCCACTGTTGCCATTTCTTGCCAACATTCTGACCATTGACGACGCTTGAAATGATCAAAAGGCCTTAGTTCTTGAGTCAATTGCACCTTGTAAGCGTGTAAAAGCAAGTCTTTATGCATAATGTTCATCACGAGCGTGAGAGGTACAATTGTTGGGCACGACGACGATTTGAGGTGGACGGCTCTTCAGCCACACTATCGCGAACAGCAGCAATATTTTCTGCAGTACGAGCTGTATGAGCATGCACTGGTTTGCTCAAATTTTTGCACGACTTTTCCGATTTTACGCACATTTGGACGATTAAGTTGACAGAAAAAAATACAAAGTGCACGATATGATTTGATTTGAACGCCCATTTTCATAATAAGCCTGAATAACGCTTTGCTCTTTCTGTGTTTCAAATTGATTTAGTCTGAAATTGAGAAATGTCAAATGAAATGCAGAAAAAAAATTGACGCTTAGGTGTGGTTCACATTCAACATCGGCCCTTAACATTTAACCACCCTTTATAAGCGATTGCTTGAGAACCATCAACAATACTCCGGTCACAAGGAAAACGAGTAAAGTCTTTTTCACTCATTTTGAGGAAATTTCTGAAAAAAAGTGACACTCTGAAAATAGTGTGAGTGAATTTGTGGCCACATTTGTTAAGATAGGTTTGACTACATTGAGGGCACTGAACCTAATGCCATTGAAATCTCAATTCCGTCTAAAGTCGGTACAGCATGGCCACTCACATTTGTGAGCATGACAATACTGTTGTTTTACGGACTCCCTAATTAAGTAATTGAATGCATAATCCTGCACGGAAGAGGCCATCAATTCATTAATTAATTAATTGACAATGCATCAATTTGTGCAATTATGTTGTCGGGAGGAGGAGTGTTAATTACAGCATCCTGTTTTTCGGATTGTGTGATATTAAAGTCTTTTGAACTTTTGTTGAATAGTGGATTCATAGTAATTTTTCTTCTTGTCAGTCGACATCTGCATCTGTTACCTCTCTCGATTGCTGTGGCAGAACGAGTGCCGACTAAGGCAGTTTCAAAGCGTTTATTCTACCGTCTCTCGCGATAGCTCTTAATTTTTTTCATTTCTCCTTCACACATGGATGTCGTTTGTTTCTATTTGTAGCGAGTGAAAAATTGAAGCGGAACAGCTTTTTAGGAAGAAAACGAACTGTATTTCATGAATTGGGTGCTTAGATGGAAATCCTAATTCTACTTTCCTCGCCTCGATACTCATTGTTTTCCCTATTGATGTTGTTTCGGCGACAACAATATGATCGCCTGGGATGTCTGATACCAGGTACGGACAGTAGCTGCTTGTCTGACCCATTTGGCGGTAGACGTGATAACCGATGAATCGTTTCCTCAGGTGGAAGGATGTATCATGTCTATTACGGCTGACACGTCCGGTGTAGTTTCTGCATCCCCAACTCCGAAATAACTCATGTGACACGGTCTGCACCTAGTACATCTAGCTCCCCTTGCCAAGCCATTATCAAAGTCTCGCAACTATTTTCTGCAGTCGAACGAGTATTCCATTTTGCACCGTGTTACCAAACAATGCGTCCTCAATATTTCCTCATTTACCACCACATTGTCGGTGCATCTGTTGTAAAGTGTATTTCGTGCACATACTTTTCAGCAACAGAAACTTATAATTATAAACTCTGGCGCAGCGTATTTCGACTCAGAAGCACAACTTAAATCCTTCACCAACCAACGTAATCCCTTGCATTTGAGTAATGCTCTCGGAGAAAACTGAATATGTGCTTTAATCCTTTCGTTTGTGAGTACACATTTCAAGCATTATCCTTCGCCATGGTGTGGAATTTCTTTTCTGAATGCTTACGTCGTAGACACAATTGTGTGATGGGACGGTAGATAAAATGTTTTCAAGGTGTTTAAGACAGTTAACACGTCATGTACATGAGCCAGCACAAGCTTTACCCGCGCATGGAACTTTCATCGGATCTGGCCCTATTCTTACCTTCTACGGCTACAATCTGCCTTCTAATCCATTGTATCCCATCATTTGGTTCTAATGATGCTTAATTTCCCAAATTCACGAGGGTAATTCGCCACAGTCCATAAGTGATGGACGCGTGGCGACATTAACAGTTGATTGCTTGCACTGTCAACCACAGCCCCACCCACGGAGCAGTTGACAATTTCCACTCATCGCTATCGCAACAGGGACAGATACCATGCTCAGGGACAATCATGGCAACCATCACGAGGCAACAATCTCTCCAAAGGATGTAGTCGTAACAACAGCTACAAAAAGAGGCAAACTCACGCATAACCGAATAAAAGAAAAATGTAGTGTAGCGTGGTTGCCCAAATGACAATATCAGTGAGAACGATAATAACAACAATAGTCATATGCCAATATCGATAAATGCCCTCCTGCGGGGAAGGGAAGTTTTATATTTTCATCCTGCTCAAGGATGGTCTCCCCCTAAGATAAGAATAGGAAAAATCTGACAGAAAGGCAACTCACTTTGAATGGAGAAGCGGCGCGGCCGTCCGGGCTGTCTGAATCGACCCACAAGCACTAATAAATATGCGCGTCTGTTTAGCAATAACGTCAATATTATGCGTATTGTTCCGCACACACAAACCCTTGTAGTTCGGAAGTTATTCGATGGGATGTGACACACGCACGCATTGTAGGGGTTGTGTCAAGTTTCTTTGTTCGTTGTACGTCCGTCGAAGTGATTTCAGAGAACCCCGTCAGATTAATCTGGAAGTTGCATGACGTCTTCAATTACGTAATCAATTTCGATCGGTGGGCCACAATGTGTGTTGACTATTGTCTTCGGCTTGCCAGTGAAGTGGACTAATACACTTGAGATATTTTTGAGTAGATGTTCTTAAGGGTATGACGGACAAGCTGGGTACATCGGTCGGTTGTCAGCCAACATCCTTGTGCTTGTGAAGCACCCATGAGGTGAGGTGCTTGAGTATTTTGTACCGAAAATGAAACACCCATTGACATTTGAAAGTTCGTATCCAGAAGATTCGCACACATTCGAGCTGGACACAAATAGATTCTGGCCACCGGCTGCCTAACCCTTGAATCTATAGACAATATTCTTGGAAGATGCCTGCCTCCATTGAGGGACATGAGCGGTATTCATGGGAGGCTTGAAGAATGTAATTTCACCTAGCTGCCATGCGTATCGATATGAGCCAATCCTTTGCCATACCATGTGCATCCTTTGAATCTTCCTGCCCTCAAGAAAGGTCACCCACCATCGATGTCTGGGAAAAGGCATCAGATGACATAGCTATGCTGTGACCATGTTCTTTGTTTAAAATGCTGCTGGATGGTGATTAAACGTGTTCCAATAAATATTCTTCCATCTGTGCGTGAAGAGCATTTTAATTTGGTGCCTCTTCAGGGAGCTGAAGTGAACGAACCTAGCGAAAACAAACGAGAATAGCGACAGTTAGCAATGCTGCCGTTAGAGAACCAATGCATAATTTTTGGGTATTTATGTAGGAACGTACAATATTTTCGCCGACCGAGTATCCCTGAAACTCTCTAATAGTTCGACGCTGCCTGCACAAACCATCGAAGAACTGTGGAATCGTTGTCAAAAAGCCATCAGAGAAGCTGCCGCTAATGTGCTGGGTTTTACGACATCATCCAGGAGGAACCCATGGTGAGTGCAGGCAGGTACATGCAGCTAAACAGCAAGCCTACAAGGCAACGTTGCATCGGTTCTGCACCACTCACCTAAAACACCATAAGTCTTGGCGTCATCAACGACCAAGCGTCAACGATATCTCCGGCAGGATGTTGAATGAGCAAGAAATATAACTCCCCCTCGTCTGTGGCATCTCTTAGTTAAGATTACGTGGCTTCTTTTACAGCCCCACGTCGGCTCCAAGTGAATCTTCTTATCAACCTCAAGTTACGATCACATAATAATATATAATATGGGTGGCGCTTCAGCCCATAGAGGGCCAGGGCCTAGCTTCTCAGCAACCTCTCGTGTTGTGCATGCTATTGTTCTCACACGGATGGAAGGGACCTACAGTTTTATGCCGACTCCGAACGGCCATGTTTGAGAAGCTTTTTCTAGACAGGAAATACACTTTGAGCATTGTCAGTGACTCGAAAGAGGTGGGGTCGTGAAATTAATTTTTGTCCCTCAGAGCAGGAATCGAACCTACGACGTCGAAGTTGGGGTCGACGCACATACCCACAACGCCACGGGCCACCACAAGTCACGATCACATTCCGATGTAAAAAGGAGAAGAATGGCGCACTGTTTTTGAGAATATTATAAGAAGGGACTCTATAGAGTCAAAAGGACTCATATTTTTTAGGCTGACCCGGGGGCTCATAATTTTTAGATTTGATTCATATTGTTAAGAACGCCTAACGTTTTATTTCACGTTCCCATTTGCATAACTTGGAGCCTTTCATTTCAAATGCCTGAGTACATACTACTATTGCACCCAGAGGTGGCTCTGGCCAGATTTCGGGCCAGGAAAGGAATGCCTGGCTCCAATGAAGGGTCGGGCGCTGGTGTTTTCGCAGAGGGTGGATTTTCAAGCCGAAACATATGCGATCATTATGGCAATACGCTATATTCGGAAGAACTGGTGGGCGGTTCGACCGATCTGTGTCTGTAGCGACAGCCTTTTACTCAACCCTTCAGCTCTTCCAAGACAGTGCAACTTCTCTCTGAATTTGATTGGCCGTCAAAATGCCCTGAAACTCATCTGGATCCCAGGGCACCAAGTAATCGTTGGCGATCTCATCGCCGATGAACTTGCCAGCCAAGGATCAGAGGAAACTTTCTTAGGAACTGAATCAGCGCTCGGACTACCTGCGTCTGTGGTCATTGCTGACATTGATAGTTGAGAGAGCACAATCCAAGATGGCATGACTCTCCAGGATGTAGATAGACCAAGCGTTTGCTCCCAAACGTCTGTAGGAAATCCGCGGAAATTTGTGTTCCCCTTGACAGAAAAGTACTTGGCTTAAGCGAAGAACCCTCTGCGACGCCTGCGGAGAAAAGCACTTCCTCTGTCACTGTCCCGCTTTTACTCGGATCAGGCGGCAGGTCTTCGGCGCTGATTCTGAAGGCTCTTCATCACGGAAGCGCCTACTGGTCTTCAGAAAGAATTTTAGGTTGCTGGTAGTACAATGGGTCGGGTTTCTCATCTCTGTGAAGCGAGATTACGAGTACTACTGCAGTTGAATTTCTAGCTTGTGCTAGCTTGTGGCTATTAGACAGCAAGGTGGAACCTGCAGTTTCTTTGCCGTGCGCATTATTTAGTATTAAAGGAAACACCGATTTAAGTCCAATCACTGTCCAGTCGTGAGAGCTCTTGTTTGGCAACAGTGGATGAGGCCCATTCTTTTTTCTTGCAAAAGCCTTGACCATTAATTAACGACTACGGGGTTGCTGAGTATAACAAAATTTGAGTCAGTTTAGTAGCATAGAGTGGCTGAGTGCCATAAGGAGCAGTCACACTGGGGTCAGAGTAGACCCGCTGTGTACGAAGGATATAGTTGATCCTAATCTACAAACCTTTCAGGGAAGCGATGCAGATGACTGATATTACGAGCTCTGTCATGTCGTTAAATACAGGGCTATGAAGTGGCTCAACAGAGGGAGAGGAGAGGGTACAGCATTTTGATAGAAGCTGTTCAATGGTTTCTGCATAAGTCGAGGCTGCAGATGTCACAGTACCCGTTTATAACAGCAAGAACGATCCTGAGATTCAGCCCATAATCAGATTCAAGTCGAGTTATGGTTTTGGATCGAAGCCTTAATTGTTTTGTGATCAATGACCCATATTGCCGGTAGACCACCTACGTATGGTGAGAACTGTAAGAAAGCGAGCTTTAGTAATGTCTTGCAGTAGCTCTAAGTATGAGCAGCAGCTTACCAACGCCTGAAATGCCTTTTCTACTTTCTAACGAGTTCGTCGGCTTCACACTTCTCCCGGAGATGTGCAGATGTCTCTGACTGACTATCTGTCATCGAGTGGGCGACTTTTTACTCTTGCTTATGAACGACTTCCATTGTTTCATGGTCAACTTTAGAGCATTGGAGTAGCCTCTTGACCGCCGCGACGTATTCGGCAGTAGGTCAAATTCCCCAACAACTCACGGCTCCATTTCCCTCGAGTCATTGAAAATGCTCAGAGAGCATACCTTCCTAGAAGAACCTTCTCAAATTTCGTCGCTCGGAGTCGACCTAGGCATGTACTCGTCCACTTGTCAAAGTCAACAATGCCGCACTCAACCCGAATAGATGCCACACCCTGTTCGACGACGGACTGTACTCCAAACACATGTGATTTGTGATTCGATACCGCCTGTATCGAGACAATTGGTTTTCACGTCAAGAGCAGTGAAACATGTTGAGTGAAGAAGGGAGTCTTTGAATTGCCCTGCCCGGACAATCTCACAGAGCTGCAAATAACTTTTCACACTCATTTGAAAGTCCACACGACAACACACGCCTGCCTATATTCGAAAGTACAGCCAAGGCAGAGTCACCTGCTAAGTGGTGCTTGTTGATTTGTCATTAAAGAGGGCACTCCGCAGGTTATCCGTGCATGTAGCCCCTCCTCGTAGTGCATTCAACATCTCGTCAGGAGTCAATGTTGAATGCCCCAACAACACAGCAGCTGATTACAAGAACAAAGGGAACATGACGCTTATCTGCACACTATGCACAGCCAGCTGGCATTTCGGAAAACTTTCAATGTGCAAAGCCGGGGCGGAGAAGTGAAAAGATCCGAATGTATTCCCTGGTACATCAGTATCATCCTTCCATGGCCATTTTACGTCGTTAGGTATCTGCCCAAGTTGGAAAACTTGCAAGACGACTTTGATGAGCACAAGCAAGAAAGTGTACATTTGTATCTTGAGAAATTTCACTCAGTTTTATTTCTGGCAGCGTTCATTCCGTTCCGCCTTTGAGGAGTGGCCTCATGTTCGAAATGCTTTTGACCGGAAATCGCAACGGAATTCAATGGAATCCGATGGGGAAACCCTTTGATCTTTGCGCGCCACTGTGTGAAGCCCCTTCGGGGCGCTGCTGTTGGCCGGGCGAAGAATCCTTTATAATTAAATAAACGAAGCAATCCTTTTTGCGCCAGGAAAATATAGATGTATCTGCTGTTCAACTTGTTTGCAGAGGTGCTGGCGTGTGGATTGACCCTTGCGGCGCGTGCAGAGGCTTCAATTAAACACATGCCAGCCCCTTCGGCGTCATGTGGTGCCAACAGATGTACACATGAGCTTGCAACGGCGCTCCGAAGATTTGCGGATAAGGATATTGATTAAGGATACTTTTCTTCTTTTTATCCTTTATCGAAATTCAATTATAAGTGCTGAATTTGCCACGTGAGACCCACGTCTCTGCTGGGACGGAGTACACGCGTGTGTGTGTGTGCATGGGGATATTGAATTTTTGCGGCTTTCAACTTTAGGGCTTTCGAAAGCAATTCAATCAGCGGGAGGGAAACGATGGATGTGCGCTTGGGCACAAACAAACCATGCCGTCTAATCAAATTGGTAAAAAATAGCTTGGATGGGGTTTGTTCGTGTTTTGAAAATAATATTGATCTTTCCGATGCCTGGTACGAAGAGAGGGACAAGAGAGAGAACCTTGTGGATTGCCGGGCTTTTGTGGTGGAAAACAGACGTAGCTAGAAGTTGTGGTCTTCAAAAATGCAAATTTATGTATGCCTGCAGGCTTCGCATCGAACCGCGGCCTCACTTGCGTTGGTGTGCTGAACTGTGTCCAGAGTGTTGGCTATTCCTCGCACTTTCACAAAAGAAGTATCAATCGTTGTAGAGTGAAGATCATTTTTGATGGTACAAAGAAAAAAGTCTCCGTACAGCGGATTACTTGGCGTTGGATCCGTAGACGTCCGGTTATCTCCAGTGCTGCCGATGATGTCAATGTCATCAGCAACTGCGAGCAGCCGTTCATGTTTGAGGAGGATCATGCCAGCCGGTGTTGACGTTTCACTTACAACTTACCCATGACATTTCGCTTGAATGTGTCCACCAAAGTTTAATATGGGTGGCACTACAGCCCATAGATGGCCAGGGCCTAGCTTCTCAGCATCCACTAGTGTTGTGCGTGCTATTGTTCCTTCACGAGTGGAAGGGACCTACAGTTTTATGCCGATTCCGAACGGCCAAGTTTGAGAAGCTTTTTCTAGACAGGAAATACTCTTTGAGCATTGTCAGTGACTCGAAAGAGCTGGAATCGAACCTACGACGTCGAGGTTGGGGTCGACGCACATACCCACAACGCCACGGCACCCCCCACCAAAGTTTACGCCGCCTAAAAAATCAATGTAAGCCGCTGAGAAACCGGCTAAATGCCTAGGATTTGCAGGCGAATACTTTGACGAAAGCCTTAATGAGAAAGTAACACGCAATGCTGGTAAACAATTCACAAGTGTGTCGTGGTTAATGGTAATTTTTCCATTCGTCAATGACCGGGAATTTAGAAGATATTGCGATTACTCTTCGTTTTCGTGTAAAACTACAGTCCACCGTGGACCTGGGACTCAGTCAACAAGCCCGTTCCTGACTGGCTGCCTCCAGTCTCTCACACCAAGTGGTTTGAGGCCATTCTCCACTTAGGTGCATCAACTTAGCCGCAAGTTGAGAGAACTATTCGACACGGAATTGAGTTACTCACCCGCCTTTGGCGCTGGATTCGTAGACGGCAGGTTAGCTCATGTGCAGCCCGTACATTTCGTTGTGGAATCTTGTCCTCCAAATGCTGTCAGCCGAAACAGGACCAAAGACTCCACCCAGCAAGCCTTCCTTGCCATACGCTTTTAAGATTGCCCGTGCTCCCGCGCCGTACCGCAAGACTGGGATGATCAGTGGCTCGTATCATCAGTAAGCTTGATCTTTCGATAGAATTGCACCTTGATCCAAGTAAATTGTCCGTTGTTTTTTCTCCGAGGTGGTGTCATTGTGGGTGATAACTTACCTCTGTCTTAACGTAAGGTCTATCTTACGCGCTTCCTTCTCGGTACCCACATAAGCCACACTGACAGTAGGCCCTGTGCCGCCGATGATGTCTATGTCATCAAGCAAGTGCGAGGAGCTGTACAGATTTGGTGTTGACATTTCAGTTACACTCCAACTCCTCTGGAACGACGTTAAATGACTAGGCAGGCCCCCAAAATTAGCCTATGGTTGTTTTCCATTCGCAGTCCCTTAGGAGGTAAACCCAAGCAGCCTCTGCCAAAATAAACGCCAAGCACCCTCAATTTCCCATAATTTATACACGCCCCACCGACGAAAACAAAAACCCCCGCTTAATAAGTCTATTTCGTCCTGGATTACACTTCCGTTACACTTACCTGTTTGCCATGACCTAAAGTGCCAATCTCGAATACATGCAAGTCTACGTGGCTGCAATGCAAATGTACCCCTTTCCAGTTGAAAATAGGTCGCCCTTCGATTAAACTGTATTTACGTCAATAGCCCCTGCAGCCGGAAAGTGGACAGCCACTCCACACACCGGTCAGCGAGGGCGGAACCCACTCAAAAACAAAGTAATCCCGTTCAAAGTGGATCGCCACTCAAAGGAGCAAAAAAAAAGGTTAGGTATTCACATCATGTGCCTGGGCAGAAATTAATTCACTTGAAAATACCAAATGGAAGTGGAACCAAAAATCTGAACAATATTCTCCAATCAGAGGACCGTTATCCCTTTTTCGGTTGTTCCGCCCCCTCCCTACATCACCCAGACCTACATTCACTGTCTTAGCAGGAGAATAAATGGGTCAAATCGAAAAAAAAAAAAATCACCTTGGTACACAATAAACGAATTAAGTCACACCGGTCGGCGGCGGTGAAATTTTGTACTTTTCCCATTACATTAAGGACCCCGCTTGATGCAAGAATGGGGATAGACAGAACTGTTAAAAACGAGACGTGCTTTGACTTTTGAAAAAGGACTCTTCGGGCGGACCCTAAAAATACCACAGCGAAGCATTTTTCAATATTTTTGCGGTTGGTTTGACCTTTTTTCGTTTTTTTTTGTTCCTTCTTCATTTTCCACAAAACCCCGCACAACAGAGCAGATTCGCCGGACCAGGGCGTTCTTCTCGTTGTCGTCGTTGTCGGGAAATCTTGACTAAGGGACAGGTACTCGAGTGTTTACTGAGTGAAACCTCTTGACAGTTTTGAGCCAAGGGGAAGCTTAGTCCTTTTAGCGAATTATCCAAAGTGATTTATGTTTTGCTGCGGCCCTTGGTCCCGATCTCCCGATCCCTGTTCTGCCAGATTCATATTAATTGGCTAATTAAGGTATTTTTTGTTTCTTTGCCCCCTTTTTGGCCGTTAAACTAACCGCTGTTCTTGCTGGCTGCGGATTTGGGACACAAATTGGTGGAGGCGGGCCAGTCGCATTCGTAATAGCCGCAAGGATTAATTTGCGTGACGCAATTGCACTGTCCGTTTTTTTTTTTTTTTCATTTTCGATCACGTGACTGATAGAGAATAGTTGATTAGTGCGGTTACGGTGGTTAGTAATTTAAACTGCCGAGGGGGTGCACCGCTAGTCCGTTTATTTGCATACGTGACACTAATGGCAAGTGGAAATTGGTAATTGGAAAAATCAAACTCATGTCGGTGCACATAATGATGGAAAAATTAGCCAATAACTTACCGACCAGGTTGACTCCAATTTGCATCGGAGGTAATAACAATAATGTGGGCGGCACTTTTGCCCGGGGTGGATTTGCAACGGCAGCCCCTTGTATTTTGCGTCCTGTTTGTGTCACAAGGGTGACGGGGGATTGAATCCAGGTTTAAGCCGAGGATGTTTCTGCTGTCAGTTAGGCTCTCCGAGCGAATTAAGTGAGTGGAGAGAACCGGAAGTGGACACCCACGGTAAGGTTCGATGGCAGCCACTCTGACAATGATTACGATCACTAGAGTCTCACTTCAGGTGGCACTGGAGTGCTGAGTGAACCTGGGCCTCGACCAAGAAGCATCTCCATCTTTGGGTAGCTGCCCCCAGTTTCGCAGTTGAAGTCCAACGCAACAGAGGACGTAATCGCACAAGACGAACTCAACAAAGTCGGTGTGCACAGCTGGAGGCAGCTGGCGAAAGATCGCGCCGGCAGGAGATGCATGTTGGTTGAGACCCAGGTCCACCCCGGATTGTAGCGCCAATCAAAGAAGATGAAACTGCCCTGTGAGCTGGTTATCTGGTCCCTTTCCACTTGCCTGTGCCACCTGAGTCTTGGCCTTTCTCTACTGCACCATCCCTCGGTGGAGACCGCGGAAGCACTGATTTCTATCCGATCGATAGGACCTAGCCGATTGAGATCGATGGATCTTCACTTTTCTGGTCGATGTCATACTCCTCCACTCACGGGGCTATAAGATGATGTCTGGCATTCAAATCGATGAATTAATGGACCACAATGAAGTACTGTACCTGTTTAGTGAAATAAATGAATCGATTCGGGCAGACCTCTGTTTCTCTCAGGTTTTTGTCCAAAACCTGCCAAAGTGTGTGGTCCATAGCCCCAGACCGACCAAGTTATTAGATCTTCACACAGTACGACGGGTAAGGTCTTATTTGTAAGCGATATTCAGGAGACTGATGCGGATGAATGACATAGTAGTGGAGATCCGACGTAGAATCACCCTTGGCAACCGATGCTACTTTGGTTTGTCAAAACAACTGGGCTCGTAACTCTTGACTCGAATGACCAAAGTCATGCTCTACAAAACCCTTACTCTGCCAGTCCTGCTTTATGGAGGCGAAAGCTGGACATTAAGCAAGATTGCAGAGCTTATTCTTGGTGCCTTCGGATGGAAAATTCTACGTCATCGGTTATATGGTCCCGTCTGCGAGGAATGTGAATGGGGGAGAAGACACAACAGCGAACTCTACGAGCTGTGCAATGTGGATGTGGATGTAGTACGGAAGGCAAAAATCCTTCGACTACACTGGCTCGGCCACATCGAGCGAATGGACAACAACGCTCCAGCAAAGAGGGTCTTCGAATTCGAGCCTCCTGATTCAAGAAGGAGAGGAAGACCGAACCTCCGGTACAAAGACCAAGTCGTCGCGGATGCAAGACAACTTGGCCTTGATGACTGGAAGCAGCGTGTCGAAGACCGTCGCCGATTGAAGGCAGCAATTGCTCAGGCTAAGACCCTTCATGGTTCGTCTGCCTTATCAGAAAGTAAGGAAGATGCGGACGGAATTCCTTTTTGCAAACCGTGCAGACAATACCCAGACCATTGGTGCTCGCCTTTGAGATTTCATCAAGAGAATCTGAGAAGGCTAGCATTGATTGTCTACTTCTAGCCAGTGCCGGTTTGCAAAAATTGTATTTGCCTGACAACCGATGAATGTCCATTATCGCTCCCTCTCGCCCCTTTCCTTCACAAGCCACTGCTGCGCATTCTCGGTCGCAACTCCCGTTTGATTTTATCAGGCGGGTTGATGCGACTGAGAGTGCGTAGCATCTGACGTAGCGGATTTAGAAGTGTGAATTTGTTGGTGGACCAACTCTTACCAATGTATGGGCATAACACCTACATTGGTTGTTGTTGGAAGCTAAATTTAAATTTACACTTCTGATCTTAGCTTTGCCTAAATCAGTCGGAGTTTGGTTTTTCATATCTCCCCTTTGTAATCTATGGGAAATTTTAGAGTTGATGTGAGCAATGTTCGCGGTCTCAGAGCGAATCTCTTTGCTGTGTACGTCCACCTATCCCGTTACAAACCAGCCGTCTTGGCGCTAAGTGAAACACAGGTAGGCGAAAATACCGAATTATCGGATTTGAACCTGCCTGGATATAGCTTAGTGCCGCTTTTCTTTTTACACCGCGGTCTCGCCATCTACGTGCGTAGTGATGTAGCTTACCAACTTCAACCACAATACGGCCTTTGTTCCAATCCGGAATTCAATTTTCTGTGGTTAAAATTCCATGTCCGTAAGCATTTAATCCACTACTGCTTTATTTATAGAAGTCCAAACTTGGATAGCAATTCAACTTTTAACGAATTTGATGCGCTATCCGATTCCATCTCAAGAATTGTTTCCCTGTATCCTCACACTGAAATTGCCATTGCGGGCGATTTCAATGTACACAATTCTAATTGGCTTCGACATTCAGGCCAGACAACACCCGAAGGAAGGTACGTTGAAATCTTTGCTGAGGTAAACAATCTGACCCAGCTTGTAAATGAGCCCACACGAATACCTGACATTGCAGATCATTCCGCCAACACACTGGACCTGTTTCTCACCTCTCATCCTGATAAATATTCTGTTGACATATCGTCGCCTCTAGGCTCGTCAGACCACTGTGTCGTATCAGCTAATTTCTCGTTTTCGCCACAAACAGTTAGAGAACAAATTCCGAAAAGAACAGTATGGCTATACGAGAAAGCCAATTGGAGCGGACTCAACAACTTCTTTAGGAATTTTAACTGGTCACTATGCTTCCTCGATAGTGACGTGGATGCCGCTGCTGATATGATCACAAACATTCTTCTGCTGGGCATGAGATCCTTCATTCCGCATAGAGTGAAGTGTATCAAACCCAGACCAAATGCATGGTATGACTCGAGCTGCAAAGAGGCTATCAGAATAAGAGAGTTGAATTTCCGGTTATACAAAGCCAACCCTACTGAGGAAAACCGGAATAAGTTTAAACGGGCCAGAAATGACTGCAATGCAATAATCCGACGTGTGAAATTCTCCCATGAACAAAAGTTGAGGCAAAAAGTGCTACAATGTCCCAAGGGTAGCAAAAACTTTTGGTCATTTGTGAAAAACATAAAGAATTCCGCCTCGTCATCAATTCCCACGCTCATTTACAATGACATCCCAGCTGTCAGCTCTTTGGACAAAGCCAATCTGCTTGCGGCGCATTTTGCAGCCAGCTCAACTCTGCCAGATTGTAACTTGTCCCCACCTGTAATCGAGAGCGTTGATTTTACCATGGGACAAATTCACTTCCGCACTCGTACAGTTGCAAGAGCACTTAAAGATCTCAACGTGCACAAATCCGCTTGTCCGGATGGTATTCCCCCAATACTTCTGAAGAGGTGTTCTTCTTCGCTGGCAAAACCACTGCGTAAGTTTTTTCATCTATCCTACTCTTCAGGTCTCTTTCCGAGTAGATGGAAAACAGCATTTGTCCAGCCCGTCCCTAAAAAGGGCGAATCTTCGTCACCCACCTCGTACCGACCCATAGCACTTACGTCCCTTCTTTCTAAGGTCATGGAAACGCTGATAAATCGTCAGCTTTTGAAATATCTTGAATCCCGGAAGCTTCTTAATGACCGACAGTATGGCTTCCGCAGCAACAGGTCCACTGGTGATTTGATAGCTTATCTCACCGAAAAGTGGAACCAATCTTTGCACAATGCAGGCGAAAGCAAGATAGTTGCGCTTGATATTTCTAAAGCATTTGACAGAGTTTGGCATCAAGCTCTTTTGTCGAAAATGCGTGCCTATGGTGTTGATGAATCTCTGCTTCTATGGATTAGAAACTACCTTTCGAACCGTTCAATCCAAGTTGTTTTGGATGGGTTCAAGTCTGATATCCACAAAATAAATGCTGGTGTCCCCCCAGGCTCTGTTCTGTCTCCGACACTCTTTCTCATTTTTATAAATGATCTCCTGTCTGCGACTTCTAATCCAATCCACTCCTTCGCTGATGACAGCACCCTCAGCTTTTCATATTCGTTCCAAAATTCACGACCCTGCCCTTCAGACGTAATATTGGAACGGCAGCGTATGTCAAGCACATTGAATTCCGATCTGGACAGCATAATTAACTGGGGTAAGAACAACAGAGTGGAATTCAATGCTTCCAAAACTCAATGCTGTCTGCTGTCTCTAAAGCGAACCCCTGATAATCAGCCATTATCCATGAATGGCGCTTGTATCGACGAAACCGGAAAACTTTCCATCCTCGGTATGTGCATCAACACAACACTTAGTTGGAACGATCATATATTCGAGGTCGCCAAAAATGCCGCGAAATGTTTAGGTTTCCTTAATCGATGCAAGAAATACTTCACCCCCTCTGATTTGGCTTTAATTTATAAGGCGTATATTCGCCCAAAGCTTGAGTATAACGCTCATATCTGGTCTGGTGCCCCCAAGACCACCTTGCACCTACTAGATAGAATCCAAAAGCGAGCGATAAAACTTATAGGAGACAATGATATCGCGGGTTCATTAGACTTGCTTCAACATCGACGAACCGTGTCTTCTTTGTCCGTGTTTTATCGTTATTTTAACAAACAATGCTCAAGTGAGCCGGCTAACTGCATTCCTCCTCTCCTTGAATTCACCCGCAATACACGTCTCGCCAGGAATCCTCATCAGTTTACCCTTAAGCCTACTTTCGGACGCACAGTGAAATTTAGAGACTCGTTTTTTAGCCGCACCACACGAATATGGAATGCTCTTCCCAGCTTAATATTCCCCATAGATTACAACCCGCAGATGTTTAAGACCAATGTGCACAGGTACCTCCTCTCTCTCTCTCCCTCTATACCTTCGGCCCGTGCTGTGTCTTGACCCCGGACAATTAAGGGTATTAATAACCCCTTGAGCACGCGCAAATTATAAAAAAAAAAAAAAAAAATTGAGAGTGCTTTAAATTGCAATGGCGATCGTGTGGAAATTTGATTTTTTCCCAACAGCTTTACTAATTGATTGCATAAGCTCTTCACAGTTCATCAATGTTCCATCACAGAGTAACCTTCAGACATATGGATGTATTCATTATTCACGATTCAAATTCGAAGCAGACTGCAGGTATTATCGAACACATACGTAAACTGTTCATTCATGATATGCATGAGCGAACATCTAAAAGCATGACTCCTTGATCACCTCCACCCACTGGCGCACACATGGCACTCACAGTTGATGGGTATAATCCGGTTCCGAATGATTAATCACAATCGTATTCTTCGTGAAAAGCTTCTCGCATTAAATATTTGATAACAAGACGACCGAAACGAATGGATTTATTCCACTGCTGTGTCTGGCTGTAGTGCCGGCTCTGGTTGACAGCGTCCTCTGGGGTGGAATTAAGACATATTCGAAGGTGTTATAAAATATTTATCCATAACAAATGCGCCGTCAAGGCGACTTAATTCCAAATGTTGTCACTTCGATGTTCGTGTGGTGAGTGAGGGCCACCTGTGGACAACTGTTTGTCAATTAATTGAATGCATTTGGAATGCTTACATTTCAATATGCTACCCACGCAGGGAGTGATCCATTTCGTGTTCATTTAAATGAGCAAAATTGAACGAAACTTAACGAAACAGAGCCATGTGCTTATTATGATCACTGATGTAATGATTTCTGCAAAATCTCTGACCATGACCAACCGCCACCACACTCATAGGTCAGCATAGCCCTCGCTGGACAAAAACTTCTTCACTTCTCAAAACAATTTCCGTCCAATTTATATTTCACGAATCAATTTGTTATTCCAAACAAACAGGTCCGAGTCCGGCAAGCGGAATACAAATGCGAAGGATTCATTAAGAACATCAACCAACTGTTGCCACCTTGTTGTATAATTTCAACAACCTCTGCTGGTGTCTTCAATAAATATGCCACCCTCTGCCGCCCATCCTCACTCGCCAGCAATCCACTTTGCCACTTTGACGTACTCAAGAGAAAACTCTGTTCTGGATCACAGGAAAACCAATACCGATTGGTTTTCGGCAAGCGACTGTGGACATAACTAGATTCACCGAGTTTTGGGGGTTTGAACGCAGCAGGAACCTTAAATGAAATCGTTCCTGCCTAGGATCAAATTAAGACCACACTCAGAAACAACACAATTCCGTCCCGTCCATGCCCGGGTCCACCCCGATCACACCTAACCATTGGTTCATTGCGAATTCAATTGGTGAATAAAACCGAATTGAAGCATCCGGAATCGTTCCTGAAATTGTTATGCGGCATGAATCCTGCAGGAGAGCGGCACACTAACATCAACCGAAAAAGGCACAAAAACAAAAAGAAAAGAAAAAAAAAACGAACCAAAAAAAACTAAATAAGAAAACCGATGAGGAAAGTTTTCTAATTTCTTCTCTCCTCCATCATGGCGAGAGCAAACCAATATCGGGGAGAGTGGAATCGGAAGAACATCGAATTGGACTGAAAATTCATTAGGGAATTGAATTCTCCACTTTCCACCATAAAGAGTCCATCCTCTCATCCGTCAGGCTGTTAGGAGGAACTTTTGCCTTTTCTTTTCCTTTCTGTTTTTTTTCTCCGGTCCCCGTCACTCTTCACACCACCACACCTCCCACACCATCCACCAGCCGCTCGGGGATGGGTTGCCGACGAGATCAAATAGCGGTCCATTCTACCAAGGGAAAACTGAGGAGATGAACACAAATAAACCAAGCCACGCTACGGACAACACCCCGAGCAGAGACCGAATTTACATACACACACACGCGCACACGTTCGGGTAGGACTGCACGGGTACGTGTGTACCGATGCCGGGCGGCAGACTGTGGAGCCATCGGGGAAAAAGTTTTCGACTCACTCGTGCAACAAGGCAAGATGCCCAACAAAATAAATAATACATTTATCTAATGCGCTCGGGCGTACACGACGGGTCACATTGAGTGGGCTGCTTTGTTTCGGTGGCTTGGCCGGAACCAGGGAGGGAAACTGTGGCAGGTTTCTTCTTCTCTTCGGGTCGTGGTGGTGGTTTCCTCAGCAGCGCTGGTGTTTGCCGTGGACGCCATACAACACGACACCCAGGGAGCAACAGTAGGGAGTGCTGCTGATAGCCGTTGCCGTATCGGGCATTAGATTGGCGAATGTTTAACAGGACATGATTGATATTTAAAGAGTGGTAACTAGCTAAATGTAAATATGTGACTCTTTCGTTGTCTGTACATGGAGCGGTCTAAGGTTAAGTAAACACGTCCTGTACGGAGCTAATTTCCGCTTGAAGTCGATCGATCTCTTTGTGGATTACTAAGCCCTGTTGTGGGGCTTCTGAGTTCAGTGAAATTGCATGTCCACCCAATTCGATGGAGATTCACCAAATATAGGCGACATCTCTCAGTGCTTGTACAACTGCAGCACCCTGCGCACAATTTTGACAAAAAAGTCTTCCGTCACTCCGGAAAACATTGTGGATAAAGTATATGCGGCCAGCAGACCATTTTGGATGGGTGCCTTCCGTTGTTACATTTACGAGTCAGTTTAAAAGGTCCCTCTTTCTCCGTGCAATCTCTTGGAAAGCAAGCAATGACAGGCACTTTCTAGTCATCAACACTAAGTTGTCTTACGTTTACTTGGGCCCGTAAACCGGAAGTGCGGAATTCCTCTCCACTTAGAGGCCAGGATTCTCGGGTTGCAAGACGCACTTAGCTGGAGCATAGGTGATCATGCCTCCGAACACGTTCACTCGTCAGATCTTCGCCTTTTAAGGCACTGTGTCCAAGGACACTCACATTAAGAGACCTCCCTGCAGCCCCTCCTGTTGCCTGGCAAATATCCTGGCTGACATGGAGTATCTATCAATCAAACCGGATATCCACCAGTTTTCGCTTCCGCCTCCTTCAATGAATCCTAATTGAGGACGACACACCTGTTTGGGCTGATTGTTGCTGGCATTAGGTCCTTCTCCAGACAGTACTTTACACAAACTCGTCCGCTACCATATTTGATTTTCTCTTTGCACACGATATGTCTCCGCACAGCCGTCGTTGTGCTCCAACTACACGACTGGGACATTCAGTCACAAGGCTATGAACGTTATTGGTCAGATTTTGTTCCTATTGTGGCCCGTGACGTTGTGGGTATGTGCGCCAACCCCAACCTTGACTTCATAGGTTCGATTCCTGCCCTCTGCGACAACAATAATGTTTACGGCTCCACGTCTTTCGAGTCACTGACGATGCTCAAAGAGTATTTCCTGTATAGAAAAAGCTTCTCAAACTTGTCCGTTCGGAGTCGGCATTAAACTGAAGGTCCCTTCCACTCGTGAGAGAACAATAGCACGCACAACACGAGTGGTCACTGAGAAGCTAGGCCCTGACCCTCTACGGGCTGTAGCGCCATCCATATTATTATACTACATTGTTAACCGAATATTGGAACAAGTTAGCTAGCGTGTCGCATTTCTTGTCGCTTTCGGTCAAGTCAGTGCAAGTCATTTATGTAAGGCTCATTCATACACATCCGACGTAAGATACATCTTTCAAAAGTACAAAGCTCAGCTGCTTTGCATGTTGTCTAGGTTTAGCCACCATTCAGTAGGACAATCATGTGTAGACGTACCCAACGTGTCTGATTCTCCATCAAGAGTGCCAATCGCAGAGTTCATGTTTTTTCTTCCCGAGATATACCACCTCGTCTAGTACATCAACACTGTGATGTGACATCTAAATCGATGCCACACCCCATGCAGAGAATTCCCTGAAACACAATAATATCCGCCTCCTAACGTGACGTCCTTGACGTTTCCGCTCGCTGAACTGAATCATTTCCATTATTTATAACCAGCCTATTTCTTTACTAGGGCTGGTTTAATTGGTGCAACCATTGGGCTAGCCGGAATACTTAAGATCGCAAGCGGTAGCCACTCCATTTTAGCCTCCATCTTAGCATTAGAAGCTAACTATTGCTCCTGCTGTCAATCAACAGTTTTGGGCATACAGCTGAGACCATGCCGCAAAGAGTTTGTTACAAACATTGCATTGAATTCAAAAATATCGTCGTATTATGCAAAATTCCATCACTAACCTTACGGCTAGATGGCGCAGTTTGTTCAGTGACGGTTATAAGGGTCCCAGGTTCTCACCACTTGCCGTTGAGATCAAATTAAGGGCACGAAATTATCACAATGGGCCAACAATAGTCTAAGTTTGCTGCAAAACCTAACCTAAAACCAATTAACATTTACTTGCTTACTTGTTTGTCAGGCCGGCGACCTATGAAGGGTCCGTGCTTGAGCCAAAAAAGGACCATCAACGATGGGAGGCAGCACATCGCTGACGGCCCTGGGCATACTGATCCCAGTCATCAAGACCAAACTGTCTTATATCATATTACGGCGTGTCACAAGGTCAGTGAGTCGGAAGCCGGTGTCTGTATTCTTGTCGTGGAGGCTGCGCTTTCCGATCACTCCGCCAAAGATGTTTTCCTTAACCATTTTAGCATTGAAGTATCCGACTACGATTTTGTCATCGTACTCCAGACAGGCACCGTCCGAGAGGTCGTAAGAGTCCTTTTTGACAGAGTCTTCAATTTCGTCGGTGGGGGCGTGTACGTATGGTATATGCAGCCGACATTGAAGAATCTGGCTTAGGTTAGGTTGGGTTGTAGTGACTGACTGCTGCAGAGCAGTCACACTTAGGCCAGAGTAGGCCCATTGTGATACCACGCGGAATGACTTCTCCTAACGCTGGAACCAGTTGGTGCTGCTGATGAACCGATTTAGTTGGCCAATGCTGGCACTTTTTAGCTCGTTACGGCCGCTGAAGTAGTAGGCTCCTAGATGCAGGAACCTACGACTGGCAAGAGCACTGCAAGAGCAGAGAAGGTGATGAGTGTTCTCTTCCTCCTCTTCATCCATGCAGCTTCTGCAAAAATCATTATATGGAGCACCCATCCTGCGAGCATGAGTGCCAATTACACAGTGCCCGGTTATGACTCCTATAAGGGTCCTTACTGACGGCTTGCTGAGTCCAAGTAGACTGAGTGACCGTTTAAGGTTAAGTGATGGCCAGATTTCTTTTGTTTTAAGGCAGGTGGTGCCTTCTAGCCATTTGTGATTGGTGGTTTTAATTGTATGAATCTTTAGAAGATGATAGCCTGTAGCGATCGGCATGGAAGGTGGTACCCCTTCTATCGATAGGGATGAGGTTGTACCACACCTAGCGAGTTCGTCGGCTTTGCAGTTTCCTGGTATGTCACAGTGTCCCGGCACCCACATGAGGTGAATGTTAAAATGCTCGGCCATCTCGTCAAGAGACAGCCTGCAATTAAGGGATGTTTTAGAGTAGAAAATGACATTGTCCAGGGGTTTTATGGCGGCCTGACTATCGGAACAGATGGTGATATCCCTTTTTGATATCACATTGTTTTTAAGCCAGGACAGCGCCTCTTTAATGGCTATGGTTTCTGCCTGAAAAACGCTACAGTGATCAGGGAGCTTCACGGAGATAGCAATGTTGAGGTCTTGTGAATAGACACCCGCACCCACCCCTTCTTTTGTCTTTGATCCATCCGTGAAGATGCGCAGAGGATCTTTCAGTGTTTGCATGTCAGTCATCCAGTCCGATCTGGAGGGAATACTGATTGAGAATTTCTTTTCAAAGATGGCCTGGGGTAGTAGGCGGTCGGTGTCGCTAGATAGGCAATTGAATTCCTTGAGAATGGTTGAGTGGCCAGTGTTGAGTTCGGACCACAATCGAAGTGTTTTGAGTCTCATGGCTGTACTTGCTGCTGCTTGTTTCCCGAATATTTCCAGTTTTGGAAGATGGAGGAGAATATTCAGTGCGTCTGACGGAGTACTTCTCAGTGCCCCGCTGATACACAGACAGGCCAGTCTTTGTACTCGGTTGAGTGCATTGCAGTTTATAGAATCTGTCTTGGATGCTGATCACAGCCAGGCGATCACTTATCGCTATCGCTTGAAAATCGATGGCTTCAACCGTCTTTCCACAACGAATCCGCATCCGAATATGTGCAACCTTGAGTAGCGGCTGTAATATATGTCGCACTCCTTCTTTTTTTGTAATCCCTTGTTCGAACCAGTGTACTGCCCTGAGTGCAGTAATATCCACCTTATACTGCTTGAGTATATTCTCCAGTTTTTGAGCGGCCCCTGAAGTATAGAGTGCTCTTACATTCCAAGAGCACACTCGCAATTCGTTGTCCTTTCTTCCGTCTCTTGTAACATTTATTAGGCCTCCGTTCAACCTCAAGGGAAGCTCTGCATTCATTGGTTCTCCACACGGTTGTTGTGGCTGCTATGCAGGGGCGCCACGAGAAGGCTTCATGACAACTTGGTCTATGCATCGTAAAGGATCGTTGTTGGCATCTCGCCAATTTAAGTGCGATCACCAACTTTGCCCTGTGATCACAGACCCTGCTCCCACAACTTACATAAGGTGCGATCAAGTCACGTTCTTTGGTCCGACTGTTAAGCGAAAGAAAAACTTAACGAAACTGAACGAACTTGTTGATTTTAGCATTTTCTGATGGACACGAAGGCCAGTCCGCACGTTGATTCGTTCAAGTCATTACAAGTCTGTACTCTTGATTTGAAGAACCTTCTTTCGTTGTCTGGATAATGTGTGTGATAATGTCTGGATAAAATGTGAAATCTAATTTTGGGAATTTGGGATGTCTTCCCCTTTTGAGACAGACAAAAAACTGTGTCTCATTTCACATCAATTGTGATTACTGAGTGTAAGTCACTTTCTTTTCGTAACAAAAGACAGAATGCCCCAGGGTGTCCGGGTGAATGTTCGATGATTCACCACGCGTTTGAAAAGTTTGTGCGAAAGGTTCTGTGAGCAAAGGCTTGAGGTTACATGATAGTCTAGTCCGACACTGGAGTTACATAGAGACCACCCACAAAAAAACGACCAGACATCTGAGATAGTGGAGTGACTGCCCCATATGACATGAACACAGCTGGTACCTGAAGCAGTGGTTAAGGGTTGTCTGTTGGTTGTCTTTATTATTGTCGAATGGAACGATCACGAATGGCCAACAAATCACATGTATTTTGCCATAATTTAGATCAAATTATGCAAGTTGCTTAAGAAATTATAAAATGCTTGCCCAAATTTTACGCAAAGAATGTCAAGGAAACTACGCCCAGCGCTAACTACCTGCCTTAGTTCATTCCTTAACGACACTCCTTAAACCCTAGACAGGCGCCATGAACCCAACACTTACTTTAGTTAATATTAAAACAGGATGTAATGGTCGAACAAATATGAGCAAATAAATTAAAATACATTGACTGTGCTGCTGGCGAGCGCTTGGACTGAGGGTGGTCGCTTTGCCTGATGCGTTGTAGATTTACAGATGGTATGTGACCATTTGATCGCTGCTTACTCGTCGACAACACACAGGCAAAGCGCTTGTCGTCCGGAACAAATAAGTTCCACCGGAACCGTACACATTCACATCCCACACACTGCATAATGGCATTCGAAACGCTTAATTGTTGGTTCATGGCAATGTTTATTGTCCAATTAGGAGGCCCGTACATATCACAGTTAGCAGGAGAGTCGGAGAATACTTTAGCGTCGCATCGCATCGCTGGCAAGAGTAAATTCCAATTTACGGTCCTGAAATAACCATGAGGCCCCCCTTCCTTTCGGATGGAAAATGAACGAGAACGTTCGAATGTCAGGAATGGAATGTCAACTCAATGAGCGAACGGAAGATGGAAACTAATTGAAGTTTAATAGAATGCCTATGCCGATGCCGTTGCCAAGTCTATGTCACATGTTTTCGGCCATAACTGAACTACCATTTCCGGTTGCCGTGTGTGGATGGGAAACTGAACGCCGCCACCTACATTGGCACTTGTAGGGACCCCTTTGAGAAAAGAGAGCCGATTCATCTAGATGGAAGGTTTTGTTTATCCGAGCGGACGGACACTCACACAATTTGCTTTCAACTTCATAAATATTGCATTTGTTGTCTTTGGGTCTTCCACAATCAAGCACTTTGTACGAGAGATGACCTTTTATTGGACCTTGTCACTTCTGAGTGAACCCGAACAGGGCCCCGATGGATAATTCATTCGTTCATTCGACATATCAATCTGAAGCCAGCATGTTTCCGCAGAGTGCTGTATGAAACTGCTGTACGGCGTCGGCTCATTCATTGTCCCGTAAGTGAGTGGGGAAATGTTGAGAAGAGTGTTGGGCCGGTGGGTGAGCTCTGCCGATATCGATGGATAACGACAGATACTCGCACGTGTGGAACGGTGAGTGTGTAAACATCTGAGAACGAAATTAATTTCACTTTTCTATTGAATGTTGATTGGCAGTGAAAGGGTCACAGCAAGGGAACGCATCAATTATCATATGGGTTGCTTGACGATGGCGAATGGATTTTATACATTTTTACGGGTAACTAGAAACCCAAAGCTCAATCAGGCGCAACTGCCAGCTGTGTTGTCTTTAGTTTCCCGTGCGAAACCGATTGTCTTGTGTCCGAGGACGGGCTTGGCATATTTTCATTGTGCCATGGACCGTCACTCATTCATGACGGGTGTCAGCTGCTGTTAGACACGAGCTTAATTTTCTTTACTGTGCAGTGCGTTGACTGATATGATTCAGGCTGTCATAAAGGCATAAGCCTATTGCTCGTCAAATTAGATCAGAGCGGTCGCAGAAGTGACTGATGAAGTGGCCTAGTCTTTTTGAGTCAAGGAATATTGCCAATGTCCAGTGATCATTACCATTGCAGTGAGGTGACTCAGACCGTCACCATAGGCAGCTACAACTTCGAGGTAGCAAAGAAATTCATCCACCTTTGGTCCCAAGTTAGTAGTACGAACGACATCCGTACCGAGATTACGTACAGAATAACTCTTGCCAACCACTATACCTTTGCGCTCAAGATTCAATTGAGAGTCCTCGAAAGACGGAGTCCACATTGTATAAGACCTCAATCATCCCCGTCCTGCTCTATGGCGCGGAAGCCTTGACAATCTCTAAAGCGACAATCTCTCAAGACACACTTGGTCTCTTCGAGAGTAAAATTCTGGGTCCTGGAGAAAAAGATTCAACCACGAACTGTACGGCCTGTACAGCAACATGAGTCTAGTCAGGCGTCTACGTATTCAACGCCTAAGATGGCTAGGATATGTAGAGCGCATGGACAACACTGCTCCAGCTCGAAGAGTCATCGACTCCGAACCAGTGGGACAACGCAGTAGAGGACCACAACGAAACTGATGGCGCCCGCAAGTGTAGAAGGATCTCAACCAACTTGGAGTGCGAAATTGGAGGCAGCTGGCTAAGGATCATGCCGGCTGGAGAGGCTTGTTGGCTGGGGCCCAGGTTCGCCCTGGACTGTAGCTCCGTAAGAAGAAGAGGATAGTGAGTGTACTGACCTCTCTTTTCTCACCAGAAGCAGTTCGTGCCTGGTACGAAATAACGTAGGCCTTTGCCCAGCCTCAGGAAAGGAAGCGGTGCCTAGGCAAGCACACAAGCCGCCTTTGTTGGGTCTAACAATTAATAAGTGTTTCATGAAAATTGAGGCACCTTGCCACAGAGCCATTCCCTGATCGTGTTATCAGCCGTCTTGGTGATGTCGATTGGTCGTCTCAGAGACCCCTTAGGAGGTTTTGTTTTGTGAGCAATCGTGAAGGACCAATGTTGTGCCAACAATCCGGAAACGATTGAAGTACCTAAGAGCAGCATTATTAAACCAATCCGTGCCCGAAACCATTATCAAAGTCGACTAGGCGACACCAGTTCAGGCAGCCTGTGCTACACGCCTTCAGAACGGCTTTAACCCACAAGCACTTCTGATGATTTTAGGAAGAGGAGGAAACCATCAAGAACTTTCTCTCTGCAGCGCCCTCTAAAGGAAATAGTCACTGTTTGGATGTGCTATGTTCAAGTGTCAGCCATTTGTAAACACCAACTGGTTTACGCAGTTGGATTGACCAGAACCGCGTTGCTGAACAAGGCACTTATGCGTGCCTAAAGTAACTGACACCACGTCTCACCTTCCACGGGAACTTTTCTGAGCTTCTGAGGACCCACCCTGACCGCGAGCAGCTCTATTCATTCACCTCCACCAAGTCGTGATTAAAATCTCCGGCACCCTTGGCTTTGTCACAAAATGTTCTTCCAAGAGGTCCTGTTTATGGTCGAAAGACTTTCGAACATTCAGCGACCACCGAAACCGTGCAATCGTTGGAAAATTCACGTGAATAAGCATTTCCTGAACCAGGCACATATCGAGGTCATCCCTGAAGTGAATGTGAACAATAAAAACCACACTCCACACATATTATTCAAATTGTATCCTTTTCATCCCCGACAGCGAACAATGCCCCGTCCACCCTCCGTCTTATCGAATCCACAAAAAGGACACTTTCCAGGCCCACCACCCATCCCACATTCGACGTTCGTCATTCAATTGATGCGGATTGATTCAATGGACGCAAACACACCCTGCCCATGGACGCATAAAATTCCATCAGGCGAGGGCCCTGCAGGATGCTGTATTTGAATAAGATCTGCAAACATTCTCCGCAACATATGTATCCGCTGATCATAATCATATCCAATTCAGAGCCCACCGCCCCCTCGACCACTTCAATCGCAATCAAATCAGATGTCAATATCTTGTGGGAGCCCTTGTGTCCCATGGAATCCCGCCGGAATACAAATGGATTTTCTTGTGTGCACTCGAATTCCTGCCGTCAACTGTGACCAGGCCCGTCCGCGTCGGCCGTGGAATCAATAATGTATTTACTGACCCTGCCCACAGGACGCACACGCTCACCGAAGAATCCTGACGATGTCCTTGACGCTGTGTGAATAATGCGAAGGGGACAGAGAGAGAGAGAGAGAGAGAAATTAAAAGTTTCCCGAATCACGCCACGCCCCCGATACGGCAAGATCAATTATCTCTTATCTTGTGACTTTTGCTTGGCGTTTTGGTTTTAATTCCCGTCGCGCACAGCGGTACAGCGTTGAGAACCCGAAACTTCAAAAGCACGCGCTGTGAATCGCAACAAACGACGACGAAGAGTGTACACTGTACAGCAGCCGCCCCTTTGTTTGTGCTTAACTTTCTCACTGGAAGGACAATTATTACAGGTATCCCTTTGATAATCTTTGTTCAACACTTTCTTTTGCACTCACTGACAGGTGGTGGGTCGTAATTCACATCCCTTCTCGGCGGCACGTGCACAGCACCTCCCGGTGCGTTGTTTTATTGCGCGCCTTGGGCCAAAGACTGTGCCCTAGGATTCATACGTCATATCGTACCACGGAACAATGGAGGATTTTTGTTCGTAATTTCTCTCTTTCGCAACAATCAGAACAATGCGAACAATACAATAAACGGAACAATTATCCTTACAATGTCTATGCGGTGGGTGGTGGGGGCGAGGTTGGAGAACCATGGGCCAAACTTTTTTATGTTCAAGAGATTCGTCCTTTGTTGCTGTTTCGCATGCGTTGACGGGCTGGTCTTGAAGAAGTAGTGCATTTCGGTTTTTTTCTTGTTTTTATTCGCCTCTGAGTTGTGAATAGCTTAAGGTTACATCGGCATACGAGACGAGTGTGTGTGAGGGTGAGGGGCAGACTTTACTTTGTTCTTGAAATCATTGTTCAAAGTTATTGTTCGCAAACGATGTCACAAAAGCGTGCATATCACGCGGATGTGCAGGTGTTTGTGCGGACGGGTGATGAGGTGTAATTTTGAAGAGTAACAGTGATGATTTTTGTCTCAAGAGTCTCAACCAGAAGAAGAAACAATTGAGCTCGGCTGGGTGTTGCTTCTGGAGACATCCACTCAGGACAAAGGCAACGGCGAAGGAATTGTCTCTGTTTTGGTTGTGTTTTGTTACTGCAGTCCGGGGTCAAACTGAAGGGCACGGTATAGAAGACGGGTTTTGTTTTTCTTTTAGAGCTTCTAAAACGGTTTTTGAGACTAGTTTGGCGGCCGTGCTGTGTGTGTTCACGGTTCAGTTTTGGGCACAAGCACTTTCATTTTAAGGAACCGGATTTGTCCTTCTGCGCCAACTTCGGCGTTTCTTTCGTTCGGCGTAGGTTGCGAGACTATGCCTGAAATCAGGTATTTAGCTTGCTTGATCAAGAGAGAATGGTAGGTAACCAGGACGTAGTCCTTGAAGCCTTGTAGAAGTCGGCAACGTTGCTCTTCTTCTAGCTACAATATAAATACGCATACAAAATCCATACAACAATTGAATTCTACGTCCAAGACTTGTGATCTATCGTAGCTGTCATCAGACCGATCCGCCCGTACGCCGTGGTTGTTCGGTGACCCATACTAAACGTGGGGATTCACCTCAGCAAGCTAAGCAAGGTACAGAGACAAGCCTGCATCTGCATCAGCGTCAAAACGATTCCCTTCGATGCACTTGAAATTTTCCTGAACCCCGTTGTTTGTCTGGAAACCAAACACCGACCAACTGTGCGGTTCGTCTTATGGCTTCTTCTGACAAGTGCGATTATACCTATGAACACGCCTACACGAACGAAGCCTTGCCAAAATCGAACAACACTACACTTGAGCTCGAAAGCCTGATTTCGACTACAGACCTGTGGTACGGCAGCACCATACCCTTTGGCAAGGCCATACATTTCTACAAAAGATCTAAAAGTGCCTAAACCCTGAACAAATCTGCTTGTCTCTCCGATCACTTCAGCGTCTTTCAAATGGAAGGACGAAAACAGAAGCCCTGTCCTGGCTGAAGTGATATATCCCGACACACCTGTATCTTCACGGATAGCCAGGCAGCAACTGGATCCCTGGCATCAATGTCTTTAAGCCCAAAAATAATAATCGACAATCGCGCATCTCTTTAAGAGACATCCGAACAGTTAGCTTGTGCCGAGTACCAGGCCATGGAGGCATCTCAGAAAACAGTAGAGCTGACGAACTCGCAAAACTAAACTAAGCTGCCGATTGATGAAATGTCTTCTGATATATTTACTTACTACTTACAGGCCCATGTAGGGTCCGAGCCTGAGACGTCGGGGCCTTCCATCATGAAGTGTCCTGAGCACGCTGCTTCCAATCATCACAACCAAGCTGTCCTGCCCCCGCTATGCTACCCTTCTCCTTCTCGAACCAAGAGGCCGGCTTTCGACCCGCATTGCTGGTGCGTGGATGGCCTTGCGCTCGATGCAGCCGAGCCAGTGCAGTCGACGGATTCTTGGCTTTCTTGACTGCATCCACATTTTGGTGTAGCTGATGGATGTTCGCAGTTGTATCTTCTTCCCCATTCACCTTCCTTGCATATAGGACCACATATCCAAAGTAGAGTTTCTCTTTCGAAGGCGCGAAGAATCAGCTCTGCAGTTTTGCTTAGTATCCAGCTTTGGGGTCCATAAAGCAGGACTGGCAGGATAAGTGTTTTGTAGAGCATGATTTTGGTCCTCCGAGCCTGGAGTTTCGAGCCCCGTTGTTTCGACAAACCAAAGAACCATCGGTTGCCAAGGGCGATTCTACGTCGGATCTCCGCCAAGATCTCATTCGTGGAGTTCGCGTTTGCCTCGAGCTATTCAAACTCCTTTACTATATCAAAATTGTAGCTGTCGATAGTAAGGTTTTGACCCAGGCGGTGTGCAGCGGATCGGTTTTTGGTCGACAGAATATATTTTGTCTTGTCCTCCTCCTAGCTGGTTTTGCTTGTTCTTCAATCACCGTGAAAGCTTCCACTACGGCGCGTTGGGATCGCGCGGCGATGTCGATGTCATCTGCGTATGCCAACAGCTGCCTTGCGTTCTTACAGCAGCCTGTTGCATTATTTTCTCCACTACTAGAATGAGGAACTAGCACTACACCATACATCCTTTCCGAAAGCCGGAGCAGGTTTTGAAATTATTGAGTGGTGAGTGGCAGCCTCCGAAGTCATCATACGTCCTATGTCAAGACTCTGCTTTGTTAGCGTATGCAACTGTCCCTGACATTGGACAGTCGATCTCTGAATGCTGCTGCTACGATGCAATGGTCTGAGTCAGTTTTGGAACTTTATTGAAATCGAGTCGAGTCGATCTACGTCTATTTTGCGAAAGTTTCAAGTTGTAGAAGAGGTTATACTACCACGCAAGGTGCAAAATCGACCACGCATTGTGGTCACTTTATCGCTTTTGTTGCTACTTTTTAACAAACCAATTTCAAAGAAAGATCTGTGCATACAATTCCGTGCAAGTCTATAACTGACAACAGTGGTGCAAAATTGTGAATACAAAGGAGCACACAGCCTCTCATGTGAATTTCTTTTTTGGCAGCAGCGTGGCATGTTTCACTTGAAAGCCAGTTCAACCGAGCGTTTATGTGAAGTCCCAACACTGGCCAGAGTCGACATTCGACCCCCTGAATGTTCGCTCTGATACTTGATGCATGCCTTGCGTCAATGAACGCGTAGTCGATTTCATTTGCGGTTCAACCGTCCGACGGTCGCTAGGTTGCTGGGTGAATTCTTTTCAGAGGGAAACCTGTGTGACTTTTTATCGTATTACGTGATGTCGGAGGGTCTGTTGTATATTGGGTACCTCTATAGTTTACCTCTTAGTTGCAGCTCAACAACCTCTCTACAGAGAAAATAAATGCCAGATGGCTGATGGGTAAGGTAGCACCTGCAAAGCAACAAAAAAATCTGGCCACATCTCGATCCAAAATCAGCCTGATCTTCCCCTTAGACGGTCACAAATGAACATTTCAATGTAATGATATGGATGGCGCTACAGCCCGTAGAGGGTCAGAGCTTAGCTCTTTAGCAATCACCCGTGTTGTGCGTGCCACTGTTCTTTCACGTGTGGAAGGGACCTACAGCTTTATGCCGACTCCGATCGGCCAAGTTTGAGAGGCTTTTTCTAGACAGGAAATACACTTTGAGCATTGTCAGTGACTCTAAAGAGGTGGGGTCGTGAAAATTATTTTTGTCGCACGGAGCAGGGATCAAACCTACGACGTCGAGGTTGGGGTCGACGAACATATTAACAACGCCACGGGCCACGACACTTCTCCTTCTTCTTCTTATGTCGCTACAGACCGAGGTGAACGTGGGCCTCAGTCAACAAGCCGCTACCGCTGGCACGGTCCTTAGCCAGCTGCCTCCAATTTTGCACTCCACCGGAGTGCACCATCGACTTCGTAGTCGTCCTCAATTGGCTTGTCCCACTGTCCCACTTCTCCCGAAACCTTCAACACAAACAGGTGCAAATATTGAAAACAGAATTTTTCTCTCGAAGAGACCAAGTGCGTCTTCAGAGATTGTCAAGGCTTTCGCGCCATAGAGCAGGACGGGGATGATCAAGGTCTAATATAATGTGAGCTTGGTCTTTCGAGAAAGGTGTCTACTACTCAATTGGCTCTTGGGAACAAAGAAAAAGGGGTTGGCAAGAGTTAAACTGCATTTAATCTCGGACTGATGTTGTTCGTACGATTAACTTGGGAGCCAGGGAAGATGTGGTGGCTTACCACATCGAAGTTGTAGCTGCCTATGATGACGTTTTGACCGAGTCGTCGAGGTTATGTGTCCTTTCTTGATGACAGCATATACTTCCCTTTTCCGTCATCTACCGCTAAACCCATTTTTGCCGCCTCCGTTTCAATACGAGCAAGCGCTTCATTGACGGCTTGCTGAGTTTGACTAATCAAGTCAAGGTCGTCCACATATGCTAGCAATTGCACGGATTTTTGGAAGATCGTGCCTCTAGTGTCGGCGTGTGATTTTCGCACGATCTTCTCCCGGACGATGTTGAAGAAATCACATGAAATCCTCTTTTGACATTGAAGGTCTCGGTGAGTTCGTTACCGACCTTGATGGAGCAGCGAGATTTCTCCATCGTTTTCCTGCACAATCTGACGAGTTTGGCAGGAATGTTAAAACTAGACATGGCGCTGTATAGCTCGTCTCTATGCACATGCGCCCTTGAAATCGACGAACAGATGGTGGGTGTCTTCTTGGGTCTTTTCCACTATCATTCGTAGTATGAAGATCTGATCTATTGTGGACTTCCAAGGCCTGAAACCGCGTTGATAAGGACCTATGAGGTTGTTGACAAAGGGTTTTAGGCGCTCACACAAAACGGCAGAAAAGGTCTTGTGGGCGAACATACTGGTGGTGAGGAGTGCCTGTCGAATGTGGCGACTAAGAAATTAATATTTTAGGTTGCGTTGCTTTCCAGTGCAGAGTATATGGCGGTTACATGCTCATTGGTAAACCATTTGAGATACATATACAGCATAGAAGTCAATATGTGGGTACTCCTGGATGTTATGGGACTCTACGGGTATTCAATTTGACTGCTTGACCAGAGGCAATAGTCTGGTGCAATCAAAGGGGTCACCTTTCTTGTGGATCGGGCAAACGATTCTAAGATCCCACTCGTTGGGCATGCTTTCCTCCGACCATATTATGCAGGTAAGTTGGTGCGTGCACCCTACCAGCTCATCTCCAGCTGCTTTAAAGAGTTCTGCAGACAGTGCGTCTGCACCAGTAGCTTTGTTCGACTTTGACTTCATCGCTGTCATGATTTCGTTTAGATCGGGGGGACGGAATTCTCTTCTATCGTCTTCCACTGCGTGGAGTGGAACATTCTGCCTGACAGAGGTATTGGTGCCCTCCTCTGCGGAAGTGACCCTTCCAGATTCTCAGTATCGACTGCGACATTACTGCGAGTTGTCCCTATTATCACGGGAACATATAAATCATGTGCACCTACAACCTCTGAAATCGATTGTCTCTTCTTTTTCATATGAATTCAGAGTGAGTCGTCAGTCTATTGAGTGCCCAATGGAGTCGATTAAATGGTCACTCACACAGTGCTCCGTATAATGAGTACCAGTCCACGAGTAGGTCATCACATTGTTTTCTTTTGCAAAACACCAAAATAAACCCTGTGCCATAACACATTCATCGACTGAATAGCAGCGCATACGTTTGTACATTTTTAAAAATGAATTGCGTTCAAGCACGATCCTTTGTTTTGTCAGAGGGATTTTCCCCTCATTCCATTATTCATGGCAATGGTCACCAAATTGCGTGCACATTTAATGCCACAATTTTAAAGAGTGAACACAAATCACTTGGCATGTGAGCGACCCTTGAAACGATCAAATTTACTTAACAACACTGAAGTGGCCTGTATCTTGAGGAAACCATGAAAAGCGGTCGTGTCATCAGCCAAGCAGTAAAAGTCATGAATTATTTCTTAAGTACGAGTTTGAAATACTTCTCGTGAATTGCCGCTGTTTCTTGTCTCTAGCGAGGACCTCTTCACGCGTGATGCGAATGTAAATTGAATTGTTCATAGTGCGTAAACATGCGGTACGGGTATTCCGAGGGAATAAATAATACGCTTATGAATTTTATAATACAGTGTCCATAAATAGACGCGTGGGTGGAGTGAGGAGAAGACGGAGTTTTACTTTCGCATGAAAATCTCTGTCGATGGTGGTGTAGAAGAGAATCTCTTGTGTCGAGACTTGCTGGAGGGGAAGGTGTGCTAGCCGCTGGAGAGACGTGGTCTTGGGTGGCTGCCAGGGTGGTTCATTGTGCGCGAATAATCACACTTCTTAGATGTAGTTAGGAAAGGAAAGCTGGGGCTGTCGATGTTTTGAAGGGATTGTGTGTTGTTCGCAGTCAATGCTAAAAGGGAGCCGATTGAAGTTAAGCCATGAACTTCTGAGCCCCTCAAGTTGATTTTCTTCATAGTTAGGTACTCGGAATAACTTGGTGGTCCGGTAACCAAGCGAAACTGCTCAGCCGTCTCCTCGTGAGATGAACGACTGTGTGTATTGACATCGATTCCTTGGCCTTAGTAGCTGCTTGACAGTTCATTAAATTTATTTCACAGATCGGTATAAGAAACTGATCCCTCATCTTCACATAGCTTGACACCGCATGCAATGATCAGTGAGCTACTGATCTCAAGAAGGTATTTTTTTACTTTTGACCCTCGGTATGGGCAAGCATCGAGTCACAAAAGAGTGTGAGATTGTCGGTCCAGAGTTTACGGTCGATGAAGATGAAGTTGGTCTTCAAGTGGAATCGATATTTTGCAAGGCTTGCTGCAACTCATCGACTCGACGCCGGACGTCCAGAGGAGCATGTTTGAGGTTTTCTGATGAAGGGAAGGTTTTTATGGCTTCACTGATACAAATTCAGGTCAGTCTAATTATCGGCATTCACAGATGCTCAATGCAACAGAACGTGCCGTCACCATGCCACCGCAGCTCCAGTAGGTGATATTCTTAACAACTCTAGAGAATCCCGAGGGCAAGCAAACTCATTCCTAGGTTATTCCACAGTATTCGACTGCCAATGAGGACTTTTGTCGAGGCAGCCAATCCAATCAGCCTTGTTGGAGCGTAAGCCAATGATGTTTGTGAGCTAAATGGCGAGGTTTTTTTATTTCCTGTGAAATGAAAGGAGACGATTTCTCCAGAGCTTGTGACCAGAGTTTGTGACAGCATGAGTGTTAGAGTGCCAACTTGTTTGAGTATAAATGCACTATTATCAGATTTGCGAGTGTTTTCAGAATCATTCCAAGGAGTGGAAACTTAGAAACCCGAAGTCACAAGTGAGCGTGTGACGTAGAAATGATTTCTTGGTGAATTTCGAAAAATGAGCCGGTTTGTCTTGGAAATTAAACGACAGTATTCTGCAAAGTAGTGGCCCGTGACATTGTAGGTATGTCCGTCGACCTCAACCTCGACGTCGTAGATTCGATTCCTGCTCTGTGCGACGAAAAAAATGTTCACGACCCCACCTTATTCGAGTCACTGACAATGCTCAAAGAGTATTTCCAGTCTAGAAAAAGCTTCTCAAACTTGGCCGTTCGGATTCGGCGTTAAACTGTAGGTCCCTTCCACACGTAAGAGAACAATAGCACGCACAACACGAGTGGTTGCTGGGAAGCTAGGCCCTGGCCCCATACGGGCTGTAGCGCAACCCATATTATATTATTATATTCTGCAAAGTGTCTATTAGAGTAGATTGTTATTTTCCCTGGAGTGCAGTTGAAAGAACATCTTCGTACACTACCCCAATAAGTTCCAGTTGTTACTTAACCACTGAGCTCCTCTGAAAAGGAGGGACTGCGAATCTTTAAGTCGTGATTGATGCGACACCGTAGAAGAATCACAGAGGGCGTCTAAATTGTTGATGCCACCCGAAACGACCGAAGCTGTCTAGAACATTTTTTTAAAAAACGACGAGAGACTATTTCGCTAAATGCCCTGAGGATGTGCTTGGTGGCGCGTCTCCAATTTGATGACATATGAGACAAGAACAGTCAACCTTTGAATATAAGATCCAGGCGTGAAAGATCTACCGTTCAGGCTCCCGGATCATTAGGTATGCAAACAGAGGTTTCACTGAATCCAAAAGTCCAAGCAATCAATGAACAAAATGGATGACGGAAGTGAAATGGGGAAAGTTCCTTGATCCGCAAAGTTGCATGTGCCTCGATGCTGCTTACTTACTGATGTCAACTACATAGGACTTGGACTTAATAACTTTTGGGCGCAAATTTATAGTCGACTCCACTGTAAGAGTTTAACTCCGAACTAGTTATTTAAACTATAAGCATGCTCTAACTTTTTGTCAAAAATAGTCACTTTTAAAGCTGTGGCTAACTGGTCTCTACTTTACAACGTACCTATGAGAACTTTCAATTAAACACCCTTAAAAATGACAGTTCGTAGAAGCCATGGGACAAACAAACGCACTTTCACTGTCGTCATTCGCTTGTTTGTTTATCTTTTAATTTGCCGGATATAAAAGAAAGGTATATTTTAAATTTAAACATGATATATGGTAGATGACAAGAACGATTAAATTTCAGACTAAGCGAGAAAGGGACACAATTGGGATATGATGGAAAAGGAAATGTTGCACAACTGATAGACCGCCGCTTGCTAACAATCGAGGACAAGGGTAGCGATTTGCGGATGGTCAACAAGAAGAAGGCGGCTTGGGAGAGATCTACGCCCACACTAGTGATGGGAACTATCGAATAAAAACTATCTAGTTATTCGATAGTTGCAAACTATTCATTTATTCGATAGTCGAAAATCATTCATTCATCAAATTGAATGAAAAAAATATTCAATAGTTTTTAATTTTTTTACTTTTACACACGCTAATTTTGACAGCAAGTTTCACCTTTCTGCCTAAAAAATGGAAATGCTTGCTGTCAATTTTAGTTCGTGTAAAAGGGGCCTTGTATGGCTGGTTGGACTGAGTCAAATGGTTGGCATGGCAGCTTCTCTGAGAGAGAATTTTGTGTATGCATACACACATTGCCAAAATATTTGCATGACAGATTGTTCTATGGCTTGGTTCGAGCCGATAGTTCGACTCAGTTAAGAGACGAGTTCGAATTCGTTCATTTGTATGATGGAAAAATGTTCAAATGGTTTTAGTTGAATGAATGGTTTTTTCGTTCGCTTGGACTTTGGACTATCGAGTCCAATGAATGGTTTTAGTTGAATGAATGGTTTTTTCGTTCGTTTGGACCTTGGACTATCGGCTGCTATGAACGATTCGTTCAGTTGTATGACGCAAAACTGTTTGAATGGATTTAGTTGTATGAAGAAGAAATCGCCTGAAGGGAGACAAATTGAATCAAATAGTCTTCCTTAATAGCAATTCTTTCTGAAAGACGATGGAAGAATAGCCAAACACCGGAATGAGGGATGTAATTAGTTAGTAAGTTAGTACTATGTAATGAACTTCGTATTTTATGAATGAAATGAATTAAGTACAAATGATGTATTCATGTATGCATTAAGTAAAATAAGAATGGTATTTGATTTTGTAGTTCGTTGTGAGAGGCAAAGGGAACTCATATGAAAAGAGCACCCTTAGGGTAAGAGACGGGGAAGACGGTTTTGATTTATTTTTTGTGATAATTATATATATCGAGGATTAGGCCTCCTAAGGAAACCTCAGAAAAAAAATGGGAGCCCCCTCCCCACTCTTCAACCCTGCCGTGTATTGTTTTAACAACCCAGTCGGTGAATGAATGAATGAATAAAATCATTCGATAGTTGAAATCATTCAGTTACTAACTATCGATAGTGCAATTCATTCGATAGTTCCCATCACTAGCCCACACTACCTCCGGCAAGAAATGTGCTGAAGAGTTTCAGACAATTGTCGAAAAAACCGACAATAAGGTACCAGGTGATGTCAGCACGGGAATCTCAGATTCCAGAAACCACTTCCCAAGCAGCAGAACTTCACTTGTTGTAAGCGCGTCATGCGGAAGAGTTGCTTTTGAAAGCAAAAGAAAACACTGAACGTGGAAGAGAGCTTCATACGCTTGACATTGAACAGCGAAAGGAGGCCGAAAAACATGAGGCTCTGAAATCCTGTAACTGCAACACAGAGCCTTAGTAATATAATTTCTTTGATAAAATGCTGTGTTCTTTCAAAATGTTCCTGTATTTATTGTTATGTACGTTATTTAACAATATTTATTGAAAGTGTTGCTTCTGCAGTTTCGTTGATGTTTGTTTGCTGTTCTAATTGCTCCGGAAGACTCGATGGAGCTTTTTCTTCTTCCAAAAATTGAAGATGCCTCTTCGTGGCTATACTGTGCTGCACGGCAACGGCAACAATAACGTTCTTTGCTGTATCCAAGTCCACTCGCAGTCGGTCTAAAAGTGATCGAAATTTTGACTTGAGTTAACCATTGAGACAATCAATCTGACTTACGAAGTATACCGGTTGAAGTGAGTGCCTGATACTCGCGTGTAAATTGTTGAGCAGACGTATTGCGGGTACGTTTTACAATTTTCACCACCCACTCCCAGCCATCGACAACGTTCGAGACGAGACTGTGAAGCAGGTGGGAGAGGGATGTAAATGAATATGGTACTTGCAAAGATATAGGAATAGGCAGTCCCCGATTATTCAGAGGTTCTTCTACATTAATGGTTTCAATCAGGAACTGCACTGTGGTCTTGTCGAATCCATGTCGGCAGTAAAATTCTCCATCATCAAGCTCCTCAATAGGATTGGCACGATTTTTATAGACTTTAGGTTTGCACATTAAATTAAAGTCTTCACAAATATCGAAATCTGTCTTCAAAAAACTTGTTCACAAATTCTTTCACTTAAATGACATGACATATAAGCTTAACTCCACGTTAAATATTTAAAACGACGTTTCGGTTGACTTTAACTTTGTCACGAGGTGATAACGATAAAGTGGACTTTATGTCGACTATAATTATCAAAACACTTTGTTACGTGCTATTAAAATTTTAAAGTCCACTTTTGCCGACCATAATTTTGCGCCTTTGAATTTCATTTGTGAACGCACTTCTAAACTAGTCATCAATGTGTCAATGTAAATTTATTCAGCAAGCTTAACATTTTCATCGTAGTAAAGTACACGACCGAGCAGTGCCTGCAAATTATGGACATTTTTTACCGAAATTTGAAGTCAGTGACCGCAGCTCCACAAATCTGTCAATTCCACGGCGTTCTCAAGAATTTGGCATCGCTCAGACCACAATATGGCGTATTTTTTTTAAGAATCTTGGTTTACACTCTTGCAGGATCAAGGTGACTCAAGAATGTTCAAGTCCTTGTTGAAATGGTTTACATTTGGTGAACACCGGAGATATTCAACAACTGCTTATTCTATCCTTCAACTGAGTAGATAGACTGTCCCGGGTGGAGCTGTGCCTAAGCCAAAAGGCCTCTCCAGCTGGCCTTCAACCGTTCAAGCCAAGTTGGTTGATGTCCTTCTCCACGTGTGAACGGCATCGTTTCCGTTAACGTCCTCTACTCTACTGCTCGCAAATTGTTAAAGAAATTTATATTTATTTTAATTCTAGTGCATTTTCAATTGACTCTCTATAGTTGCATATCTTATAGTCTTGCCCAGTGTCACCGCAGTGATTCTATAGAGTCAAAAGGACTCATTCTTTTATCCCGACTCGGGGACTCGTCATTTTTAGATTTGACTCATTTTTTCAAGAACACATGACGTAATTTTATTTCACATTCCTATTTGCTCTAATGTTTCCTGAATGCTTTCATTTAAAATGCCTGAGCACATACTAGTACTGCGCCCAGAAATGGCTCTGGCTTGACTTGGAGTCAGGAAATGAATGTAGTCGTATCTTCATGGACGGCTTCAAGACCAGTGAAGGGTCCGGCGCCGGAGGACTGTACACATCATTAGGTAAATTTGGATCGGTTTTCCAGGCGGAAATCTAATGGCAACAAAGCATATTGTAAAGAACAGGTCTGAAATGACAACGTGGCTGTGCTTTAGACATTACACAATCCTTCAAACACTTCCAAGATTAGTCAGGTCTCTGAATTTGATTAGCAGTCAAAATTTACTGAAATTCATCTGGATCTCAAACAAGGATCAGAGGAAACTTTCTCAGGACCTGAACCTGCCTTTGAATACCTCCATCTATGTTTAGGGCTTCCATTGATGGTTGGACCTCTCGAGAGCACAATCGTAGATGGCATGACTCTCCAATATGTATATTAGACCAAGCCCTTACCCCCAAACGACGCACATGGAGAGGACGACGGCACACAAGGTGGCAGTTTTAAGGCGCTGATGTCGTGAGAGCTCTTTCTGTAGGCCCATCATCACGGAAGCGCCTGCTGGTCTTCAGAGGGAATTGTAGGTTGCTGCCTGGTAGTACAATGGAACAGTCTTGAGTCTGAGTGCACCGGTGTGGTATTGAAACTAGTGATGGGCATAATCGCATGATTCTAAGAATCGAAACTTTAATCGAAATATTTTAATAATCGAATGATCACTCGAATGACTACTAATCACTCGACTGGCTACTAACTAATTACAAACTACTAACCCAAGTTAACTCGATAATTGTCTTACTACAGCGCAAGAACAAGCAACAAATAGTTCTCGTCGATAAATACTCATCAGGAGCGTAGAATGAACATCAGAATGAAAGAAAAACGCAAGGGAAAAGAACTCAAGTATTACCCCACTACTCGGTGCATTAATAATCACATCAACAACAACAGTGTGTCGAGAAGTGTTGCTTTCGTAGCTGTTTTAATTGCTTCCATCTCACCGAATCGTTTAAAACAACTTGTCGCAAATCACTTTCATTCTCCTCATGTTCCTGGCCAGTAGCTCTCAACAAGAATTTTTTGTTACTCGTTTTCGCGCTGTTGATACATCAATCGAGTTCTCTTGTTTCAGTAGTTAAAATCCATGCGACTGGTTAGTAGTCACTCGAGAGATTAGTAGTCATTCGAGTGATTGATTGAGAATCGAGATGCTCTCGAGATGTTGTAATAATCGATTATGACTCGAGATATCACTCGATACGATCTCGATTTTTTGTTTCACATAAGGAGGTATTGAGTTATCCAAAACCTTTGTTTGAACTCAATTCTTTTCAAAATTACTCGTTTTTAAAGTTGCTGAGACTCATAAATAATTTAACCCGTGGTAACACTGGATTCATGCCTCACTGTCCGCAAACCTTAATGAAACATCGCATTTGACAAATAGCATTTCCATTAATTTCAAGCTGAAATTGATGACTTTCTCTGGTTTTCTAGTTTTCGATTCTGCAACCACAGCCTATACTGACAGATTGACCTACAACACTTATTCGCAGTGATTTGAGAAGGAAAACGGTGCCGAATGACCGACAATTCGATCACAAGACCAAGACTGCCTACTCTTGATGTCTTGAAGTTGCGTTCATGTTCCCCCACGTTCCAATAAAACAGTAAAACATAAATTATTCAATTCTAAAGTGTCTCCCCATGCGACCTGAAACAATGGAAACACATACAAACCATCCCATAAAAGTACGCACACATCTCATAGATCGTCCCGTCAATTGATTTTTCATAATTCACAGCAATCATTCAACCCCCCGGGGACTTGTGGTAACTTTCTTCTCTATCCACTTCCGGAGAAAACCAGATTACGTGCGCCTTAAAATTGTATATGTTTCCACCCACAATATGTTCGCTCCAATTCAAAAAAAGAAACGCCACAGGAAAACCGTACACCAACAAAATACACAAAAGAAAGGAGAAAAAAAGAACACCAAGCGATAACCTTATTTGAGGGGGAAATAAAAACAACGTAGAGCTCACTTTGATATGCTACCAACTGCGTGGGAAATTTCGTCTTCGTTCACAAATTGTTTCACCCTTTTCGACGTTTTTTTTTTCTCTCTTTTGTTATAAAATTCTAATTTACGACAATTGCCTTGGCGTACCATTTAAATGAAAACTGTTTATGCGATATGTGTTTTCCATTCTGGAAAATTGCCTTTCTAGGCATGTAGTCAGTCGCCAAACAGCCTTTGGGGTTGCTCGGTTCAGAATCATCACAACCACCCCCGGCTACGGACCCCCCCCACTCACTCCAGTCGTTGACGACAGGTCCTTTTGTTTCTTTTTTTCATTCGTTTTTCTTTTTTGTCAATTTATTTGCGTATGATATACGGGTCTACGGCATATATGAATATTTCCATTATGCACTGCTTATCACTGTGTGCGCGTGCACAAAAATAAAGCGACAAGAAAGTGAAATCTCTTTCGAAAAATGAATGAATGTTACATGTGGGCCAAATGAAGTGTGAGCCAGTCCAGGAGAGACAGAGCGAGAGAGTGAAAGTATCCAGCAGATACGCGTACAGTTGAGCGTGTGTGAAAAATGTACGTTCGTTCGTTGGGTGGCACAAATCCTAGCGCAGTCACCATCTCGATTTCCTGACAATGGCTTGTCATTCTAGATAAGACACGAAATAACGTTGAATCCTTATTCAGAATTTATAATGAATTGAGTTTCCACTCTTCGTGATAGCATCATCTTAGCACACGACCACACGTTCACCAACCTCCGACGTCTTATTTACGTTCGTTCGTTTCTTTTTTTTTTTTTTTTCGTGCTTCCTTCTCCGCTATTTTGTGTACATTTTTCTCGTACTTTTCTCCTGATTTTTTTTCCCTTATTAGCGGGCGTCCTGATTTTAAATGAATGGAGGGAGAGGACAAAAAAAACCAAGAAACACATCGTTCCGATAATAAATTATCCATCCCTCCCCACTCCCACCGGGTGGAACAATGAATAGAGAATTTTTGGATTTTAATAAGATCCACTTGTCTGTTTTATCACATTCGATAGCCGGCAGTGGGGGTGCGTCTTCCGATAGAAAATAAGGCAGAGTGCGAAAATTAACAGAAGCAGGTTCTGCCCTGTGCATTGGTTTCGCATCGTCCTGGCCGACTGGATACACAATTTTACGCTGAATGGAGACGTGGGTTTTTTTTTGTTTGTGCCTACTGACCTCTGTAACATCCGTGAATTGTGTTAATCTTAAAGAATTTTCCTTTTACATTTCCGCTTTTCCTCTGCGTTCGCGTGCCTCCCTGGCCGTGAGGGCTGAGAGATACCTACACACACAATTGGTCCCCTGTTGAGGAAGTGACGTGCCGTGGAAATTATCTTGCAAAAAGGAAAAGACCGAGAGAAAGATGCGCATTTGAAAATCTAATTAGGGTGTGGCAGGGTGGTGTTTCACGGACGTTGGGGAATAATCAAAAGAAGGCAGCGTTTTTATCGCGTCGCTTTCACATCCAACGTGTCGCTGTAATAAAAGAAATTCCTTCTCAGGCATTCATGTTTCGTGTTGGATTGCTAATCCTATTTTCCACATATGGTAATGAGTGCAACAGCTGCTAGTTGATCCGGTCTTTTAGTCATTCGTGGAACTCCCTAAATGAGAACAAGGGCAGAGTCGCATTTAACTTTCCATTTAATTTTAATCCTTGAACGCGCAAGTACTCCTCAGAATGGAGTGTTCACCACTTCTGCCAGTTTTTCATGCTCAAGAAGCACTTCTTAAGCGAACAACACAAAATAAGCAAACAAAAATACACACGTACATGTGCGGATTGCCTTGTCAAGTGTATCATCCCTTATCGTGGAGCTCTTCGCAGAATGAAGAGGAAAAAGAAGAAAATCATTACGAATGCCAACACCCACATATCTCGGCACTATCTACTTCCACGACCAATTCCCAATTCAGAGAACAATAGAATAGCTTCCAAGGGATTTCACCCTCCTCTATCCTGGGGTAAGTGCTTTGCCGAATGTGACTAAGGATGTACCGCAACGTATTCATCCGGGCTTAACCAACGCCACCACATCATCAACAAATTCCGAAATACCACAATACCCATTACACCGCTCCACTCAGTAAGTGTGGCGTTCAATTTTTAGAATTACACCCTTCTAGTCGCTGACATGTGTGCGTCCGCCTCACAATGACTGCATGTACCTGCAAAGTTTTCATTACAAAAGAATGGAATTCCACCAGGCTTCGCTCCTAGAATGAGGCGATCAAATTTCATTTGAGCGATACACAGCAGCACAGTGTACGCACTCTCTCACACACTCGCCGGCGTCCCCGTCGAAACAATCAGCACCACCTCGTGGGAACGAAATCACGCAGCATAGGGGCGCGGGCGTGCGAAAACCCCAGGCTCGGAGATTCAATTAATTTACGTGTAACCGTGGAAATATTTAGTTTATAAAGTTCCGCCTGAGAGGCAATATCCCAGGCGTTCATTCGTGGAGCATCTCTGCCGACGGGTGGGATCCAAATTGAAGGTCCTTATTATTCCCAATTCACGGCGAATAATTGGAATTGCGTCGCCGTGTATGTGTACGTCTGGATGTGTGAACCTTTGTATCGATTGGTGGGTTGCCCATCCACCGATGTGTACTAAATAGTTATCACTTAATAAAGGTTAACTTGTTATGGGGCGGCAGAGGAGGAGACTCAGAGATAGAATCTAATTTTGGATTGGAGACCACCCTCGGTGATCGCTTGGCATAGTGCCATAGCTGTGTGTGGACGGGCCGGTGGAATTTGCGCAAACAGCCGAATTAATTCCCAAGAATGGATTCTTTTATGATCGGCAAATACAAAGTGCCGGGACGATACATTGCCTGAATCCTAATTTGAGATATTTGTAAATATTGGACACAATCCGCCGAACGCAATTTAATGCCCCCCACGAGGGGCGACAACAACCGCCTTTGTACAGTGATTGAGCCCACTTGCCAATAGCAGACGAATTGCCGTGCCCTGCCGGCGCAAACGGAATTGCGTGGGAATACACAAAATGGAAACGTTTGAGCGTGGGATGCGTTCGGATACGGATATGCGTGGGTTTTCGTTTTTCGACAGTTCGCTTGAAAATAGCTCTTTAATTGATTTAAGGTGAAACAGTGATTTACATGATACCTTGTTGGGCAGTACGACGTGCAAACAACACGACTATCGCAGTCAACAAAGGAAAATGTGACCATTGAAAGGGGGGCGGGTATCGAAGGACACACTCAGTCAATTTTCTTGTTCTGGGATCAGTCAGACGTTGATCGAACAGGCAAAGACGACTTGAGAAAATGTCTGTTTCTGTTGCGCGCTCTGCTGTGCAAATTCAGCACACTCTCTTCATGAAGATGGACTTACTTTTTCAACAACGGAGACGGACTATAATCGACTGGATCCGCGTCAAACTGCCCCATTTGTGACAGCTTGTTGCTGGTAGGCAGTCACTCTAGCTGCCAGGATCAATTTATTACAGAAAGGCTGCTCAATCCTTCGAAGATGCAGCTGCCCATTGTGATGCTCTGTCCAAGACGTTTTTTTGCTGTCCAACCTTCAGGAGAGGGCAGCTCTACACATTTTCTACTACTTCATCTCCAGCTCCATTACTTCCTTCTCAATTCCGACAAAGCTCTCGTTGACGGTCTGCTGTGTGGTACCAATCTTCCTAAACTCATCGGCGCATGCTACATTTGACCCTTCAATAAGTAGGTCCAGGTCTAATAGAGCATTCTTCACCAAATTTGCTGACTTTGTCAGCGTATGTATGCTTATGCGGAAGAAAAATATTACGGCAGACGAAATAAAAGCATTAAATTGGAACCGCTTTTTCAGGCCCCAGTTGAATGCATTTAGTGGGCTTGCCGAAGAGTACCAGTAATTGGACTGAAACCGATGGGATTAGGACTATGTTCCCGATGGAGATGATTCGGATGCGGACTCAAACTTGGAAGTTGGGCGAATATCTGAAATAAAAGATGCTGATGATGACGAGATTCTGGAAGGGCTACAAGCTGAAAATTGATTGACTGATTGAGTGTGCCAAGTGCAAGAACTCTGAGGAATACTATTTGGCTTATGATGGAACAAAAGGGTACAAACAACGGACAGAAAAAGGTCGTCCAAGAGCACACAAAGTCATTCGAGAAGTCGGTGGCTACACAACACGAGGAAGTCATCTTGGTACCTTCTACAGAAGGACTCAACAGGAAAATGGCACAGCTGTGCCTATCTGTTCGGTTCAATAGGACACTGTAAGCGTGAGAACAGCTAGAAGTCACAATCATACATCATACATCACACCTACGGTGGCGCACGCTACTAGAAGGGTATTTGAATAAGTTGAACGTGCGTGGCTGGAAGCAACTAGCACAAGACCGGGCTAGATGGAGCGGCATGTTGGCCTAAGCCAGGTTTACTCGGACTGTAGCGCCATTCAAAGAAGAAGAATAAGAAAGAATGTACACAGACAGACGAAGCGTTAGCCATTCGTGTCTTTCTGGAATTAGCATTTTTCATAATTTTGCAAAGAAGTAAATGATGCACGTAGATGTTCTCAGACTGAGCAGTTAGTGCCCCCACAGATCGGAGCACGGATGATAGGAGTGCTTTCCGTTAGAACTGGCGTCGAATCTTTTTTCTGTGCAACTCTGCAAAATAAAACTAAACAGTCTTGGGGTAGCCAAACGTCAACAGGCCATTTCCACTACAAATTGTTTGTGGCTCGAATAAGAAGGTTCTTCATTAAAATTTAAACCACACTCCTCCGATTGACATTCAAGAAAGATATTGTTCAGAAAATCAGGGTCAACTTGACATTAACAATTTAGTTTGTTGCAGGAAACTCCAATGCTACGTAGATTATTCCAAAGTTGCTTTGGTGGAAGTGAGGTATTCAACTTGGAGGCATTAAAATTCTTTTTGGCATTTCGTACAATAACAGTCGAAATGCCAAAAAGAATATTAATGCATTGCCTTGTACACGTGCCTTTTTCAGAAGGCATTTTTTCCATTTACTGTAGAGTCGGTTACGTACTTTTATAGTGTTCATAACTTCAGCTATGAACCAAGGGCAGCAATTGTTCCGAATCTGGACAGTCTTAAAGGGTACAAATTAATCAAAGAGCTCTGTAACTATGTTTTGAAAACTGTTACTGATAAACTGATAAAATACAAAATTGCATGCTGTGCCTGCGAGGAGCCTGTCTGTTTACACCACAGTGTCGTGTTAATCAAATAATACAGTTGTGCCAACGAAGAAAATAGTTCGTAATAGCACTGTTAAATTAAAAAAGGCCTTAAATTAAAAATGTAGCAACCTGTATAGAATTTCAAAAAAAAATCAATTATTTCATTGAGTTTTGCATACACAATGTATGACGGTCCAGCCAGACCTATTCAATTTATGAGAACATGAACAATGACCCCAATCTCGAAGTCGTAGGTTCCATGCCTGCTCTGTGCGACAAAACTAATCTTCAAAGCCCCACCTCTTTCGAGTCACTGTCAAAGAAAAAGTTAGAAAAAGTTTCTCAAACCTGCCCGTTCGGAGTCGGCATAAAACTGTAGGTCTCTTCCACTCATCAGAGAACAGATAGCACGCACAATTATAGTGGTTTCTGAGAAGCTAGGCCTTGACCCTCTACGAGCTGTAGCGCCATCCATGTATTATAAATATATTATATGACAGAAGGGTTAATACTTCTGCCTGCAGGATGTACCTTGACACATTGTAGATGATAATTTATGGCACGTAAATAATTGATTTTTTGTTCGGGCACTTTTTTTGCACCTAGATGTCTGGCATCTTTTACTTCAGATTCGCTGCTTTCTTCCGCTTTCTCGGCAAGCCAGTTAACTAATTGCCCGTGTTCACCTTCGGTGACGCTAAAATATGATGCAAGCAAACCTATTCCATTCCCATGCGGATAGATGCAGAACATTTTTTTTGTAACCCACCCATGAACGCGACAAAAACTGCAAAGTTTGGTAATGATAGCTACACAATCAACTAGGAAAAATTGCTTCGAAAAAGAAAAGGTGTTGCTGCACTGGCTTGTCAACCGTCTTCGAGTCTCGTCTTCTATTGGCTATTGTGGAAACGTAGTCTGGACTCATCTTTCCATAATCCCCTTCACATGATCTGCATGCTCTCCAGACTGAGATGTTATCAATGTCGCGTGATCAGTTTGTTTAAGGCAAGACGAGTTAGTTGGTTGGCTTGGTTTGCCAATGTCACGCTTTCGCAAATTCTATTCACGAAAAACATGCGTAATTGCTCTTCAATGCTGCCGGAAGTGCGCTAAGCTGCCTCCGCCGCAGTTTTGTTTAACGTGAGGCTCTTAAATTCCTGCCCAGCACTCGCTGATTGGTTCTGGCATGTGACATAGCTATTGAAGTCTCCTTCTCGACATTGTATGTTGTGGCCGATGAGTAGCTTGACGAAATGATCTCTTATGGGACAGTGTCGCCAAAGGAGATCGCTTTTTTTCGATAGTACTCACTTAATTTCGACAAGATCAGCTTGTCAGAGAAACGTGTGCAGAGAGTCGTGTGCACTGCCTGCTTCTAGTGGGATGTGCACCTCCTTGCCAAATTAGCACTAAGGGACTGCCTAGCTAGTTCATCGACCTAGCCGCCGTCTTATACATTCGTAGGATCACCACTTTTTGCGAAGGTTCTTCAGCTGTCGTGGAAGACTATGCATTCTTTCTTAACTCGCTGATATACGTTTAGCTAACAGCTAAGCTTGGGTCTAGGCGACAGTAAAAAAATTTAATAGAGACCAAGCAGATTGGATAGAGAGCGTGATTGAGCGCTACTGCAGGGAAGTGGCAATTCCCTTTTACTTAAGTTGATACCGAGACCTCACCTTGTGAAAATCTGGTCACCTTCCTGTGAAACACTTTTAGGTCCACAACATCCAGAGGTCATCCTTCCTGATTTTGAAAAATGTGTGCAGCCCACCAGTGCTGCTCCACGCAACCGGTTGCACGTCTAGATGTCCCCAACTGACACAATTTTGAAGTTTCACTTGCAAGTGCCTGCGCGGATACACAAAAATAAAATCTTATTCAGAACAAGAAAGTCGCTCTTCTTGTCCTAATTAATTTGCCGACCGACAGTGCTCCATACAAAAGCTTGAAGGACATATCACAATAATTCCTCACCCAGCCACACAATGAGTGCGAGGGCGGGCACACCCTCCAGTCGTAGAGACCACCACCACCGCTCCATCCGTCATGCCAGCTCAAGTATGAGTGGAAATTACAACGCTCCCTTTTGTTGTGGAACTGTGGAAACTGCAACAGTAATTCCCTTCACCACTCAGCGAATGAGAATGCCATTCAACCGGTTGCTCTCAGCCGAAATTGCACATCCTCTAGTCCGCATTAAAACATTTCCCCGTGGAATGGCTAAAAGCACATTATCCCGCCACAAGAGCATATACTACAAATTAGAGTTTAATTACGAATTCACATTAATTCATTCAAGGACCGCCACACCACTCCCCAGGCACACCGAATTCCTTCAAGGATGCTGTGCAAACCGAACAAAAAAAAACCAAAATTCCTAAGGACAGTGATAATGCAACTAAATTTTGAATATGCTGAAAGCATGGGACGGGGTGTGTGAAATCTCCAATTGTTGCCAGGATAACCAGCCAAGGATGGAACCACTTGTTCGTCTCACAGAGTCTCGTACCGGATAATGCCTTTACAAATTGAATTGAATCTTCCCCACCGGTCGACCGAGCGTCGCGCATAGCTACGAATTGAGTACGGCCGACCTTCGCCGTTCGAAAGATGCCTTGTGCCTAGGCGTAGTGTCTTCGGGAACACGACCAAGAAGTGTAGGTTTTTTTAGTCTGCCGTGTGTGGTTCCGGCCGTGTGGCACTCCAGAGCGAGGGGGTTCGCATAGAGCGTGGGTGGAAGAAAGAAAATTTCATTAAATTAAATGCAAAAGTTCCTCCTTCGGTGGCGGCTTCCTGCCTGGCTTTTCCATTGCATTTTCAAGAGCTCTAGACGAGAAATGAAAACGCGAAAAAAGAACGTATTTTGAGCGCAAAAATTCTCCCATTTCTTTTTGTTACTCGCGGTAGTCGAGTTGTTGTTCTTTTTGTCTCGCTGTGCCTTATGCAGTTGAGTTCTTAAGTAGCACAAGGACTCACACAAGAGCACACACTTCGCCAAATCGCCGCACACTGCACCGCTCCTACACCGCCACCACTGGCCCGGTGCGCCCCGTTTTGCGGCAAGGAGATTTACCACAAATAGTTGTGCCATTATTTTCTGTTGAATTAAATATAATTATACACCATTAGGACCTTCTTTTCTCTTGCCCTTTCTGGTGTGCTTCTTTTTTGTTTCCATCTTCGCCCTGTGTCCTTCTGTTTTGGTACGCTCTGCCTCATGACCCCGAAAATCGAAAAAAGTGCGAGAAAATATTTCGCTCAAAAAGGAGACCAAAAGCAATTTTCCATTCTATGGCAGCGGAATAATGAGTGGTGAGCGGTTAGTGGAGCCCTGGCAGCTGGCAGCTGGCGACTGGCGCGTGGTGGGTGGGTTAAGTTGGCGGCACAGGATGCGATCATTTAAGCTAGAATGGTTGTGGAATGTAATTATTCGATTTTTATTGTCTCTGTGGAATGTGTTTTTTATGCACGAGGCATTTATCACTTAACGGTATATATATATATATTTTTTTTCTTTTTTCATTCATCTTGACTGTCAGCATTTCGGGGAAAAGCAGAGTCCCTCTCTCACTCTCTCGGGGACATCATCAATTTTATTAATGTAATTGACGTCCAGTTTATGGAGCTTGTAATTGATTTACAGTGTATTGAGTGAAGTCTCGAACCATTCTTATTAAATTGTGGCTATTGTGGTTGGTTTCGGCGGTCGCCCTTGATCGACTGAGAGATTCCACTGAAGGAATTCCTGAGGGAAATCCAATTCATGCTCAATTTAATTTCGTATAATCTAATATTTTCGGGAAGGTTACCAAGCAGGCGACGCGGTGATGTAAGTTTTGTTTTTGAGGTTTACTCTTGTAGGTTGGCGGCGAAATATTCATCAATAGCACAATGTTTATTGAAGCTGCCTTGTGAATGAGATTTCTTGCTGCAGATGATGGACAAAATTGCTTAAAGCTTACAAACGGAGGGAGTGTTGCAGGAAATGAGCGCCCGTGTTTGCTGTTACCATCAATTGGCGAACGACAAGCTAAGGAAGTGAAGGATTATGTGTTCAATTTATCCTCATCGATTGACAGTGGGTGACGACACTGATTCTAATGAAGTCTTACGCTCCTTTGAGGACAATTCGCCTGAATTTCAACTCATTCCATATTCGTATTATATTTTCAAATGTTTGTAGAAAAAAGGGAAGAATTCCACGCAAGCCAATGAAATGAAACATCAATCTTATGAACTTTACAGAGAAGATACTGTGTCAGTTCGTGTAGCACAGCAATGGTGCGCTCATGGAAAAGTTTGAATTGACTAGGACCGTCACATACGCAGCCATGACATCGACAAGGAACTAATCTTTCATCAACAAACGGATAGAAATACGAAACGATCGACTACCCATTACAAGGGGGTGTAAGCCTCGCATGGTCAGAGCCTGACGGTCCAGGGCACGCTAGTTACAGTCATCAAGACCGAGCATCAAGAATTCCCTCTTTTTCTCGAACCAGGAGGCAGCGCTCGATGTGCACAAGCCGACGATTTTTTTTGCCTTCCGAGCCAAACAGCTCGTATAGTTCGAGGTTGTGACTTTTTCATCTTTCTAGCAGACGGGATCATATAACCGACGTAGATTTTTGTTCCTTCGAACGAACCAAAAGTCGGCTTTTCTGTTTTGCTTAACCTCAGTTGAGTTGATACTCTTTTAGCCCTTTTTGCAATGCGGGATAAAAATATCAAAGAATTGAAGAAAACGGAAGCACTTGAAGACCAGTGAATCAAGTTGCAGTTGTCATGACAACTTGTGCCTTTTGTGAGCATTTTTCGCTAGTGAGTCCTTAAAGACGCTAAATGATAAGATTGGCTTCTGTAAAGAAAACAACAATTTTTTTGTCAATACGAACATTTACATTGGCTTCGGCCATACTATGCGTCAGCCACGAAACGTCCTAGTCAGGCTGTTGTGGGTTTAGTTTGAGTTGGCTTTTCGAAGACCTAAGTCAACACACTGACATTTACTTTCTCGCAAAACCCACAAAAATCTGAGCTCACCTATCTCTCCGGCAATTAATCACTGTTTTGCTACCACTTTATTTTTTGCTAAGAGATGGCGCTACTCGTATTATTCCATTGGAAAAAGCGTTGGAAAGCTACCGTCTTTGTAAAAAGTTGCTATTGAAAGAGTCATAGCTTCAGATGGACAATACTTTGAATAATAGCAGCGTACATGTTTTAATTTAATTTGAAATTAAAAACGAATTGTGTTACATACCCAAACGTTTTTTTTAGAACCACGAAGCGATACAATGCCGAAAGCTATCGTTTGCTTGAGAGTTGAAAATTCGGCACACCATTAAGACCACCCGTATATCGAGTGCTATGCCAGTACAATGGACAAAGTCAGTACAATTCGACTTCCGCATTTGTATTTGGTTTTATTTTCGCTCAGATCTCGATGAGCGCGTCTATCATGCAGCAGAGCCACTCCCTGTGGCATCCGCCATTTTTGAACCCTTCAAAGCCACATGGCAACCAAGTAAAAATTCGTCTGCAGCATACCTCATTGCTCGTCCATTGTCGTCACCCGTCGCTCCGTGTCCTGCTGCGAAGGGCCGTCGCAAAATCCATTCATCTGACCACCTGATGACAAAAAAAAAAAAAAAACGAAACCAGAACGACCTCGCCGTCGTTAACGATTTCCTTGTCGGGCTATTCATAGTCCTTTAGGTGGTGACGGCTGTGCGGTTACCTCCTGGGGGGTTCAATAATTAATAATAATTAAGTAGTCGACCTTACAGCGCGAAAAATTGCCGCGCTACCAGTGTGACGACCATTGAATGAATATGAGAAGCCGAAAAGACCCCACTACCTTGTCATATCTCAGCCCGGTCATCCTTTGTGCGCGTTTGAAGCACGAGTACGCTTCATTGTTGCACGGCACAAAGTAAATTCATTCAGTGGTGTAAAGTTGATGATAGGCTCACAGGGGAGCCCGAGAACTTGATTTGCAGAAGAGAAAAATATTCCTCCGCTCCGCTGTGTGGAAGTGGTGGCCTGTGTACGAAGATGAATCCGGTCGCAGAGACGAATGGAGCGAGTGAAAGGGAATTTCAAAATAGAGCTTGCATCCAGAGTGTCACTTGGGAATACGAGTTCAGGCAGCTCAAAGCAAAATGCAGACCAGCAAGGCGATCAAGTGCAATGAGATTTGGGAATTTTCTAACTCACTCCTTGAAAAGCCAAAAAAAAAAAAAAAATGAATCCGGGATCCTTACAGCGTTCGTTGTTCGTGCGTTTTATCCTTGTTTTTTTTTCTTGTGCCTCTTGTACTCGCTGGCATAACATTAAGTTCATGGTGGAGCTGGTTGTTTGCATTTCGCATTGTAACTCTAAAAGGGGGGGCGGTGGTGCGGTGAAAGTAGTACAATGCCAGGATTTATGGTGTGGAAAATTATAATTTGTTGCCTTTACGAGGCTCCCGGTGGAAGAGTGATGTTGTGTGGATAGACAGGCCACAAGGCAGTCTGGACGTTGAATAAACAACGAATTACCGTTGTTTGCCGATGGGGGAGCTCGGATTTAATCCCAGCACATCGCTGATTGGCGTTCGCTGTTCACAATGCTGCAGCTGGATAATGGTGTGTTCAATTATTAACCATAATAAGGG
>OU744316.1:31780182-31812064 GCA_916610145.1 Eristalis arbustorum
CCACATGAAATTGAATACTTTTTTCCTATCAAAGTCCCTTCATGCCAAACTGGACACCAGTCTTGCATCGTTCACGTTGAATTCAATTCTAGCACTCGTTGCACCCCAATATCGTTCTTTTATCGGGAAGTCGTAGAAAATCAATCGGCTTACACTCGGAGTCCTGTCAGAGAAGTTGGAGAACAACAAGTAATCTCAGTCCCAGTTAAGCTATCATCATCCGCGCCTACCCCATTTGACATTTCTCAAGCAAACCAAAACAAAACACACACGCACACACTCCACTCTTGCACACATAGTCTTGCAGACGTTGGCTTCCATTCAAAAGGATACCCAAGTGCTCATGTAGAAAACACAACATAAACACACTTCAGCCTGCGCAGTGATTTGTATTCAAATCGAATAATAGGATTTAATGCTTCGATGATTTTCATCGACATGAAATGTCTAACCGTGTAATGGGGGGTATCATCGTCGGGATACTGAGAAATCACTATCTGTGCACGATGTGCTTTGTCCTTTCTTCATTTCAACTTGTTTTCTTCTTCTGCCCCAGCGAAGTACATTGAATTTGAAAATGTGGAACCCTCCCCTCCCCTGGACGGAAAGTAGTGTGCTTTGTGGAGGAATCAGAATTCAAGAGCCCTTCGTTCGGCGCGATATGTGCTATCTACAGTGGGTTCCTTTAAATGTGCGCATACCCACAGTGGCAAGCCGGATAGTTGGGAGTGAATCAGGTACGCTGTCAGTCTGGATCGACGGATGTGCCAACAGAGCGGCGGGTGGAGTTGCCAAATAGGACAACAGTTGGCCGCGTCTGAGGTGGCACGAATCGATAATGTGTGCTGAAAAGGAGATCTTATCGCTTTTTGATTGAATAGTGCTGAGAAGGGTATTTTTGCACATTGCCTCTGAAAAGGCCATGAGTGACTCCGATTGTGAGTGAACAACGGAACACATTCAACATGAGGGGGTTGCGGAAGAGGCTAAGACCAGACCCTATGATGTAGATCATATCATTATTTTTTAGATCGACAGTGTACATGTCGGAGACAGCTTGCAACAGAATGGAAGGCGATTCTAGGCTGTCTTTGAGGAAATTTGGAAAATAAGTCTTGTGAATAAGTTAAACAAATAGTCCTTGCCACCATGGTCATTGAGACAAAAGCACATGTTGTTGATGGGTTCTTGAAAGCCAGTTAGGAGTTGTGCTTCATTCAAGCGTTGTCGACGACGCTGCGCCACGGCTAATGGAATTCGGTTCCAGTGAGAGTGCCAGCAGCAATATGTTAGCTTTAGTTGAACGGCCACTTAGTCGACCGGCATGGCGACACTGGTGGTTCGTTAGTTTCAAGCGGCCTTTCGAAAAACGATTGAGAACAATCCACAAAGTGCCCATGCCCTTTAAACGTTTTCGTCCATTTCTCGATTAACCTTGGATGAGAGCTCCTGAAGGAGTGACTGCATGGTGGGCAGCACCGAATACTGCTCGTCACTTTTCATAAAAAAAAACCAAGCAGGGATGTGGAGGCGGTTAAATGAAAGTCGAAATTCACAATAGAGTGCACTGCATTGATCGACGTTTAAGAAATTTGTGTAGTGACCGAATGAATGAGATAGCCAAGATGAGACTTCTTTGCGCTGTTGTGGAAGTTACACCGTGGGCGGAGCAGTTGCTGCCCATTCACTTGCTGTAGCTAGATTCAATGGCGGAGTATTGAATGGCAACATTTCAGAGGACAGTGCATTGTAGGAACAGCATAAGCAGCAGAACAGAACACCCATAAAGTTCTTTACATTCTGAAGCAAAATCATCAAAATCTTGTTGTTGATCCTAGTTGTGAGTGTGTCAAGACAAGTGACAAGGAAAAAGATCGACTCCATTGAATTTGCTCAAAAACAGGTCGCTTCTAAAATAGAAGCCTAATTCTCATCATGAACTAGAGGCATTAGTTCAAAAATTCAAAAGAGAAGCTCGTAAATGTATATAAGAGTGGCTTGTTGATGTTGAGTCACCATTCAAATGAAACGGAATCAGAACATATTGGGAATTGTGGCCTTTGCTCTCCTGTAAAACATCGCATTTAAGAGGAAAGAAAGGCGTCAGCTGCAGATTATGAAAGTTTGTGGCACACCGCAGTATTCACACGAATTTTTTTAAAATTGAACACGTTGTTGCTACGTTTTTTCATCATCAGTTGTGACATGGGCACATAGATCTTATGGCAAGAAAAGATGACGGTCCGTATGCGGAATCCTGTTGAACTTCACGGAAACAACACGGAAGTGGTACTAAACTCATTTCAGTTCCATTATCAGTGAAATTATGCAACACTGTTCTAACTGACTGTATCTGGAGTGATTAGTCCTTTATTAAGCGCTTCCTATCTTTAAGATTTAGTGAAACAAAGTGTTTGAGAGACATTTTGTATCATCGACATTCTTAGTTAATTTGAAAGTCACTTCTTCTTCTTCTTTAATTGGAGCTACAATCCGGGGTGGACCTGGGCCTCAACCAACATGCCTCTCCAGCCAGTACGATATTTTGATAGCTGCCTCCAGCTGCGCACACCAAGTTGGTTGAGGTTCCTTTCCACTTGTGTGCGCAATCTCGTGCGAGGGCGTCCCCTGTGGCGCTGTCCCAATGGCTCGGTATCGAAGATTCTTCGAGGAGGGCTGTGATGTCCATCCGCTCTACATGACCTAGCCATCTTAAGCGTTGGATCCGAAGACGCTTAACTAGGTACATTCCCCTATGCAGCCCGTACAGTTCGTGGTTGAATCTTCTCCTGCAGACGCCATCAACGCAAAAACTACCAAAGGCCGCACGACGAACTTTTCTCTCAAAACAACCAATAGCTTCTTCATCCGCTTTCAATAGCGTCCATGTCTCTGCGCCATAGAGCAGGACTGGGGTGATCAAAGTTGTATAAAAAGTCAACTTGGTGTTTCGAGAGATGATTCTGTTACTCAATTGCCTCTTAAGCCCAAAGAAGCAGCGATTGGCAAGAGTAATTCTGCGCTTGATCTCGGTACAGGTGTTGTTGTCCCTTTTTACTCCAGAGCCTAGGTAGATGAAGTCCTTGACTACCACAAGGTTTCTGCTGCCCAATATGACGCTCTGTCCGAAACGTCGATGTTGTGCGTCCTTTGCTTTGCCCTTGCTTACCACTAGACCCAATATTTCCGCTTCTGCTTGAATGTCAGCAAACGCCTAATTGACGGCTCGCTTATTTTGTCCAATCACGTCAATGTCGTCCGCGTAAGCAAGCAGTTGAACGGACTTTTGGAAGATCGTTCCTCGGATGTTTGCATTTGAGTCTCGCATGATCTTCTCAAGTATGTTTACTCAAGTATCACGTGACAGCGTGTCGCCTTGCAGTTTTTGACATTGAAGGTCTCGGTGAGCTCGTTACCGACGTTGATGGAGCAGCCAGAGTTCTCCATCGTCATCCTGAACAACCTGACGAGCTTGGCAAAAATGCTACGACTAGACATGGCGCTGTATAGCTCGTTTCTATGCACGCTGTCATATGCAGCCTTGAAATCGACAAGTATGTGCTGGGTGTCGATCTGCATCTCTTGAGTCTTTTCCAGGATCTGCCGAAGTGTGAATATTTTGTGGGTGGTGGACTTCCCGGGCCTGAAACCGCACTGAGAAGTACTTATCAAGTTGTTGACAAATGGTTTTAGGCGTTCACACAAAACGGCAGAGAGTACCTTGAACGCGATGTTGAGGAGGCTTATCCGTCGATAGTTGGCGCAGACAAAGGCGTCTCCTTTCTTGTGTACCGGACGCCTGAACTTTAAAATCGTTCTGAATGGGACAGATCTAAAGTGTACAATCCTTCATGACTCTTGTGCATAAATCAGATTACATTTAACCGATGGCCGACGGATTTATGATGGCTTTATTGCTTGTGGCTTAGGCATAAAGATCACAGGTCTAACGCTATCCAATCGATCGGGTGGACAGCTGACATCACTTTTATGTGAGATGCGCCACGAATCTCTCGTGCAAAATATCCAATGCGACATGAGTAGCAGGTAGCGCCTTTTGAACTCACATGTCCTTGTCCATTCAGAATGACAGAAGATGGTAACCATTCAATTGATTGACAAACGTCGTTCACAAGGACATATAGACCGCCGCGTGGACAGCCTAAAATCCACCGAAGAGTGATGCTCTTGGATCGTACAAAATTTTGCAAATATAATCTTATTGGCAACCGTAAAATGGACGAAGCGTGAAAAACGTTGCACGAAAAAATACACCCATTTTGACAAGATTCACCATTTCCTGCTGTTGTTGAATGCAAAGTCCGCCCATGGTGCTTTGGCAATAGAGACTGAATAAATGACAGCCAATTTGGCAGATGAGGCTTCAGTAATATGGCCACCATCCAGTGCCAAAGTTCGAAGACCTCCTACTTCCTCGCCCCATAAAATTCACAGTCCTGACCACTCATGGCGTTTGTTTTCAGTTAACTACTGTCCAGTCAATTTAACTGATCGACAGCTTGTCTCGTCTGTGTGGTCTGATGGTCAAAATGACATCTGCGCAGTCATTCTCAAACTCGCTCTCCACAAAGTCCTCAAAAGTGTGTAAAGCAACGAGTGAATACACAATTTGTTGCTCTCCACTCACAAGTGACTTATAGTCGTCACACGTTTACATGCAGTGAAGCTATAGTACACACGATTGGCCCCTGACTTATGAGCTGGGGTACCGCAAGGCTGCCTTCACAAAATTCAAATTAGCTCCTACACCAAGTCACTTAAAATCAATTTACCGAGAGGTGTATGCATCACCTGCTGGAGCAGTTGAGACTTAAATTGTAAATATCCTCCTCTAACGAACGTCATAAATGTCAGCTCCCTCGTAAAATAATTTCATTACGAACTCATTTGCAGCGATCTTCTCTCCACAGATCTGGAAGCCCTGGAACGTTCAAATTAACCTCTGGCACTGCGCACATAGCTGATTCTGCAAACGAACCTGCTGTCCTCACTCCCAAAACTTAACTCCTTATGAATGGCGTATCAAGCTTAATGGAGTCAATTACTGTGCTCGAAACTTTTCTTTTCCACAACACTCGGTGTCTCGTTATATTTGTGTCTCAACCCAGGAGCGACAGCTTCGCTGACTGCTGCAGCACTCCTCCACGAAGCGAAAGAATGAAAAAACCCAAATAACATTATACTAAGTACCCCCATCCCAGTTGTCGTCTTCTCTGTTTTATGTGAGGCCACGTGTGTGAACGTTGACAAAATTCGCAACCGGAGTGCATCTTGAGCGATGAGAACTTCCTTCTGTGCCCGATTTCCACTTGAATCTCAGCAATACTGCGAAAACAACAACACCGACAGGAAGAAGAGCAGTAACAATAACTACAAGTGGATATGGGGGATATCTTCAGCAGGAGTACACTCATGACAGAGAAAAAAAAATGACTTGACACCTTCACTCCCTCCGGGATCTGTCGGATCGCAGAGGGGGCTGGTGTTAAGTAACACTTTCATCCCATCAATTACTGAGCAACCAACCGACAGACCCGATCGATCCCCCGATATCAGCGTGCCCTCGAGCCGGCGGGAGGGAAAATCTGCAAAAACACTTCTCTGCCAATATCAGTGGCAATCGGAATAATTTATGCAACTTCCAGTCAGGTATCCGGAACAAACTGCCATATGGAGCAAGGCAAACGCCAGGGACCCTGCCGCAGTGGCTACGTATTGAAATGCACTGCCACTCAATATCCTGTGCATGTGTAACCGTGTTCATCTTGGCAGAATGCATTCGTTTTACATATTGACTGCCTGCGCTTCGGCACAAGACATCACTTCTGCATGTTGTACATACACTCAACCGCAAGGTTTCCTTTCCGCCCAACGCCCAACGCCCAACGCCCAACGCCCACCGCCCACCACTTTAGAAAATGTGAATAAAATTACGGCTTCTGTCGGTGATGTGGAAGAGTATGTTGTTGTTGGTTCTAGCTCTATAGTCGCACAGTTTGGCTTGCCTTCTTGGCGCGCACACACGGTTGCCTATGACATGTCCTACCGGTTATGCTGCATACAGGTAATAATAATTTATAACCGAAAATGATATTGAGAGGAAATTGAAATACAATTCCGCATTTTATGTTGTGCCTTGTACATACAGTGAACCACCTCCCCCTTCGATGTGGTGTCGTCGCAGTGGAAGGACAGGACAAAGGCGCCCTCTCGAATTGTGTCTGGCAGCTTTGAGCAGTTCTCGATATCTACTCACAGCTAAAGGTGCATGAAAGACTTTTAGTCAGCTTACGCTGGCCGTTGTCTCACTCGGAGCGGAGATGTCTCATAAAAAATACACACACGACATAAAGGTACCATACATGCATACGTGTGCATGTGCCCAACAGGATGTGCTGTGTTCTGAGTGTATTTTTATAAAGCTGAACAATTTAATATTTCAAAAGGACCTCCTTGGGTGCATGCATATTTATGTGCATAATTGTGCAACGTAGCAGGTTCTATTACAGATTTATGAAGGGATTTTCTGCTGACAGAAGAAGGATATCATTTTGAATGCACTTCAGAGTGCTCCCTCTGCCGCCCTTCGTCACAGCACTCCATCCGTCCGTCCTGTCGACCGTTCGCTGGAGAGTGTCACAGGCACAAACCACGTCTGACAACACCGAACAATGGGACGGAGGAAAATGTCTTTGATGGAACTTTTTGTCGGGCCACAACGAGTGGAATATTGACAACGGATACGCCGTGTGTACACGTACACAGCACAGCCGCCCCCCCACACAGGGGGGACCAAAAGGACTCCTGTTTTCCTGCTGCTCGCCCGTATAAACAGAAAATAATAATAATAATATTATGCGAAGTGTATGCGATAGAACTTATCACTTGAATTATTGAGAGCGGTCTGGGGGGGATGTGGTGGCGACTGTGGGTGTCTGTCGTAATGAATGACATCATTCATTCATGGCGCAGGGTATAAAGGAATCTGACGAGATAAGATGTTGATGAATGCACTCAAGCCTGATGCATGCAGAGATCTATGGGTGGCGGCCTGGGGGCGAGAAATAAAGTGCATGGTGCGAGGCGGACATGTCAGCAGATATTTGTGTGTTTATTTTTGTTTATTCTTGACTCTTCCTTTGTCATCGAGAGGGAAGCATATGCTGTGATGTTGATGATGGCGGTGATTTGGTTCTCTCATTTGTAATGGCGACGGGGCGCATAACTTAGTGTACGGTATGCTTTAGCGAAATTTCCTGGAATGACGGGTGGGAATGAGCTCTAATTTATTTTGGGAGATGTACATATAGCTATGGTGGTGGCCCATGGCGTTGTGGGTATGTGCGTCGACCCCAACCTCGACTTCGCAGGTTCGATTCCAGATCTGAGCGACAAAAATAATTTTCACGACCCCACCTCTTTCGAGTCACTGACAATGCTCAAAGAGTACTTCTGTCTAGAAAAAGCTTCTCAAACTTGGCCGTTCGGAGTCGGCATAAAACTGTAGGTCCCTTCCACTCGTGTGAGAACAATTTTTACACAACACGAGCGGTTGCTGAGAAGCTAGGCCTTGGCCCTTTATGGGCTGTAGTGCCATCCATATTATTATATTACATATAGCCGCCCAATGGCGGATAAGGTGCATTCTGCAAACAGTTGCCAAGAAGACTGATGTCCACAAGGACTGTCAAGAGCTACAAGAGTGACGTGACCGATCAAGGGATGATCATAGGATGATCCGAAGAGGATGGAGTATCACCAAGGATTAGAGTTGTTGACACTGGGGTAAAATTGTATGAGGTGATGGAAGAAGGGCCACTTCAAATGAGCAACAATTTTGCCATGATGCGAGCTGGAAAAAATTACTTAAGTATTCTCGAACCACTTGAAATGGCTTTGTGAACTCATTCATTCTCGCACACTTCGTTCCAGGCATTGACCACTTGTGGTAGCACAACCACACCACTGCCTTAATTATTCTCTTGCATTCCATATCGATGAAAGTGTGATGCATCACATCCGCTCAAAGCCATTGTGTGTTGCAGCGTTCTCGCGGGATGATTAACTGGGCGGAACGGATATTGTGAACTAAGCGCTTGCCTGTTGCCTGGGCTACTTGAAGTCACAGTGAGATAATCGCATCCCTTAAGGCGTCAATACGGGGAAAAATGCGTAATAAAACTGACGACAGCCACTTGGAGGATACCATCTTTTGCACATACGGAACAAATTATAAAAACTAAGAAATCATTACTTGGTAAAAAAAAAATTAATTTCAAAAACCAAGTAATGACTAATCTTGCTTTTATTTTGTCCATCCAAAAATCGAATTAAGAGGCGAAAGATGAGGCCAAGCGAAGAAAGTTTCGACTAAGGGAGGACAGGCTGTATTTATAATTTAGCTGTGCTTCCGGCCAATCATCTCCACCGATAGCACGAGCACAGTTTTAGTGAATGTTGGGCTCTTTAATTAGGTTTTTTTTTAGGTCTAGGCTTAGCTAATTTCCGAATTCCTTGGGGCTTCCAGTAGCTTCCTGTCAGCAAGCTGGTTTGCGTCCATGATTGAACGCAGATTCGATTTTCACAGGGTGGCTCAGATTCGAAGGATCGCTTCGTGTTCGTCAGAGCAATATTCACATTTACCCCGAAATGGTGAAACTTCATGACTTCCTCATAATTTTAGCCATTTGATCTTATGTTTGGTTGCAGTGCTTTATTTTTTTATTCCGTTTTTATTCGAAGTACACTGAAACACACTGCTGTATGTCAAACACACAACCATGATCTAAGTGGGTCACATCTGTTACAGTTGCAGCTGTGTCCTTAACCTAACCTAACTTTGATCGTAATGAATCTACTCATATTTCCTTAATGCATTAATTTCTTGTGGCGACACTAGATGTGTCCAGCCGGGGCAATTATTCTCACAATGTTCTATTTATTAATTGCCCTTTTTTCCTTGAAAGCCGTTGCAAAAAACGACTGATTAATCCACTCCATGCCGTCAATGTGGGATCCTTTGTCGCTTTTGCGAGCAATCTTTTCTCTCTCCGTTAAGAATCATCGCTACGACTGTGTCCGTATCACCGTTGGGCCGTGTGGCTTCAGAGAATAACGTTGCATTTGTTTCGTGTACGCTGATGGTGATAGTAGTCTCAGAACTCTCAGCATTGAGTTAGCATTTTCGTGTGATATTACGCAGTAGCTTCATTATCCAAGCCTTTCAGATGACGAAATGATACCTATCATGAAGAAATTTCCGCCTAGGCGACCGCCAAGGACAACTTTACGACTTCTTCATCCACATAGCCCTTTGCTTCTCGCCGGTAAGTGACATCTCCCCGACACTCCGAGATCATCCATCTCCACAAACCAATCCCATCCCCAGATCGGTGAAAAGTGCAGTGGATGATCGCTAAAATTCCCAGACATGATATCCGGTTGCGTCATTGACTGGTTCCAGAAGAGGCCAGAGGACGCTCCCGTCGCGGTGTCCCCTCGCTATTTGGAGGAGTACGACTTCGTGTGCAGCTAAGAGGTGAAGGACCAAGTGATCCAAATCATGACTACCATTCACGAGTCGGTCTCCGAGACCTGCGCGGCATATTTTGAACGCTTCCGACTAGATTCTGGAGGGCCACAAGAAACTTTACGGGGAGAAACGTCAAAACATCATTGTCATGTCGGATCGGATGTCATCGGGCCTGGACAAGTTGGACGAGGCAGGTGCTTCGGTGGGGATCTTTAAGGTCGGTGGAGATGAACAAGTTCATTGTTATCGTCACACAGGAGGCCGAAGTGGTCCTCGGTGAGCCTGATCTAGCTTATAAGTAATCTAAGTAATTCTTAAGACTTTACGTATAAATAATTTGAAATCAAAATATGTATGGGGCTGTGGCAACAGTTTAGTTTTAGACTGTTATATTTTTATTGAAAAGGGGCAAACTAGAGATGTGCCAACCCAAAAACAGAGTTGAGGCGAGCTGGAATTAAAGTGAACCGAGTTGCAACTCGAGTTGACTAACTTGGCTTCACTCAAAGTAGGTATATTCCTTTTGTAACAGCAAACCGTTTAAGATCAGTGTTACCTGAGGTTAAATTATTTATGAGTCCCAGAACTGTTTAAAAACAAGTCGTATTAAAAATAAGTTGTGCTTATAAAAATTTTAGATTTTAAATGATCGACTGTGCCTTATGCCATCCCCTAATAAAAGTAATAATATAGGCGGCCTACAGACAGCAACCACTCGTGTTGTTCGTGCTATTGTTCTCTCACGAGTGGAGGGGACCTATAATTTTATGCCGACTCCGAACGGCAAATTTTGGAAGGTTTTTGTAAACAGATGAACTCCTTGAGTATTGTCAGAGACTCGGAATAGGTGGGCCGTGAAAATTCTTTTTGTCGCACAAAGCAGGAATTGAATCTACAACGTCGAGGTTCGGGTTGACGCACATACCCACAACGCCACGAGCCACCACAAAATGAATCCATTTCGAATCTATAGCGTGAGAGTGGCAACATCGTTTGAGATATCATAGAAAGCCTTTAAACATAACAGCCACACACAAGTAGACAATGTTCCACATCACACATGGACCAGAGTGTGCTGTTTGATGTCAATTTAGAGATGGCCAAGGCTAGTCAGCCGAATGTTGAGTAGATTTGATGTCCATTTATAAACTATAAACTGCAATGCACTCAACCGAGTACAAAGACTGGCCTGCCTGTGTATCAGCGGGGCACTGAGAAGTACTCCGTCAGACGCACTGAATATTCTCCTCCATCTCCCACCTCTGGAAATATTCGGGAAACAAGCAGCAGCAAGTACAGCCATGAGACTCAAAACACTTCGATTGTGGTCCGAACTCAACACTGGCCACTCAACCATTCTCAAGGAATTCAATTTCCTACCTAGCGACACCGACCGCCTACTACCCCAGGCCATCTTTGAAAAGAAATTCTCAATCAGTATTCCCTCCAGATCGGACTGGATGACTGACACGCAAACACTTAAAGATCCTCTGCGCATCTTCACGGATGGTTCAAAGACACAAGAAGGGGTGGGTGCGGGTGTCTATTCACAAGACCTCAACATTGCTATCTCCGTGAAGCTCCCTGATCACTGTAGCGTTTTTCAGGCAGAAACCATAGCGATTAAAGAGGCGCTGTCCTGACTTAAAAACAATGTGATATCAAAAAGGGATATCACCATCTGTTCCGATAGTCAGGCCGCCATAAAACCATTGGACAATGTCATGTTCTACTCTAAAACATCCCTTAATTGCAGGCTGTCTCTTAACGAGATGGCCGAGCATTTTAACATTCACCTCATGTGGGTGCCGGGACACTGTGACATACCAGGAAACTGCAAAGCCGACGAACTCGACAAATGTGGTACAACCTCATCCCTATCGACAGCAGGGGTACTGCCTTCCATGCCGATCGCTACAGCCTATCATCTTCTAAAGATTCGTACAATTAAAACCACCAATCACAAATGGCTAGAAGGCACCACCTGCCTTAAAACAAAAGAAATCTGGCCATCACTTAACCTTAAACGGTCACTCAGTCTACTTGGACTCAGCAAGCCGTCCGTAAGGACCCTTATAGGAGTCATAACCGGGCACTGTGTAATTGGCACTCATGCTCGCAGGATGGGTGCACCATATAATGATTTTTGCAGAAGCTGCATGGATGAAGAGGAGGAAGAGAACACTCATCACCTTCTCTGCTCTTGCAGTGCTCTTGCCAGTCGTAGGTTCCTGCCTACTACTTCAGCGGCCGTAACGAGCTAAAAAGTGCCAGCATTGGCCAACTAAATCGGTTCATCAGCAGCACCAACTGGTTCCAGCGTTAGGAGAAGTCAATCCGCGTGGTATCACAATGGGCCTACTCTGGCCTAAGTGTGACTGCTCTGCAGCAGTCAGCCACTACAACCTAACCTAACCTTGATGTCCATTTATTCATTTCGTATTAGTTTCAGCAACTCGACTTGACATGCATTCTCGGCTGGGACGGGTTGACTCGGTTTGTCAACTCGAGTTGACCCATCTCTAGAACCAACCTTGCACTCTTAACATTTAATTGCTAATACAGTTGAAGCCGAATTCAATCTGTCCCCTTGGACGATTTCACAATTTCCATAGGAACTGCTCGAAAATTTGGAAGAGAAAAATATGAAATATTTTAAGAAATAAAAGGACACTGCTGAAATGAAAATGTATCTCAGCAATAAAGGAAGCTTTGCAATGCATCTATTGAATTTGTATGACGTTTACCTCACATAATGCCGAATTTCAATTCTGACAGCACATTGTCTGATTTTTATTCCAAATGATTTTTATCTCCTACGAACTGCCCGTTAAGACATTGGCTTGTAATCTTACATATTTTAAGAAATGTCGGCGCTGAAGGTTATAATTTTTACATTGTGAATTCATAGAACAGTCTGCAGAAATGATCTTTCCAGATTCTCAGTATCGACTGCGACTCTACTACCAGATGTCCATTTGCATCCCGACAGGCTTCTGTCCGAGTTTTATATCCATTGGATAATTGTTTTACCCTTTGATAAAACTTTCGGACGTCATTCCTGCCATAACACCTCTCCATCTCCTCGACCGCGCGCTTCTCATGCTCTTTCTTTTTTCTTCTGAGAAGCCGGTGCTCTTCCCTTCTCTTCTGTTCGTAGAGCTCACGAACAGCCCTTGTTGTTCGATGCAGCGTTGCCTTGTAGGCCTCCTGTTTGGCTGCATGTGCCTGCCTGCACTCGTCGTCAAACCATGGATTCCTTCTAGGTGGTGTCGTAAAACCCAGCCTACAAGGCACCCATCGAGGGATCAGTCTTCTTAACATCGCATATAAGATCTTCTCTGCCGTTTTGTGTACCCGCCTGAAGCCATTCATTAATAATCTGATAGGTCCATATCAGTGTGGCTTCAGGCCAGGAAAGTCCAGAACAGACCAAATTTTCACACTACGGCAGATCCTGGAAAAGACCCAAGAAATGCAAATCGACACTCACCATCTGTTCGTCGATTTCAAGGCCGCATATGACAGCGTGCATAGAGACGAGCTATACAACGCCATGTCTAGTTTTGACATTCCTGCCAAACTCGTCAGGCTGTGCAGGATGACGATGGAGAACTCTCGCTGCTCCATCAAGGTCGGTAACGAACTCACCGAGACCTTCAATGTCAAAAAAGGTTTTAGACAAGGCGACGCGCTGTCATGTGATTTCTTTAACATCGTCCTGGAGAAGATCGTGCGAAACTCACACGCCAACACTAGAGGCACGATCTTCCAGAAGTCCGTGCAATTGTTAGCATACGCCGATGACATTGATGTGATTGGCAGAACTCAGCGAGCCGTCAGTGAGGCTTTTGCTAACATTGAGACGGAAGCGGCTAAAATGGGTCTGGCGGTGAATGAGGGCAAAACGAAGTATATGCTGTCCTCAAAAAAGGACATACAACATCGACGTCTTGGACAGAGCGTCACAATGGGCAGCTATAACTTCGAGGTAGTCAAGGACTTCACTTACCTCGGCTCCGGAGTAAACTGTACAAATAACATCAGTACCGAGATCAAGCGTAGGATAACTCTTGCCAACCGCTGTTTCTTCGGGCTCAAGAGGCAATCGAGTAATAGAGCCCTCCCTCGAAGAACCAAGATGACTCTATATAAGACTCTGATCATTCCAGTCCTGCTATACGGCGCGGAGGCATGGACAGTCTCGAAAGCGGATGAAGAAGTCCTTGGTCTCTTTGAGAGAAAAGTTCTACGCACGATCTTTAGTCCTGTTTGTGTTGACGGGTTCTGGAGGAGAAGATTGTACAGCGACATGAGCCTAGTTAGGCGTCTACGGATCCAACGCCTACGGTGGCTAGGTCATGTAGAGCGTATGGACACCACAGCTCCGGCCCGAAGAATCTTCGAATCCGAACCTGTCGGGCAACGCAACAGAGGACGCCCGCGTTTAAGGTGGCGCACCCAAGTGGAGAAGGACCTCAACCAACTTGGTGTGCGAAACTGGAGACAGCTAGCCAGGGATCGCGCTCGTTGGAGAGGCATGTTGGTTGAGGCCCAGGTCCACCCCGGACTGTAGCGCCACACAAAGAAGAAGAAGAAGAATTCATAGAAAATTAAATTACAGACCAATTGTCAAAAATTACAGCGGCATGATTCAAAGAAACGCACAAGTTTGTCTGTCGGAGACAAACATACAATTTTAAAACAGCTTGATGTTGTTGGCACTCAGAAAACGATTTGTGCGCATTTTAATTGCACTGCACCAACGCTAGCAATGATATGTCATCAAAAAGATTTCATCCGCAATGTTTCTGCACGGAACCAGGATTTATTCATAACAAGCGTAGATGCTGGAGCTCACAGTAGGGTGGACTAATGCTTGGATCCATTAACTTATTCGTCTGAATGAAATCTTTCAATTATCAGCAGTCCGCTTATATGCAAGACCCGGTTAATTGAAATTAAGTCCCCCTTTTCGGTCATTTTATTTTAGCGAGTTCGACTGTATATCATTTGAATTTTTTAATAAACTAAGCTAAGCTAAAGTAACGAGATAATAATATGAATTGTTTTTTAAAAATATCACCGGGCGGTGGAGACTCAAAATGCCTTGCAATTTTGTTTGGTTTTCTGTGCCATTCTATGTTATTCAACTTATGCGAGGTCTTTTGTTATGATAGTTTGAAAAAAATGTAATCCGGAATTCCGCCATTACGACGCAGGATCATATCTTTTATTTGTGTGATCATATGCGTTTTTTTAAATCTAACAAAATAATGCGGTTATAGGTCTGAAACTCGATAGTCTATTCTAACATTTGACTTAAACGACGAGTGAGTAACATATGTTGGCATTGAGCCAGGCTTAAAGTCTTCGTCGAGTGATTGTAGCTCAGCGCCCCAAAAATGACTCAAGACGTACCATACAGCATGTGCATTCAACGCTGAGATAGTAAAACTGCTCAAGGACCTCGCTAGACATGGAGTACCGTCTTGCTGTAACAACTGGTTGAGCGCGCGCAAATCGGGTAAAAGTAAGCCAGTGCTATTGACGACAATATTGCCCTCATCTGACTGACCAATTGCGATAAACAAATTTAATAAGTTGCAAGCACTGCTTAGGAGTAAGTCTGTGGCCCATGTCTTTGACAAATGTCACACAAACGCAAAGCAAACAATCCCCAATGCCTTCCCAATCCCTACTTAACCCTGTTACATAGAGACCACTTTTCTCAAGTTATTCCCTGTCACAAAGTTTATTCAGATTAAGATTGCAAGTGAAATTCCAAGAAAAATGCACCGACATGAGCTTGAGCTGACTCATTCGTTGTATTTGTGCACTTAACATCGAAAGCGAAAACCGATACTGTGTCGAGTACAGTGCAGCATCGAGTAACAAGCACTCTTCAAGCCAAACATAGCAACTCTCGTTCGAATGGTAAAATGTTCATTTAACTTCTGAGCCCGGCTGCATCTCCAGCCAATTACTTCGTCAAAGTTACTTTCTCGACCATAGACGGGTTCCTTTGAGGAGCTCGGGCATTCAATTGAATTTTCCAAAGCTACAAGCACAACTTTCAATTGCCGAGCATTTACTCTTATGTACTCTTATGTGCTGTGAAAAAGTTGCTGCCCCCTTCAGTTCATCCTTTTAAAAGGAGAACACTTTAAAACTAGTTATTTCAAACTTCTCGGGTAAATCATGACCTCACTGATTCCCCTTCACAGGACCGCTTGAGTTTCCAATGATTTGCCTCTGCAAATGATCCAAATCGATAGCACTCTGCCAGCAACGACAACGTCAATGCCCCAAAAAATTGAAAGAGCTTAACCCGTTCCGTACTAATAATATTCGAGAAGAAATCGAAGCGATGGCTCCCTTCCGTTGGATGCAGAGATGTTCTTGTGCATATACACGTGCACACACAATTTCCATGCCCTCTCGGCTGCAGTGACGCATAATAGTCCTTTGGAGATACGAGCAGCACCTTCACCGCCACCTCAACTCAACTCGACTCAACTCTCAAGACCCCATTCAGTGAGGGCAAAGATACCGAAAGCGCAAATGGAAAAAGGACAAAGCGCGCCAGCATAAAGAGGGGATTTTAAGTGAAAACAATGCAGCAAAAGGACTCATTTGTCATCTTTCATCTCCTTTTCACCGTGCATAGTTCGCAGTTGTTGTGGACGCCCGTGGCAACAGATATTGTTGCATTCTCCACCCTTACAGGTGGTTCTCTCTGATGGATAAGCGTGTGTACGTCTGAAAAGTACATTTTACTGTATTTCATCAAAGTGCAACAATGTGGGACGTGGTTCGGGGAACGAAGCGCCCATGCATGCATCCAGACTCTTAGACTTCAAATAAATTATGGTGTATGGCGGGGAGGACTTAAAACTGCTAAGAGACACCCCGCTCACAGTTCTCAGGTGGGTGGGGACGGACGAGTTTTCTTTCTGCTCCTTGAAATTGCTCACAAGGAAAGTTGCACAGGAATAGCGGTTTTCGAAAGTGTATGAAAAACAATTTTCCCCCAGCTTCCAAATGAAATTCTTATCTCTTTGTCTCTTTGAGAGGGTCCTCCTTACAACTGGTTACCTGAGTTCCTCAGGCAGACGTTTGTTTGTGCGGCATTTTAGTGCATTATTGTTAGTGCACTCAGCGATAGGGAAGCGTATCGTTTCAGTGCTTGCACAGACTTCTGTGTTCTGTTGCGGTGGCGCTACTTTAGTGGTGCTTTATGATCTTCTGATTACTTTAGCTCATGCGCTAAGGAAGTGGTTTGAGTTGGGCGAATCCTTAAGAGCTTCTTCTTTGAATTTGTGAAGAGGGCAGTACCATTGCCATTGATCCATTGCCTAAGATCGAGGGAGGAACCTCAAGTAGATGGATTTCTTTGAAACGTCTAATGCTTGGATTTGATTACTAGACGATTTGATAAGTGATCCAGAGGACAGGTGTCCGCCTAGAGTTCATTAAAGAACTTTAGCCCACTGACAGGCAAACCATAGGCCTCTGCGTTCGATCTCTTGCCCCCTTTTTCTTGATCCACGCCTAGTCTGGATTGGTCATGTAAAGAGCATGAGGTAAGCTCTACAACAGGGAATGGCAACGTTCAAAGTGACGCTCACCACTGAACTGAAGGCAGAAAAATAATCAACATTTTAATGGTAAATCGAAAATACGTGCGTACACCTTGAATTGAATCTGTGTCTACAACGAACTAGGAGTGAACGTGGACCAGTTCAACAAAAAGAAGGTGCCTCCATTCAAGAATTTTAGAAGGGTTATTTTTGCGCAGAGGCTTTCAAAGAGGTAGACACAATCACCTAGGCTACCTAGCATTCCCGACAAGCAACCCGTGGCATGATGGAGAGTGTGAGCGGAAACAATGTGCACCATACGAGGCATGCCAAAGAGCGCTTCAACGGAGGACAAGAGTTGTGCATGAAGAGTACCTGACGTAAAGACGAGGTGAGAAAAAGCGGCAAAGGTCTCTCGCAACCTCCCAGCTCAAGGATATCAAAGAGTCTAGCGACAAGCAAAAAATGCGGACCTTTTTAAAAGAGCCAAGAGCCTGGTCTCAATCTTAAGCTTGGTTAGAAGATGTCTTAAAGCAGCATTTCCAACAGCTTCTTTTCGAGCTTTACCAGAGTGGCAGGGAATCAGGATATCCCAACTCCAGTCGATGAAATAGACCAACTAACTAGCTTTGAAGATGTCAGCAAAGCCATTAAAAAGCCGAAGAACATCAAAGCCGCAGGCTTAGATGGCTCACCATCGGAGTTTTTTACAACTGGAAGCACTGGTATGTAAGGAGCATGCACCAGATTGTTTGCCAAATTCAATACTGGGAAGCATGTCCGATGAACGGATTATCAGCTCCGTATGCCCCATCTACAAAAAGGCGACCTCGACCTTTGTAACGACTACAGATCCCTGCACAAAGTCGCCTGCAAAATCCTATCCAGCGTACTGTGTGAACGTCTAACGCCGACTTGCACCGCACTAATCGGGACGTATCAATGTCGCTGTCGTGTGATTTCTTTAATTTGGTACTAGAGAGGATGAACTAACCTATCCACTATCCCGCCGCACTGGCGGGCGAAAGCCAACACGGAAGGCACTATCTTCCACAAATCATTCCAGCTCCAAGCTGTTCAGCAACCACCAGTGTTGAGCGTGTTATTGTTCTTTTACAACTCGAATGGACCTACAGTTTTATGTCGACTTCGACCGGCCAAGTTGAGAAGCGTTTTCCCAGACAGAAGTATACAAGGCAGACCGTGAAAAATATTTTTGTCGCACCGACCCGGGAACGAACCTAACACGTCGAGGTGCAGGTGCATTAGGATCGATGCGCATACCCACGGGCCACCACCTGGTTGAGAATACTTTTGCTCTTATCTAAGCAATGCATCCTTTTGGCAAAAACAGAATTTGGCGGTGTATTACATCCACATGCGCTCCTATCCATGCATCATCCATTATCTCATACTTTTGATCCATTTTCTTGCATTGGCACCGGTTTCTTCGCCAGTCGTCCAACAATCTAGAACACTATTTTACGGTATCAAAGGAGAAGGTGTGTAAGGTGTCAGATGGACTACTTCGCTGGTGGGTTTCGGATAATTGTCTCCGAACATCAGTGGCATCTCCTCCTTAACATAAGGCATAACAAACAATGCTTATCCGTACAAATAATTTTGAGTGCGGAAACCAAGCGGGTTGGTAACCAGGTGATACGCGAGCCTTTGGCAATAGGACAAAGTGACACTAAATGTAGATCATAAGCAAACATGATATTTATTGATTCTGGATATTCTGGGATCTGCGCTCCGGATTTCATTTATGCAACTGACGGCAGAGTCGGCTTTGGTGGTGAACTGTTTCTTGTCAGACGTTAAGGAGTAATTCCAAACAGATCTAAAAGGCTAAGCAAATGACTTGACAGCAATATCAAAAACCGCTTCGGTTATGGGGAACGCAATATTATTCCTTTATCAGAATATGACTCGCGACAGAACTAGGGGTCCAGGGTTTAGCTTCTGCAGCATCTACTTGTGATGTGCGTGCTTTTGTTCTGTCACGAGTGGCAGGAACCTACAATTTTAAGCCCACTCCGAACAGCAAAGTTTGAGAAGCGTTGGCACTAACTCGAAAGAGTTGACACAATATTACAGATTACTGCAAGTGCGAAATTTGTGGGTCACACGATTGATAACAAGCTAAACTTCAAATTCAACATCCAGGACAGGGTCTAGAAAGCCTCTTCGGCTCCTTTTAGGTGCAAACAAGCCATTGGATGCAAAAGGAGCTTACAGCCACGCATCGCTGATTGGATTTTTAACTCGATTGTTAGACCAACGCTTCTGTATGGAGTCCCAGTTTGGTGGACAGCACTAAGCGAAGCTACAACTGCAAAGCACTCAATCGAGTACAAAGATTGGCATGCTTGTGCATCAGCGGAGAATTGAGAAGTACTCCGTCAGACGTAATGAATATTCTTCTCCACCTTCCACCACTGGAACTATTCGAAAAACAAATAGCAACCACCACAGCTCCGACTGTGTTCCGAACTAACATCGCGCACTCAACCATTGTCAAGGAATTCAACTTCCTTCCTAGCTACACTGACCACCTACTACCCGAGGCCATCTTCGAGAAGAAATTCTCGATCGGTCGATTCCAGACAGGGGTCGACGACTTACGAAGGGGTGGGTGCCGGTGTCTATTCCCAAGATCTCAACATTGCTATCTCTATGGCTCCCTGATCACTGTAGCGTTTTTCAGACAGAAACCGTGGCGACTAAAGAGGCATTGTCATGGCTTAAAGACAACGTGATATCACAAAGGGAGATCTTCATCTGTTCGCACACCCGTCATAAAATCCCTGGACAGTGTCATGTTCTACTCAAAAACACCAATTTTTGCAGGCTGTCTCTTAACGAGATGGCCGAGCATTTCAACATTCATGTGGCTGCCGGAACACTATGAGATAATAGGAAACTGCAAAGCCGATGAACTCGACAAATGTGGTACGACCTCATCCCTATCGATAGCAGGGGTACTGCCTTCCATGCCGATCGCTACAGCCTATCATCTTCTACAGTGTCTCATAATTAAAACCACCAACGACAAATGACTAGAAGGCACCACCTGCCAACCTAAAACGGTCACGCGGTCTACTTGGACTCAGTAAGCACTCATTAAGGACCCTCATTGGAGTCATAACCGGGCACTATGCAATTGACACTCATGCTCGCAGGATGGTTGTCCTATATAATGATTTCTCCAGAAGCTGCACGGATGAAGAGGAGGAAGAAAACACACATCACCTACTCTGCTCGTGCAACGCTCTGGATAGTCATAGGTTCCTACACCTAGGAGCTCACTACATCACCAACCTCAAGGAGCTAATCAGTGCCAACATAGGCCAGCTAAATCGCTCCACCACAAGCTCCAACTGGTTCCAATGTTAGGAGAAGTCAACCCGCGTGGTATCACAATGGGCCTACTCTGACCTTAGTGTGCCTGTCTTTAGTTGTCAGCCACTATAACCTAACCTAACCTAGGAATCGAACCTAGAAATGTATTCATGCACATCCTCACAACGCCACGGGCCACCACCTGATGACTCAAAATCACATAAAGAAATGGAAACGAAATCGTTCTCCCGACACCTCCATATCTCGCAAGGAGTAGATTAATGGTTGTTTTATTCGAATCGCCTTTTTCCTGAATTTTGGACTCCTATTGCTCATTCATATCACGAGTTGTTTGTGTGTTCAACGCTCTGTGTCATGGAAGCCCCCCCCCTACCAAGAGATCACGGTAGGGGGAGATGCTTAATGGGTGACGGCTATAGGAAGGACTTAAGACTGTAGGACAACACAAGAAAGTAGAAATCTGCACAAGCAACCGATACTCTCTGATCTGCATCTTATGCCCCGGCAACTCGGCTCGATAGAGTCGTAGCATCGGACATTCTGAGATCGAATATGCTCGAGTTAGGGGAACAAAGCGTCCACTGTGGGCACGGTAAACGTATGTTGGATGCCAGGGCAGTCTGGAAATGAAAAATGCCGGTCATACGTCTTACGCAAAGAAGTCTTAAAATGGCAGATCTGTGAAAGTCCCGCATGAATACTACCCGCCTTCGACTTCAAGGGACTATTTATAGTCTGTGGACGGCGGATCGAAGGCGAGTGCTCCATCGACAAGGATGAGCAAGACGGAATCTTCATTGGAGAACATACCTTCCCGGGCCATCTGGCATTAGCGTACTTGCATTGCGTCTTAAATGTTCCGGTCTCTCGGTAGAAGAACATCCCCATGTGCACTTGGTCTCCGTGAGCCTCTGGTCGTATAGTCGTCAGTGACAAGAAATCTATTCAACGATAGCATCTCCACATTTGCAACCGTCGCGAAGATAGGACACCACGATAGGGCTCCACACTCATTAAGTTAATACCCGCATTTGTTTTATATCTCGTAAATACCCCGAACATCGCTTAAAGCCGAGAACGTGAAAGCCATACCCCGACCTGACCCGACGATGAGTAAGTACGTATGCTCCCGAATGATCTTGCGAAACACACTCTAATTGCATTCACTCAGGATATCAACGCTGTTCCATCCATAAAACAGCGCAAGAATAGGTTCCTGTTCTGGAATCACTTAACCAGCCCCATTTGTGGGCCCATTTGCTCGCGAGCTTCCGCAAAGATATCAGACTCTTCCTCACACACGCGCACACGCACACAATATGTAGTTCACTGCACATCCTCTAATCTGGATGATATAGATGAAGCATATATTTTTTTTACGATGTGCACTGAACCAGCCCGCATGTGAATGTCAGGAAATCGCAGATTTAACGATTTATGTATCCAAAGAGTTATGTGAACTCGTTCGCTTTTATGCGTTCACTCTCATCGTGCCTATGCGCCGGCTCTGGAGTGCGTACGGGCATCGGGGCATTGTGCTTTCATTCAAATAGCACAATTGTTCGCCAAGTTTCTGACCCTAAGCCGTCCGCAAATAAATCCCCAAGCCGCAACTTTCTAGCTCGTGTGGTCCATTAATCAGAAGAGCCGACCTTGAGCGTCGCTTAACACGTCGCACTTGATGCTAGAAGGACCACGTCCGAATATGCTTAGACCCTCCACTCGACTCACTAATTATACCGTTGTAATACTCTTGGGTTTGATTACCAGCACCGATGACCAGCAGCAGCGGCAGCAGCAGCATAAGCATAAAATTAACATCCCGCAACACCCACTCAATCCGTTCCATGAAAAATGTTTTAGCAATTGATGTACACAGCTCGTAAAATGCCACCCCCTGGTGTTGGGGTGCGGACTGCTGCCGAGCGGACACCAGTAAGCCGGCCATAAACGCACACATTAATGCTCCGAATAAATGATCGTAATTAGCTGTGACCATTAGTTGTTCGGGGATTTCAATATGGAGCTGCGATACACAGGGTTGACCTCTCTGCGAGTCGTGTTCATCTGCAGAACAACAAAGCAGCCATAATCCGCAGAGGGACATGAAATACATTTTCAACCGCCACCGACGCACGGGGGTGCAGTTTTCGCAATTACAGCCTCTTCAGGGTGGTTCAAGCAGTAGTTGAAGTTTTTTTGTTTGCCATTTTCCACTGATTAAGGACCATTCGTTTGTAAGCAAACTTTCCACCGCGTGCGCTCCGCACCCGAGACAGAGAGTGAGAGAGCTTTGACGTCATGAATAACGCGGTGGATACCGTCCGCGACTAGCTCTTTGTGCAGTTAATTGCTTTGCTTCCCTTTGGTGCACAGCAGGACGCTAACCTCGTCGGGATGTAATATTTTCATAAAATCACCGAAACCAAAGATTGCCTCACTGTCGTCGTCCCTTCATCTCTGCGCGTTCATTATGCTCCGATAATTACGTTTGTGTTCGGCTGCGCTAGGACCTGAAACGAGTGCAAACGCATCACTCCAACGCGGACAATGGACCAGAAGGGAGCCCGGACTAACCGGGCTAACACAAGCGCCTACTCCCTGTCATCCTGTGGTCGGCGGTATTTTAATTTACTGCGTTTTATTAAAAATTAAATAAGGGATTGCTCCGGAGGGGTGAACGGACAGGAAAGCCAACGTCTGCCCGTCCAACCCTCGGAACGCATCAATCTTCTGCACGTTAGCAGGTAGCACTTCTGTCGCGGCGTCATCAATGTAAATTGTCCCGCAATTAAGGCCTTAGACCTGAATATCAAAATCAATTAACCGCAACTGCCACCCTTTTGTGTTTGTGACTTTTGACGTAGGGGCGGGGCGGGCCATTCATATTTTCGAGGTCGTCCAGCCCAGAGCCAGAGGATATCAATCATCCAGTTATTAACGCGGTCACGACCCATTAGCGCATTAGCTCGAACCGCACGGCACACAAATTCTTCATGCTCGTCGACAGTTGTGCGACGTCAACGATGAAAGGGATAAATCAGGCAGCCACGATTCTCGTCTACGTATCATCCGTCGTCTACCCCATTTCTGATTCGAAAGATTGTACAGAGATTGCCCTCAAATTACCGTATTTTTCAATTTTGTCGCCCAGTATGGCGGAATGCCTAACCGCCACACTCCGGACATATGATGACGGGGTAAATTGCGGCGCATTAGGAAAGCTTTTCCGCGGTCTGCTATTACAGGGTATTTATTTCTCCCGCAAGGAAACAGAGGAGAGCGAAGAAAAAAGGAATATGAAAAATGGGAAGTGGTGGGTAATAGGAAATGGGTGAAAGGATATATCCTTGCTAATGTTGTGCTGATTGCTGGGATAATGTTCCCCTGGTGGGTTAGCATTTGCAGCGTTCACTTTTTGGGATTCATTCGCTCATTAAGGGGGGGCCTACAGTCCGAAATGGCTGAGTGATTTAGCTCAATTTTTTCCCGCCAGAATTAAGGGCATATAAAATCATCGCCTTTGGGACATTAGTCTCGTGGACGGGAATAAGCTTAAGGCATATTTTTGAGAAAAAGGGCCGCAGAATTACCAACATTAATCTGTTTGTTTCTTGCGTGAAGGTCCTTCCGGTGCGCGAGATTTATTCTGCAGTATGGCGTAAAAGCGGAAGTGATTGCTTGGCTTTTCAATTTACTGGGCATTACAGAGCACTTGGAAACCTTCATTATCATTTGATTGGATTATTTAATTAACTACTATCCAAAAGCTTGGAAATATACGGTACTGATCTCGCGGAAACCCTGGACCACTTCAGGTCACAACGGGACCATCGAACGCAAGGCAAACATGATAATTTTCGGCTTAAGACTCAACCATGGGCTAGAAATGATACACTGAAACTATAAACATCATTTCGTTCAGTTTCGTTAAGTTCGTTAAGTTTCGTTCACTTGGTCTTAAATAAGTGGGATGGTGATCCATTACTGTGCCAAAGAAATGGTGAAATTTAACGAAGTGAAACACATGACACCCCTACAACACAACTCATTTGCAGTCCTACCGTCTATTGACTCCATGCGTGTCTATCATAATTCATACCTTGCTGTATAATTAAACGCAAAAGTTCATCTAAAACTAATTATTCAAATTCCCGGAGAAAGAGTGTTTGGATAATAGAATTTTCCCATAGTCACCCGTGCAACCGAAAGGCGAGAGGAAACTTTCCATTGAACGCCGTTTACCTTTCAATTACACAATTATTTGGATATCGATTTCAAGAGTAGTGCACCCCCATGCACACGTGTCCGTCAATATTACACTCTCCGATAGGCGCATTCTCACGCATAGAAATTAATAATGAGAAGCCACAGTCTTGGGGGTAAAATAAGACCGACAGACGCATGCATGCCACTGGCAATCTGATTACCAGTACTTAAGCCGAAAATTAAAACCACAGGACCGTGTTCGAAGGCACGGCGCTCTTCACACAAGCTACATCAATAATGTAGAATAATAATTAGTGTTACGTGCGGTGGACTCGGTGTGGCTTATGGTAGTGCGTGTGCTAGAATTCAACACAAAATCCACCACCCTTGTGTAGACCACCTGGATTCCGGGTGCGACCACGAGAATGGGTGCCGGTGCGGCCTGTTCAACGCAGAAGTCTTGCGTGTGAAGTAGGCGCCAACACATGGATTATTACTTTGCGGAGATTAAACAGTAGTTATAGCCGATGTTTTACTTTCGGTTTTGCGCATAGATGCACTCGCAAGTTGGTAGCGCTGTGACTTTGATTGAAATTGGGCGGTGTGGTTGGGCTTATTTAGGTGGTAGGGAAGTGTATGCATACAGGAGCGGGTTGTAAACAAGCTACAAAAACAAGGGAAATATTACATGAGACGACTTTTGGGGGTGAGAGAGGCTCTGCAGATTTTGGGTTATAGTTTCTGCAGTTGGAACTTATTCTGGGCTCGAACTGGAGCCAACAGTTAATTGATTTGTTTAGGATTCTCATTCACACGAACTATTCTGGTTGATGGACTTAACCGCGCTGCCTTTGAGTGAATTCGGGCTTGGTTGCAACTACGCAAAGAACATAGCCCATGTGGCGTCTTTTGCAACTTATTCCAACCAGAAAGGAAGGCAGACAGGAGGGAAATCATTGCAGTAGACACTTGGAAAGCAATCGACATCAAGCTTCTAACCCTTCAATTCGGGTACTTAATGCTGTCTACTGTCTGTCAACCTTATCATTGATTAGCTCTTGTACCGATCTCTACATCCTATGTGCGTGCAACAGCGAATCTGAATGGTTATACAGCTCAGGTCTTCATAACAGTTTGGTCAAACGAAGCACGGAATACTCCACCCCATCTGACTTGGCATCAATGTTCGTCAGCCCCAAACTTGAGCTTAGCACGACAAAATCTCCATGCACCGTCAGTGTTGTATGGTCTGTTTGATAAGATCGCACACGACATAAACTTGAATGCTGTTCAATTAATATTTTGTCGACTTTACTCCATTATCAATAATTGCTTGGAGTTTTCGTGGCATGCTTTCTACTAATCTTGAGGCAAAGTTCGCCATAGAACTCACAGTTTTCGTGATAATTGCTTGACCGTCGAGATCTGATTTGCTTGGTGCTTTATCTTCTTGAATGGCCAAATATTTTCAATGGGACTTGCATTCGGCAAATGTGATGGACAATCTAAGACATCGACGTCATTTTCTTGCTATCACGCACTGGACAAACGACTGCGATGTTTCGGGTCTTCTTGCGGTAACCACTTCTCATTCCTTCTTTTAAACCACCTCTGGGGAGATGTTAATAAGTCACGCACTTAACATGGGCAACACATATAAATGTTGCCCATGTTAAGTGCGTTTAGAGCTTCTGAGAAGCATCTCCAAACCTGCACCTTTGCGTGGTGTTTGACGGTCCGCTGGATTAATTTATTGGATTGTGTAGACCAGGTATGAATGATAGAAGACCATGTTCAAAAAGAAGCTTCATAAGAAAACAACGTTGTTCCAATTCTCCTTGGCTCAACTGAGTCGCCTCAACTTAGCCCAAGGCTTCATAGCTCTGGCTTAACAGCTAATTGTAATTTTAACAATTATATGTTAGCTTTTTGAATAAATAAATCTTAACTATATATAAAGCAGAAAGTTGGTGTGTCTGACCGACAAAGGCTCTGAAACTACACGTTGCAGAGCTCTGAAATTGTCAACAAAAATCATTCTAAAATTTAGATGCTGAATGTGACAATTTTTAAATCGGTACTACATACGGTTCGGAAGTTACGAGTACTTTTTAAACGGGAATACAATTCTCAAAATAAGGGTGGTTGCATCAATCCGGTAAAAAACCATTTCAAGTTGCGTAGTCGTGGATATAAGCCATCCCCCAGTGTGTTTTAACTTCCATATATACACACATTTTTCATATTGTGCTTTGGTGCAACCATTCATTTATTTCTACGTCTCAATCGAACATATACGAACGTTTGACCTGAGTCGCCAAACGAAAAGGAATAGATAAACATTTTCGCACTCTCGTTCTTTTGTCATACCCAAAATATATATGCACGTACATATACACAGCTATACACAGATCATTCAATTTTGCTAAAATTGATTAAGATATAATTTCAGAGCTAGACTAATCAAAAAAAAATTGCGTGGTTCATGAAGTTTGACTTCAATTTGCACAACAAGTGAACATCGCGCGCATCTACATATATACTAGCCCTTATTTTGTTTGTTTGTTTGCTATGACATCTGTGAAAAATATTTAGTATACATTAAGTCATTGAACAGACAAAATCATATTTTTTTCATCGTGTTAAAAATGTCGAATTTTGTACCAGAAAGTGATGATTTGCGGAAAGCATAAATTTGTTGTTTTCATTTGACGGAAAGTGCTGCAGAGTCGCATCGAATGCTTGTCGAGGCATATGGTGATCATGTTTCATCAGAAGCAACTTGCAAAAGTTTGGTTTGTACGGTTCAGAAATAATGGTTTTTATGTGAGAAATGAAGAACGTGGAGGACCACCAAAAAAGTTTGAAGACGCCGAATTGCAAGCGATATTGGAGTGGGAGGACACTTTGAGTCAAAAGCGAATGGCAGCAATGTTAAATGTTGCACAACAAACAATTTCTGATCGTTTTTACTTTCCCATTAATAAGTAGTGTCATATATTCAAAAAAAAAACGCTAATTTCATGCCGGTACACCTTGCTTGATAGGATTTACAAGAACTTTTTATGAATCGCTTGATATCCCTCCACGTTGTGTGTAAATGGTTGAGATAAATGTGGACACTCATTAAATTTGGTTTTTCAAAGCATCTTAGCTGGAGTCCTGTTTTTCTGCTAATGCAAATGCCACTTCGAAACCGTATACATCATCAAACATCATCAAACGGACTGTAGCTATCTTATCAGACGATATCCTAATAGTCTGGTCCACATTTCAGATATTTTCAAGTAACTCTCCAGCCTGTTTTTTGGACACTCAGTCAAGTTCAGAGATTCGTTTTTTATCCGTTCTTCAGGAACACAATGCAATGTAAAGACATTGACATCCTCCCTTTTGTCATCATGTCGAATCTGCAAGCAGCTTAGATATGGTGCAGGTGGTTGAGTACCTAGTTGTAGGAGTCACAGTGAAAGCAATGCTTTAATCTGATTTTGCCGTTGGGATCAAAATAAGGGCACAATCACTGAAGGTGTCGCCTAGCCTGCAGAACCTAGCCTTCCAGAACCTGACAACAAAAACAAGACGAACTCTTGTCTCGAAAGCACCAATTACTTCTTTATTCGCTTTTGGCCATTACAGATGTAGCTCCATTACCTACTTAAGTGCCACTTGTTATTCTGGATCGAGGTAGACGTAGTCTTCGATGTTTTAACTGCCCATTTCAAGAGATTCATGCTGCCTGTCATTTCTAGAGGACGGCGAGTCCTTCTTTTTGACATCATTCACTGGCGGGCACATTTTAGCGGGCAGCAAACCCCCCAATGACTACCAATCACGTCAATTTCATCCCCGTCCATGCTAACAGTTGGTTGGACTTCTGGAAGATCGTGATGTCGTGTTGGCTTCTGAGTGATGATTGATGTTAAAGGTATCACTTGACAGAGAGGGGTCTTCTCTCAATTCTGAGTGGGTTTGTTACCGGCTTTACATGATTTGTGTCGATGACCGCTGTCAAATAATAATAATATATGGGTGGCGCTACAGCCCGTAGAGGGCCAGTGCCTAGCTTCTCAGCAACCACTTGTCTTGTGCATGCTATTGTTCTCTCACGAGTGGAAAGGACCTACAGTCTTATGCCGAATCCGAACGGCCAAGTTTGAGAAGCTTTTTCTAGACAGGAAATACTCTTTGAGCATTGTCAGTGACTCGAAAGAGGTGGGGCCGTTTAAATTATTTCTGTCGCTCAGAGCTGGAATCGAACCTACGACGTCGAGGTTGGGGTCGACGCACGTACCCCGGCCACCACTGTCAAATGCAGCCATGAAATCAACGAATATGTGGTGTAGAGTTGAACCTTCTGAATCTGCCATGATGTGGCTTATTCTGGACCTACGGCGAAACACGGTTTATTTTTCTGTAGAGTGGCCGGTTAAAGGGGTCGTTCTTCTTGTGGGTTCACTCAGCATATGCTTTTTTTCTTCTTCTGGCGCTACAGTCCGAGGTTAACCTGGGCCTCAGCCAAGAAGCCTCTCCAGCTGGCACGATTCTTAGCCAGATGCCTCCAATTTCGCACTCCGAGTTGGTTGAGATCCTTCTCCACTTAAGTCCGCTATTGACTTCGTGGACGTCCTCTATTACGTTGTCCCACTGGTTCGGAGTCGAAGACTCCTCGGGCGCGAGCAGTGTTGTCCATGCGCTTAACATGGCCTAGCCATCTTAGGCGTTGAATCCGTAGACGCCGGACTAGACTCATGTCGCTGTATAGCCCGTACAGTTCGTGGTTGAATCTTCTTCTCCAAGAACCATCAACGCAAACAGGACCAAAGATTGAACGCAGAACTTTTCTCTCGAAGAGACCAAGTGCGTTTTCATCCGCTCTTGAGATAGTCCAGACTTCCACGCCATAGGGTAGGAAAGTTTATTTAGTTACTTGTCAGTCCGGCGACCCATAGAGGGTCCGAGCCTTCTATCGCTGACGGTCCTGGACACGCTGCTTTCAGTCTAGACAAAGCTGTCTTGCATCCGCTATGACTTCATCTCCATACCAGAGGTTCGGTCTTCCTCTTCTTCTCGAACCAGGAGCGTACGTGTCCATGCGCTAGATGTGACCAAGCCAATGTATTGCTTGGTCCTTCGAAAGAGCGATTGGCAAGAGTAATTCTGCTTTTAATCACGCCACTGATGTTGTTCGTACTGTTTACTGGGGAGCCAAGGTAAATGAAGTCCTTTACTATCTCGAAGTTGTAGCTGCCTATGGTGACGTTGTGACCTAGTCGTCGATGTTGTGTGTGTCACCATATTCTTCGTTTTGCCCTCATTCACCGCTAAGCCCATTTTTGCCGCCTCCGTTTCAATACCAATAAACGCTTAACTGACGGCTGGCTGATTTCGACCAATCACGTCAATGCCGACCGCGTATGCTAGCAATTGCACGGATTTTCATGTCTCTAGTGTTGGCGTGTGAGTTTCGCACGATCTTCTCCAGAACGATGTTGAAGAAATCACATGACAGCGCGTCGCCTTGGGTTAAACGTTTTTTGACATTGAAGGTCTCGGTGAGTTCGTTACCAACCTTGATGGAGCAGCGAGATTTCTCCATCGTTTTCCTGCACAATCTGACGAGCTTGACAGGAATGTCAAGACTAGACTTGGCACTGTATAGCTCGTCTCTTTGCACGCTGTCATATGCGGCCTTGAAATCGACAAATAGGTGGTGGGTGTCGATGTCAGCCTTGTTATATTTCAGTCGAGATGTTACTTTCTCGGCAGCGTCTATAGATGGGTTTGGAAATGAATTCTTGTCTATTATCGGTCGGATTAAGAGAAGTAAGCACATGTTATATTTTCGTGTTTGTCACTTGCAGAACGCATTGTTATTCTTCATCATCTGCTCAACGGTGTGGGGCGGCCATTAAGGCAGGTGTTTGTTATGCGTTGTCACCATTGTTTGTGCATTTCCTTTCACACTGCGGCCCTGCTACAGTTGGATGGTTTTTTATTGCATTTTATTCTCACCTGGCGCTTATCTCTGTTTTAATGTTTTCCCCTTAAAGCCGATTAATACGTACGGCTTTCACGGTCCGGCTCGAAATGCATTGTTGCGCACTTCGCCTCGCTGCCGTTTTATTTTTTACTTGCACTCCCACCCGTTTTTGCCGGAATTAAAGCGTATTACACAGTCCTTCCGCAATTGATTACATTGTGCCATTTTAACGTCAACCTATTTGTGCGCGCCTTCCAAACAATGGCAATAACTTGTTGAAATAAGCCATGAGGCAAAGATCTCATTGATGGAATTATTCCGAAAAAAGAAGCCGCTCGTTGGTCGTACATTTTTCATCGCCATTCGACGAACTCAATCGAATGTCGTTTAATATGCGCCAATAAAAGGTGATGGCTGACAGTTTTTCCTGCCACTGCCAAAAACGAAAACACTACTCGGATTTTCAATTTGTTTCAAATACGCTTCACCAATTAGCTGGGTTCAAAGCGTTAATTATTAATGTCAAAGCTCCAACTGTCCGCTGGCATTGTCGAGTGGACAGACAGCGGCAGAGCTGCGAGAAAAAATCCCCAAAGCAAATGGTGAAATATTTTTTGAAATCTAGATTTCACTCAGGTCTACAGCCGAAATGCCCACTGAATAATACACAGTACAAAACATATTAGCCAGAGTATAGTTTTTTGCCGGACCGAGTTACCATTTTGAGGCGACGGCTTAGAATGCAACGGTGTATGCAACATTGACGCGAGTAAAAACGGTTTTCATCAACAGAAATTGTTTGATATTATGTACGGCCGGAGGGCTTGTAGTGCGTGAAATAAAAATGGGATATTGGGATGAAATTCTACTTTTAGCGACAAATTGATGGTTCTCGTTAGCCGAATGAAAAATGGAATTTTTAAAAACCGAACGAAATCGACTTGTCTTTCTGTTTCAGTTAACAGAATGGTTTCGGATCGAATAACAAAATGCGCTGTATGAAATTAATGGGATTTCAGCTTTGACGTGATCCAATCCGCGAGTATTGATTGTTTTTGCCTGGTTTTGCCGCTCAGTGGCAGTTTTTTTTTAATTTGTGGCAGTTGTGTACCAATTACGAAATGTTATTTGCACGGGCATCGGATCTCGTTAGCCGGTAGAGGCGATTGATTTTCTGGGAATTAAAAA
>OU744316.1:31812264-31849706 GCA_916610145.1 Eristalis arbustorum
AATCCTCTCCAGCTGGCACGTTCTTTAGCCAGCTGCCTCCAATTTCGCACTCCAAGTTGGTTGAGGTCCTTCTCCACTTGAGTGCGCCATCGGGTTCGTGGTCGTCCTCTATTGCGTTGTCCCACTGGCTCGGAGTCGAAGACTCTTCGGGCTGGAGCAGTGTTGTCCATGCGCTCTGAATCATCCGCTCTTCATCCGCTCTTGAGATAGTCCAAGCTTCCGCGCCATACAGCAGGACAGGGATGATCAAGGTCTTATATAACGTGAGCTTTGTCTTTCGAGAGAGGGCTCTACTACTCAATTGCCTCTTGAGCCCAAAGAAACAGCGGTTGGCAAGAGTTATTCTGCGTTTAATCTCGGCACTGATGTTGTTCGTACTATTAACTTGGGAGCCAAGGTAGATGAAGTCCTTTACTACCTCGAAGTTGTAGCTGCCTATGGTGACGTTCTGACCGAGTCGTCGGTGTTGTGTGTCCTTTCTTGATGACAGCATATACTTTGTTTTGCCCTCATTCACCGCTAAACCTATTTTTGCCGCCTTCGTTTGAATACCAGCAAACGCTTCATTGACGGCTCGCTGAGTTCGGCCAATCACGTCAATGTCGTCCGCGTATGCTATCATTTGAACGGACTTTTGGAAGATCGTGCCTCTAGTATTGGCGTGTGAGTTTTGCACGATCTTCTCCAACACGATGTTGAAGAAGTCACATGACAGCGCGTCGCCTTGCCTAAAACCTTTGTTGACATTGAAGGCCTCGGTGAGTTCGTTACCGACCTTGATGGAGCAGCGAGATTTCTCCATCGTCATCCTGCACAATCTGACGAGTTTGGCAGGAATGTCAAAACTAGACATGGCGCTGTAAAGCTCGTCTCTATGCACGCTGTCGTATACGGCCTTAAAGTCGACAAATAGGTGGTGGGTGTCGATCTGCATCTCTTGGGTTTTTTCGAGGATCTGCCGTAATGTGAAAATTTGATCGATAGTGGACTCCCCAGGCCTGAAACCGCACTGATAGGGACCCATCATGTTGTTGACGAATGGTTTCAGGCGCTCACACAGAACGGTAGAGAAAATTTTGTAGGCGATGTTAAGGAGACTTATCCCCCGATAGTTGGCGCAGTCAAAGGGGTCTCCTTTCTTGTGGATCGGGCAAACGATACTAAGATTCCACTCGTCGGGTATGCTTTCCTCCGACCATATCCTACAGATGAGCTGGTGCATGCGCCCAACCAGATCATCTCCAGCTGCTTTAAACAGTTCCGCGGACAATCCGTCCGCTCCAGCAGCTTTGTTCGACTTCAGTCTCGATATCGCTACCTTGACTTCGTCTAGATCGGGGGGACGGAATTCTCTTCTATCGTCGTCCATTGCGTGGAGAACATTCTGCCTGACAGCGGTATTGGTGTCCTCTTCGCCGTTTAACAGTCTGCAGAATTGATCCTTCCAGATTCTCAGTATCGACTGCGACTCTACTACGAGTTGCCCCTCTTCGTTCCGACAGGCTTCTGTCCGATGTTTGTACCCTTTGGATAGTTGTTTCACCCGCTGGTAAAACTTTCGGACATTATTTCTGCCGTACCACCTCTCCATTTCCTCGATCGCGCGCTTCTCATGGTCCTTCTTTTGAGAAGCCGGTGCTCTTCCCTTCTTTTAAGTTCGTAGAGCTCACGAACCGCTCTCGTCCTTCTATCCAGCGTCGCCTTATATGCTGCTAGCTTCGCTGAATGCGCCTGCCGACACTCGTTGTCAAACCATGGGTTTTTTCTAGGTGGCATTTTAAAACCCAGCACATCAGAGGCAGCTTCTCTAATGGCGTTTTGACAACGGTTCCACTGTTCGTCGATTGTTTCGCCTGGCAGGGTTGGACTCTCTGAGAGCTTCAGGGAGACTCGATCGGATAAGTTCCCAGCGGTCGATTGCGATTCTGTCTGTACTCCTCAACTGCCTCAAAATTGTGGCTGTCGATCGTTAAGTTGGATCTAGTCATTATCAGTGCAAGCACTTAAACCGTGTAAGGTTCTTGGTATTTGACTGTGTTGACCTAACGATACCCTGCCATAAGCTGTCCGCCCAATTCAACGTCCATAGTCGAATCAAAAATTAAATTCCCTCGTATCTCACTTATCAACTGTAAGCGGACATCTTTTTATAATGTCCCTCAAGGTTCCAATCTCTGTCCGGTACTATTTTCAGTGTTTATCAATGCCACCCTAAGCATGTTGTCATGGAGAAAATTTCATTTGTTGATGCTTGCACTTCGGCGAATCCAGAAAATTGAAGACCGGAGCCACAGTAGCCCTTCCGATGCTTCATTTCAGCCGTTCCATTGTTCGAAAACCGCAAGTCACTGTGGACGACGTACTGAAATGGCCATATTGATTATCATCATCCGGGGTCCCTTCGGGAATGTCAGGCCTTTGTAATCCCTCTCAGTTGCTTGTCCGTACTTACTCTCGTTTACGTCGAGCTCCTGCATAGCTTCCCACGATTGAATAATGAAAATACTTCCTTTTGTGAATCTAGACCAACCCATACCCACCCGATCCAACTGCCCGCCTCAACGACCACTCTTTTTCAATTTCACGTGTTCATTACCTCGGAAGTCTGTTCCAAACAAGAAAAGTTACCAGCATGTCCAGAGTAGAGCCAGCCCTAGCCTCGTGTATACAACGCAAATAACAAAGGACTCTGTTCATTCTCAAAATTGTTTGCAATAATTTTAGAAAATATCAACAGCACCTGCCATAAGGGTGCTACTTCAACTTTTATTAACATTGAGGATTTGTTTTTCCTTTTCTCTCATATTCCATCCGCCTCATTGTACGTGTACGTTCGTGCGTTGAGAGGAAAGTTCCTCATACGACCGAGTAGGTGGTGTCTGTGTGCCTCCCTGTAAGGAAATGTACACGAAAATTGTGGAAAAGGAAACAAATAAAAAGAAAGCTGATAAAGAAAGCAAGGCAACCGGACAACGTGCACGAATGCAGGGGAATTATTGTTGGTCATATTTTTCCATTTTAAGGCCAAGCGGGCCCGTCCTTTCGGTAAAGACCGGCACCGAACTACCGATTTGCCGGAGCATACTTAGAGCCACATGAGCGACAGGGAAATTGATTGTTTTAGCCTTTGGGCAGCAGCTGTGCATGTCGGTTAGACAATAAACTTTTCTGAGTTTTGCATAGCAACCCCTAGTTGTTTAGTGAACGGCGATAGTGTAATGTGGGCTTTCCCACTCGCACGAACATGGACATGCAGCTGACCCATGAATATGGATGGGAGTTGTTTTGCACTACTGCCGAGGGACTGACGCAAATGAGATTTAGCACATGTATGAGGTGAGGTCAGTTGCAATGAATCGAAATACATACGTTGCCTAAAAATGTACACATTTGCATACGTTCGTCCATGAGTTACTCATAATTGCACCGGATTTTTGCGCAAGGCACATTGTACGTTATTGATGTTTGAAGCGAAAGGGACTCAAAAGCTAGAGGCGGTGGATAGACGTAGATAGATCTTGTCCTACTGTCTATACGTCTGGATTAAAAATTATTGACCGTCGGCGTTGTGTAGAAGGTCGAATCTTACACCGAAGTGTGGGAAACTTTCATGTTTCAAGGCTCCACAACTTACGACACTGCTCTGGGAGTATTCTGTTCTGCTTCTTGTGTTCTTGTGTGCTTGTCGTTCTTATCTGGTAATCTCAACTTATTCTCGAAGTAGTCAATTGACGAGTTTAAACTCGAATATTGAATCAAATGGCAGCGATGACCTGAGGACAAGATGAAGTCGCCTATGGCGGTGCTTAGGAAGCGCTTCATTGTCTCAATGGTTAGCCTTGGTCTTTCTATCGTTTATTCGCTGCTTATAGACAGCTAAAGTAAAGGTCAAATCACGCCGTCTAGTGGCACACCTATGTTTTCAAAAGGCGGGCGTTATCTTAAGTTGTTCCGCAACTCGTCCGTTCTCGTACAAAATTCGAACTGGGCGCAGAGCTTCGCCGTGGTATTTTTGTTTTTCTCAGAATGTACCGCCTTGGTAGGCTGAAGCAATACAAGTCTGTTTGCGAGCAGAAATCTGTCTCATTTCGGATCGAATAAAATTCCTGCAACAATCAATTATCTGTGTCAAGACGACGAGGAGTCGTGGGCACTTGAACGCCCCCTCCAATTCCTGGGGTTGCCGTTCGCTCTGTCACTTCAAATTAATCTTATTTGGTACCAGATTACCGAGAAGCCTGTATTTCATGCGAAACACCGTTATCACGCTATATTTGGAGGATCATCAATATAAACGTATTTTTTGTTGCCCAACAGCGAAACAGGTGGTAATGCCAAGCGTAAAGAAAGTGCTCAATGGCGCATAGACTGAAATAACCTGAAAAGTTAAGCCGGATCGTATTTTGAACGAAGCTTACTTTAAAGTGGCAAACGATTGGTTTCTGTTTAGCACATCAATACTTACTACAGCCTACGAACCATGGAGAGTCCGAGTCCGAGAGATCGCTGCCTTCCATCGGTGACGGTGCTATGCACACTGCTTCGAGTCATCAAGACTCATCAGATCTGTTTTGGGCTCGCGATGGCTTGGTCCTTGTGCCGGAGGTCCGGTCTTCCTTTCCTTCTCGAACCAGGAGGCTCGGATTCGAAGACAATCATTGCTGGAGCGTTGGTGTTCATGCGTTCAATCTGGCCATGCTAGTGAACGGATTTGGATTTGGATTTGGTGGAATTCGCGTTCCATTCGCCTCTCTAGCAGATATGACCACATACCCTAAGTAGAATTTATCTTTCGAAGGCGCCAAAAATCGGCTCGGCAGTTCTGCTAAGCTCCCAGCTTTCGGAACAAAAAGCAGGACTGGCTGGATTGTAAAGTTTTGTATAGCACGAATTTTGTGGTCCTTCGAGTCAGAAGTTTCGATTTCAGTTGTCTTGCAAACCGAAGTAGCATGTTGTTGCCTAGGGCAAGGCCGATTCTAGGCAGGATTAAAGACGTTTAAATGAGACTGCTGTGTGCGCGATTCTACGTTGAATCCCCGCCATTCGTGGTCACATCTGCCCCGAGGTAGACAAACAACTTCAATTCGTGAAAGTTGCAACTGTCGATTCCGATGTTTAGACGCTTCTTGTTCGACAGCATATACTTCGTCTTATTCGCTTCTTCAATCGCCGTTTAGGCTGTCAGTGGTTTCCTAAAGTTGAGCTTGGACTTAAGCCTTTATTCTATTATGTAATAATATGGGTGGCCCTGCAGTCCGTATAGGGCAAGGGCCTAGCTCCTCAGCAACCACTAGTGTTGTGCTTGCTATTGTTCTCTCACGAGTGGAAGAGGACCTACAGTTTTATGCCGACTCTGAACGGCTAAGTTTGAGAAGCTTTTGCTAGACAGGAGATACTCTTGGAGCATTGTCAGTTACTCGAAAGAGGTGGTGCCGCGAAAATTATTTTTGTCGCACAGAGCAAGATTCGTCGAAGTTGGGTCGACGTACACACCCACAACGCCACGGGCCACCACGGACTTAAGCCTTTAAAGATCCAAAATATGCAAAATGCTACACTGGCGAATGGAAAGGAGAAGTCCAATTGGCAAGCTCACTGTGTCGTCGTTTCTTAAACTAGCGATTTAACTTGCACGAAGAGAACAAGGAGTCGGTGTTGGAGCGAGTTTAAAGATTTTGTGGCGTTGTTGTCTCCTACAAACTTAATCGCTCGCTTTTGGATTGTGTCTAGTAGTGTAGAGTGGTCTAAGGGGCATCACACCAAGTAGGAGAGGTCTGCTCAAGTTCAGGGAGGTTATTGTTATATTATTAATTGAAGCCAAATTAGAGGAGGGAAGCCTAGGAGTTTCGCAGCATTTTTTGTGACCAAGAGTATATACCAATTCCAACGGAGATGTGCGGTGAAACACATATAAGAGATGGATACTTTACTGGTTTCATCGGACAAGTGACACCTGATAGTATGAATGTCACGTCATACGTCAGTTAATTATGCTGTCAAGACCGGAATTCCATACTCTAGTTCTACGGACCAAGAGCAGGGTCTTGAGTCCAGGGAACAATGTTAAGCTGAGGATGCTGTCATCATGTATCAAAGTTAATCACCTTACTATTGTGAAGTGTATTCTCTGACTGTTGCTCTATCTGAGCAAAAGACTCACTGATTAGCGGAGAAAACAAATTGCGCTGTTCAGTTCTATTAAGGCGGTGGATGACGTTGTCGCGGGAATTTCAATGTCAGCATAAAATACACATCTGTACAGTGTCAAAAATTGACCCCGAATAAGTTCACAGAAAAAGAAGATGTGAGGTGGTTTGGTTGGAGAGAGAGAGGAGTTATCTGTGCACATTGGTCTTAAGTATCTGCGGATTGAAGTCTATGGAAAATATTGAGCTGGGAAGAGCATTCCATATTCGTGTGGTGCCAAACGAAATGTGTGTCTAAATTACACTGTGCGTCCGAAAGCAGGCTTAAGGGTAAACTGGTATGCATTCCTGGCAAGACGTGTATTGCGGGTGAATTCAAGGAGAGGAGGAATGCAGTTAGCCGGCTCACTTGAGCATTGTTTGTTAAAATAACGATAAAATACGGACAAAGAAGACACGGTTCGTCGATGTTGAAGCAAGTCTAATGAACCCGCGATATCATTGTCTCCTATAAGTTTTATCGCTCGCTTTTGAATTCTATCCAGTAGGTGCAGGGTGGTCTTGGGGGCATCAGACCAGATATGAGCGTTGTACTCAAGTTTAGGGCGAATATACGCCTTACAGATTAAAGTCAAATCAGAGGGGGTGAAATATTTCTTGAATCGATTAAGGAAGCCTAAGCATTTCGGAGCATTTTTGGCGACCTCGAATATGTGATTGTTCCAACTAATTATCAAGGGGTCCGCTTAAGAGACAACAGATCTTTCCAACTAAGTGTTGTGTTGATGGCCGAGGACCAAGGGTGGAAAGTTTTCCGGTTTCGTCGATACAAGCGCCATTCATGGATAATGACTGATTATCAGGGGTTCGCTTTAGAGACGGCAGACAGCATTGAATTCCACTCTGTTGTTCTTACTTACTTACTTATCAGGCAGACGAACCATGAAGGGTCTGAGCCTGATTGCTGCCTTCCATCGGTGACGGTCCTGGGCACGCTGCTTCCAGTCATCAAGGCCAAGCTGTCTTGCATCCGCGATGACTTGGTCTTCGTACCGGAGGTTCGGTCTTCCTCTCCTTCTCGAACCAGGAGGCTCGGATTCGAAGACCCTCTTTGCTGGAGCGTTGTTGTCCATTCGCTCGATGTGGCCGAGCCAGTGTAGTCGACGGATTTTTGCCTTCCGGACTACATCCACATCCTTGTACAGCTCGTAGAGTTCGCGGTTGTGTCTTCTCCTCCATTCGCCTTCCTCGCAGACGGGACCATACTCTGTTGTTCTGCTCTAGATCGGATCTTCTGTCCAGATCGGAATTCAATGGGCTTAACATACGCTGCCGTTCCAATACTACGTCCGAAGGGAAGGGTCGTGAATTTTGGAACGAATATGAAAAGCTGAGGGTGCTGTCATCAGCGAAGGAGTGGATTGGATTAGAAGTGGCCGACAGAAGATAATTTATAAAAATAAGAAAGAGCGTAGGAGACAGAACAGAGCCTTGGGGGACACCAGCATTTATTTTGTGGAAATCTGACTTGAACCCATCCGAAACAACTTGGATTGAACGTTTCGAAAGGTAGTTTCTAATCCATAGAAGCAGAGATTCATCAACACCATAAGCACGCATTTTCGACAAAAGAGCTTGATGCCAAACTCTGTCAAATGCTTTAAAAATATCAAGCGCAACTGTCTTGCTTTCGCCTGTATTGTGCAGAGATTGGTTTGGCGATTCAAGATATTTCATGAGATGACGATTTGTCAGCGTTTCCATGACCTTAGAAAGAAGGGAGGTTCCATGGTAAGTGCTATGGGTCGGTACGAGGTGGATGACGAAGATTTTTAGGGACGGTTGGACAAATGCCGTTCTCCATCTACTCGGAAAGAGACCTGAAGAGTAGGATAGATGAAAGCTTACGCAGAGGTTTAGCCAGCGAAGAAGAACACCTCTTCAGACGAACCATCCGGACCAGCGGTTTTGTGCACGTCGAGATTTTTAAGTACTCTTGCAACTCTACGAGTGCGGAAGTGAATCTGTCCCATGATAAAACCAACGCTCTCGAGTCACAAATTACAATCTGGCCGTGTTGAGCTGGCTGCAAAATGCCCCGCAAACAGGTTGGCTGTGTCCAAAGAGCTGATAAGCGTGGGAATTGAGGGCGGGGCAGAATTCTTTATGTTGTTGTACTTGAATTAATTGATTGTGGAAAATGATCGAACCATGCTTGGATGTACATGCATAAGTTGACAAGAGAAGACCAGTTGATGTTTTGCCCTCCTTACAGAGCAAAATATGATCGGACTACTTCACTGCACGAACGAAGAGCAATTGTAATCCTGAGGTAAGCTACTTAATTTCCTCTCAAAACAACACACAGGAGAAATGATGAATTTTAAACGGTTGCATTCGGATGAGGGGCAACTTTGATGCCTTTCAGTGGAACCACACTACACATGCATATGCCAAGCGACTGAAGAGGGCTTCTTGTACTTGTGGCTCGAAGGGTCGATGTTGCAGGGACGAACGTCGCCCCAAATCAACGTCCATACTGACTGACATGCGTCCACATCTCCATCCATACATGGGAACAAACCCCAATCACCACCCCACTGTAGAGAAGGTGTTTTTGTACATTTTCGGGTTGAACCTGAGTCTAGTGAAGATTTTCGGGTTTTCAGTGATAATTGCAATGGGCGTTGTCCTTGCCCCAGCTTAAACAGACACCACACGTGATGTGCTTGCTATTCTTCGGGCAGTCTTGATGTGTATACTTTACTTACTTGTTTTCCTTCCATTGTGAATGATTCAAACTGATTTGGGTGTGCCATCAAACAGGCGTATTTTTATGAAGCAAGGGGAGCAGGAAGGAAATAATGTGTTGCATCAGAGTTAGCTCCATTTGTTGTTCGTGCGAATGAGCTTAATACCTTCCGCAATTGCAAACCACCACCAATTCACATTCGACCTGCACAAGCCACCATTCAATGTACACCCTAGCGCAATGCCCCCCAGTTCTAGTAAGTCAAACAGCATCGAAAGCTAATCCCTTCAACTGCCTCTCACTCATGGCATTCAGTGAAATTTGACGAGACGCCGTGAATTGTCAAGTCAGGAGAACCGTACACCAACCTCGGATCCCGACAATAAAGACCCGTCTGCCTGCTCAACGTTAAAGCACTTGAGTGCAAGACATGCTTAAGAATAGACGGAGAAAGGAAAAATCCCCTCGACGTTTATTTTTGTGCAAAAGGGAATTAATCGAATTAGAAAATTGAGGTTATTTAGTGGGAAATTAAATGAAGCTCGGTAATTGAATTATCTGGTTAATTCGTTTCGCTTGCAAGGACTCCCGCCCGCTGAAGGGGGTGCGTATAGAAAAAAACCATCCACCATTCACATCGCTCACCATGGTGACGAGGCTCCCCTAGATGGAAGGGTGAACGCGAACATCGTGCACTGCGCCGTATCACCATCCGCCGAGAGGAGGGAAACAATGTCTTTCCGCAGCCAAGTCATGCGAATACACCCGACAGTGGTTGGGCGGTTGCCTATTGGCTTGAAATTCCTCCATTGAATGCCGCACAAGGAGACTCTGATTGAATTTTGATTTTCGATGAAGTGATCCTTTTTCCTCCCGCGATCCACGAAGAAAGGCTTTCAATTAAGGGAAGTTCTTCCTAATTAATTGCGAGTAGCTGGGGCACGGCATGAGCAAAATGAGGGCGGGTATAAACAAACATTTGCAGACAATTTGTGTAGTTGGAGAAGAAGAAGAAGAAAAAAAATCAAGGACCAATACTTGAATTTTCTTGCTAACCACTAGTTCGCGGTCTGAGTTGAACGATGAACGGAAGTACGTGGAAGGGAGGATTTGCAGTTTGTTTTAATTGAATTCAATTACTTACTTCCCGTCGACTAATCAACTGGAGCATGGGTACAAGAAAATAAGAAATGAGGAGGAAAGCTTCGTCCTTTCAACCGCGTAATGAAGCAAAATTCCATTTCGATTCGTGCTCATGTTTAAGTGGAGCTCATCTGAAGTGGTGTGTTGGTTTTCGTCGTTAATTGCATCACTCAGATATTTATGACCAAACAAGTTGTCGATCCTATTAGAGTTGCAGTTGCCATAATGTCTGGCATATCCTTGACTTGGTCTCCGTAGCGTCGAATAAAAATATGGCAGAATCCTAGTCTGAGACTATCTTCTTCGAATGGCCACATATCCTGGAGGAGCAAACCAGCTCACCACTTCTTCGGTCTCATTTGGCAACACGTCTATTTTAATGTTCCTGCAAAACTCAGTGCGTGAGAAACTGAACAAGACCAGAGGTACGCTCTAGCGTTGTCCAAGGCAGATGATACTGATGCGGTTGGCTAGGGTCAGGGATCCGGATTAAGGCAACGTTAAAGTGAAGGTAAAGACAGCAGTAACATCGACGCCTCGGAAAAAATCCGTCCTATCTCTCTCTTTGTCTAGCTGGATCAAACGTCAAAACTGAACGAAATTCGACGAAGCTGGGAGAAGTGCTCATTGCAATGCGCATTGTCTTGTGTGTGTATTCACTCGATTGTTGACTTGTGTCTTTCCACTCGTTGTTGCGTTGTGCTGAAGTACCAATTGGGAAATGAAGCGAAGAACCAAGCTGCTCTGCAGAGTGCTGCCAATCTAATTAATAGAAATTGAACGAAGAAGTTTCTTTCTACGAGCAATCCGTTTGCTTAAAGGCCTGTGGAGGAAACAAATCTTAGCATGAAATATAGAAATTGCTTAGCAACACGGATCTATGACCTCACGCAAGTGGAAAAAGCCATCAATAAACATGATTTGCGTCACTGGTGGCAGCAGGCCTAAACACTTACCAGAGAGGATTGTTGGTTGGAGTGTAACTCGACCTCAGGCTTCTTCTTCTTCTTTGTGTGGCGCTACAGTCCGGGGTGGACCTGGGCCTCAACCAACATGCCTCTCCAACTAGCGCGATCCCTGGCTAGCTGTCTCCATTTTCGCACACCAAGTTGGTTGAGGTCCTTCTCCACTTGGGTGCGCCACCTTAAACGCGGTCGTCCTCTGTTGCGTTGCCCGACAGGTTCGGATTCGAAGATTATTCGGGCCGGAGCTGTGGTGTCCATACGCTCTACATGACCTAGTAGTACAGTTCGTGATTGAATCTTCTCCTCCAGAATCCGTCAACACAAACAGGACCAAAGATCGTGCGTAGAACTTTTCTCTCAAAGAGACCAAGGACTTCTTCATCCGCTTTCGAGATTGTCCATGCCTCCGCGCCGTATAGCAGGACTGGGATGATCAGAGTCTTATATAGAGTCAACTTGGTTCTTCGAGAGAGGGCTCTATTACTCAATTGCCTCTTGAGCCCGAAGAAACAGCGGTTGGCAAGAGTTATCCTACGCTTGATCTCGGTACTGATGTTATTTATACAATTTACTCCGGAGCCGAGGTAAGTGAAGTCCTTGACTACCTCGAAGTTATAGCTGCCCATTGTGACGCTCTGTCCAAGACGTCGATGCTGTATGTCCTTTTTTGAGGACAGCATATACTTCGTTTTGCCCTCATTCACCGCCAGACCCATTTTAGCCGCTTCCGTCTCAATGTTAGCAAAAGCCTCACTGACGGCTCGCTGAGTACCTAAGGCTGCTCTAAGATATAAGAAGTTGCAGCGGACCATCACACAAGAAACGTCCTCGAAGACTGCTCTGGGCATGGCAGTTGGCGTGATAAAGTTCAGGTGACTTGATTGATTTGAAAATGTAGAATCTTGAGGAGTCTCAGGCGATGTGCAGACTTTTTAAGACAAAGCTGTCCAAATGATTCCCCTATGTGCGCATGTTCCAGTGAGGGCCGTGGGCATTGCATATGAAGAGTTTTGCTGCAATCATAAACACTGTGGAATGAAAATATCCGCGAACTCGGCTTCATCTGGAGTAGCGAGTAGGACTTATTCCATGTTTTGGTGACTAATTAGTGAACTTGTGCCACTGTGTCTCACTAGTCTTCCACAGTTGTTTCCAAATTGTAGAATTTGGAGGAAGGGTAATATTTAATGCAGTTCTTATCATGGGAACAAGTCCAAGGCCTACCAGGTTCGGAGGACTTGAATCAAGCCAACTTAGCCCTACACTTGCCCTTTCTGTTAGATCAACTGCTAATACAGAAATCAACATAAAAGATTGACTATCATTTGATTGGCTATTTTAAAGAAACCGTTTCAGTCCAGACCCAGACAACCACAACCACAGTCCCCATGGCTGTGTCGCACAAATACCGCATCAGTCCCCGAAACTAGAGGCTTTGACCTTTTGTGCCATCAATTAAAAGGACAAAATCAAGGATTCAAGGATAAATTGAAAAGCCCCAAGCATCTTTTTTAATTGCCCAAAACCGAAAAAAGAAAACCGAGAACCTGCCCAAAATAAAAGGGATACTCGAATTACCAAGAAAGCGAACAAAGGCAAAGCCGATGGAGGGAGAGCAAAAAAAAAAATGCAAAGATTGAGTGGGAAGCAAAAGTTCAATCATTTACCCAAATCAACAATCGAATGTTCTATTGACCAAGGGCCACCCCAATTCGCCCTAGCCCCCGCCTAGCCAACAGCACAATAAGGATGAAGACAATCAATACAGCTCCCTTCGGCCGCCTCATTGACAATTCAAATAGCACAAACGAAGCGGAACATTAATTTTCAACACAACGATACTTTTTCAAATAAACGAGTGTAATCTATAATTTGGGTCATCGGAGACCCATCATCAATCAGTTGGTGAACAAAAGCGGCGCGCCGCGGCGAACGGGAAGGGCTCAGAAGGACAATGAAAAATCGGACCCTTTGAACAGGAGGCGAATAATACAAGAACCAAAAAGAATGAAAACACTTTAAACGTTTCCTTTGTCGTTAGTCCTTCCGACAGGTTCCCTTCCGAATGTCACTCGGTCTGACTTCGAACGCGGCCACCTCTGCAACCCGAGACCCCGAAATTGAAACCGAAGAACTCTATTGATGGCAGCGAACGCCCACCAGCCGTCTGGCGCAACGAGAATGGGGACATTTAATTATAAAATTAACTTATCCTTTGGCAGAGAAACCCCGCCTCCGCCCAGTCGGGGCTTAATTCGGAAAATTAACCCAAATTGAGCTTTTACTCCATCACGACTCGGAGCTAATGAAGGTTGCCAATCCGAGACAGTGCGACATACCAAAGTAGATAATTAAATTCTGTGACAGACGGGCGAGACTGACGGATGTCCTTGTAGCCGCTGCCACACAGGTGGCTCCCACGGTACACTTTCCAGAAGTGCAGCAAATGGCTTGTGGATCCTTGCCAAACATGCAACTTTAATTCGCAAGGCAAGCGATTGATTTGAAATGCTCGTCCTCCTTTTTCTGTGCACCACACAGTGGTGTTGCATGAGCATGCTTCGCCTAATGATTTATTCATTATTAATTAAGTTTCCAGCAATGTGTGGCAACTGGCAAAGGAAGGAGAACTGGGTGGGGCGTGCCGTCTGGGATGTGAATGTGTGCCAAGAGACTGCTACTAGGGTGAGCCTACGGTTGAGAGGGACTCTATTTAAATATCCCCGATGAGCATGTTCATCAAATGATGTCACGGCCGACACGCAAATTCGAATGACTTATGCATAAAGGATACGTTGAAAATACATTTTGAACTTGTGACGCAGGCTGTCAGTAATGGTGAGAGCAGATCTCTCTAGTAAGCAATGCAAGGTGAATAAACGTGACGGTTTCAAGAAGATGAAACTGTCTAGACGAAGCACGCTGAGTTTTGACTTCTCTCTATGTGGGTGTCCGGCTGTTCCCATGGCTGTTCGTGGTGACCTTTTCCACCACGAAAGACGATACCGATGCCGAATGACTGTGGGTATGCCAATTGCGTTCGTCAATTGTTAGTGGCATAGGGGGAGTGCAGAGTAAGCAGCCAACGTTCATTTGGAACTGAATGCAAGCCATCGAAGCAGTGGAGAAAAATGCTGTAGGTGTTGACGAAAGATAGACAGGTTGTTCCACGAAGCAACCAGAATTCACCTTTGAACAGGAGGCTAAATCTCTGATTGGGTAGGAAGTCCCATGCGATGAAACGTAAATGTACACATCGTGACTGCGACAAAGTCTCGCTACAAGTGCTAAGCGATGGCACCTGAATAGTTCGTTCCAGTAGTGGAGAGGCTCCACTCCAACTAATCTCTCTGTTAAACACCTATGCTCGCGACGAACTGCCAATAAGTACAAGTTCTAATAAGAACCTTCTTCCAATCGATGCGTGTGAATTCTCAACACGGAATGGAACATTTGCATTTTAGTTGGCAACGATGGCACATGAAAATACATTTGTGCCGAATAAACATGCCGTCATGCTGGTTATGTTGAGATGGTCGAATTTTTCACACAGTCTGATTTTGTCACTTCCAGAGACTGACCGTATTTTCTCAGATTATCGCCCAATTCCACCGTCGTGCCCCTCATGACTTCAAAATGCTAGACTACTCCATGACGACCATGCATTTGACCATTGCCGTAAATAGAAGGTGGGAAAGCTCGCATACAGTATTTTACTATCTATTCCATGTTTGCTTCGTTTGTCCCTTACTAGGGGTACAGCTTCTAAATAAGCAGTTAAATAGTAACCGTCTCCTTTGTAGAGGGCGCTACAAAACGCGTAGAGCCCTACATCTACACCGGGACCATGACAGTTTGTCCGTAAGTCCTGTCCTTATACAGGGGTGTCCGTAGGGAGAAGTTTGGGTGTAAACTCAAATCTTTATGGTGACAACATTCATCATTAATTACTCACTTATATTCTGTATCCCCTTGTAGGGCTCAGGACTTCTACCACTTCAACGCGCCATTATGTACCGAGTTTCAGCTCTTGCTCTGACTTCTCCTTTACTGTTCTGCACCACATACTTTTTGTTCGACGCAGTATTCTTCATGGCATCGTATGTTTTGCTACGGAACTGCTGCCTGTATCGAATGGTGTGGTCACTCTATTGGCACTTGTGCCGTTGAATAGTGGGGGCTTTGGGTTACTGGTAAGCCCCTGATGAAGCTCTTTATATGATATACGGTTCGGCCAGAAAATCCTCGGTATGTTTCGTAGCCTTGTCGTGATATTAGCGGTTACTGTCAAAGTTGTCCACCCCTATAACAGCACGGAATCACCGTTGCTCACCAACAGCCTGAGCTTGGTGTTCAAGTTGAAGCCCCGCTTCTCCGTATTATGGACAACATACCGAATTTTGGCTCCGCCTTAGTTTAGGTTAGGTATGTGCCCGTAACACCTGGATCATTGTACACCCATTGGGATACCCGGAAGGGTGTTCTTCTTTTCTCCTTTCTCTTGCAGAGTCTCTCATGTCATACTTTGCATATGTACCTTCTCCAACTAGCTGGATATTTTGACGCATGTGCAAGAAGTAAAAAGATAGGGGCCCCTGTAGGTCACTTAAGTCATGGAAGAAATGTTATCCGAAGAGATTTGAACCTTGATAGAGGTTGTGAGGAGTGTCCTATCCTATGTAGCCCCTGCAAATGTAATCAAGGGCAAGTAACAGTTTGTTTTATTTTTGGTACTCGATAGGGCCAGTTAGTGCTCCGTCTTGAGCATCTTTTTGATCAGATTCCAAGAGCACACTGTTGCGCTTGGTTAGGTTTTTTTTCACCATTCACTTGCTTCTCCCATTAGACTATCATTCACTTTCCTCTTGGCATCGGCTAGAGGAGGGGAAATTTTTGAGGACCGTCTGGGCTGGGTCGATTTCAGTCCACTTCCAGGCAAGTTCGTCTGCTGCCTAGTGTCCGTTTATGTCTCGTTGACCCGAAACTCAGCAAAAAGTAGTCGGGTGCTGCTCACAAACTTAAGCTCTTCGCGACAGAATACGACCAGCTTAGACTTGATTTCCGTGCGGAAATTACTTTGATGGCCGGTTGCTTGCCATTACGAATGGTGACATCAGTCGGTGGTATCTCTAACCTTGAGATCATTTTGCCCGCTTCTTTGACTGCCAGGACCTTCGTTTCAAAAACACTGCCGCAATCAGAAACCCCCAGAGAGCAGAGCGAGTTCCTATACTCATCTCAGGTATTCAACTCCGCCCTTGTTGGGAAACGACTTCAGAAGGTTCTATGGATGTAAGCCCCTACAGCTTTAGGTGTTCGGCTTGCGACATCTGCTTCGATTCCTCCATTAGCTGAGACAATACTTAAGAGTTAATGAATAGGCTCTACTCTCTCAACCGGAAGTCAAGCCAATGGCTATTTGATCGTGATCGATGCACTAGATGGTCTTCAGCGTCCACATTTGTTGCCATGTGTTGGAGGTCCATCGAATTGCTTGTATTCTCAATGCCAGAGCAGAGCTGAGCACATCACTAAGCACCAATAAGCACAATATTGGGCACAGGATACAACCTTGCCTGACTCCATTTAGATTTCAAATTTTTTTTGACAATTTTTCTCTGTACTTCGAGACTTGACTTGACCTGACTACTCGAGGCTCTTCGCTTTGACAGTAGCTACAGGCTGGGATCCTTCTGCTCAAGAACCAAATAAACTCTCTGTCGAACAATGTCGAAATCTTTTTGCAAGCGATATGCACCGATATACAAGCTTTGTCATATTGCTCGCTAGTTCTGGTCTAACTCACCATCTCGACGATCGCCAAATCACAATGGGTAGAATAGGACCTAAGTGAGACGTGGCCCTCCGCGTCTACCCACAAACCTAACTCCGATCGACAGTACCTGGCTTGACGTCAAAGTTTTCACGTTGAACCCCTCGCTGTTGAAAGGCAAATTTAAATCTCTTTCGTGGTACATCCAAATTGATTGCGAAAAATCTTCTAACATAAATTTAAATCTTTAATACAAGCCGAATAATCATTTTAGCGAAATGAAAAAAAAAAAATTAATCAAGAAATCACCACAAGGCGATTAACACCCACCCAGCTTGCGAAAATGAATAGAAGCAGCAACAAACAAGAACCCGGACAGTCGCTCAAGCGTAACTCCCGCTCGTTTATTATTTTTTAATTAGCATCCTCGTTGCTTCGCTTTTGCATTAGTCTTCAAGAACAATATCTCCGTAATTTCATAAATTAATAACCCCTACACCCGGCCAACATGTGTATGGAATTCCACACCGCGCCGCGAGAGCCAGGCCAGGAGAAGAGCAAATATTAAACCGCCAACATCCGCCCCATTCATTAGACAATAAGCACTCGGCTATGCAATTCGAAAAGGGGCAAACAAAGCAGAGAGAGAAGGAAAAAAATGGAAGGAAAAGATAAAAGGAATACCCCCCGAAGTTCGTGTGGATGTATGATAATGTGCACCGCAAGCCGGTAGAATGGCGGTTGACTAGCTTTGCTGTGGCTCAACCAGTCTACCTCGCCCGTACAGGCGAAAACAATTAACAAAGCCATAGCCATGCTGAGTCGAAGCCCATAGAAAAATACGAGAATCGCTGCTGCTTGCACACCGAGTCTGTGGGCATCGAAGAGCAAATGTGGGTTAAACATTTACTCAGCACAGTCCTTTGTGCCGGCCCAGAATGACTGCAACTGTGGCAGTCTGACTGAAGTGGCTGTAGAACAGACCTGAATGAGCGGTGAGTGCCCGTCTACCATTAAAGATGATGACGAAAGATAGAAAAAAGAATAGAAGGGAAAAAAACTGGCATCCAGTGCTGAATGGGTTGGTTTTTTCCATTTGCTCCTTATCTTCGCATTTCTGCCACTAGAAGTATTCGTACTTGCGATTGTGAGGATAAAATCCAAATACAAGCAACATTCAGCTCCTGGAGGGAACGCATTTCGGATGTAAGCAGGATTAAATTAGATCCTCACTAAATTTCTTGATGCACAAAGCGAAGCAGAGAAAATTATATAATCTTGGGAGTTGATAATAACTCGACAAGTTTTGTGTTTATTTTCGCCTCTTTTTTTGGCACATGGACAGGGGCGGAATCCCTGCCAGAGTCAAGCAACATTTTGTACTTCAAATCTTACTTGAATGCAAACCATTGGCAACTAGCGCTGGGCTACAGTGACGAATGGGGTTCTTAATTCGGAGGAAAGTAATGTCTGAAGAAGCCTTTTCAATGAATTGCTTCAATTTGGTCGGGATGCTTCGCTAAAGGATGTAAAGGATGAATTTAAGAATTAGTATGTTTAATGATATGTAAATTTGTGGTGGCCTTCGGGGTTGTGGGTACGTCGACCGCAACGTCGTTAGTTCGATCCCTGGTCTATACCTCTTTCGAGTCACCGACAATGCTCAATGAGGATTTCTGTCTAGAAAAAGTCTCTCAAACTGGGCCCTTCGGAGTCGGCATAAACTAGCGCCACCCATATTATTATTATTTACTAAATTTTCTGAAAGATTAAGAATTAAACTGATCCGCAAATGTGCGCCTGACGCAGACCACTTAAATGGGTTGACAAAAAATAACCCACTCCGTCGTTTGAATACGGAAAAATCATGCTTATCTCAAAAGCATCATAAGTTTGGAAATATAATTGCCTCTTGTTCGCAAGCTTCAGCCAAGAGTCAGTAAATGGTACACAGCATGACTGCGCTGAAATCATTAGATGAATACAGAATACGCCATGATTCGTGGCGGCAGTGGATTCCAAAGCTTGGCAGATTAAATATAAACCTGTTCGGGGACCGATAAACTACGAACCGAGTATATAATTCGGCAGACTTTATAAAGTGCTGCCCAAGATGATTTTGAACTTCGTCAGCATAAGGATGCGTAAAAAAATGGGTGAAGACTGGTGGGAGATCATTGATAAGTCTACAGAAAAATGCAGGTCCAAGAAATGAACTTCGGGGAGCTCGTTAGAACCAAGACTCTCTGAAGTATTTCCGCTAAATTGCTGCAAATAAGTGTGACAGCACTATTACCGAAACCAACTGAGTTTTTCGACTCCGGCGCCTTAGAATGCTTGGGCCTAGTCTGCCAAAGACCTAGTCTAACGAAGATTTTACACATGTCCTGCCTTCTGACGTCTAATAGGCTTACCACAGTTTCAGACTAACTGGAATTAACACTGAATCATGGTTGTTTTCGGTCAAAACAGGTTGTCTGTAGCTTCTCGAAGCTGCATGGCACAGTTGATCTTTTTCCAACAATACGGCATTTTTCCTCTTGTAATGATACAATCTAGTCACAAAGAGTATTCCTTTCAAGAAAGCTTCTCAAACTTGGCCGCTCGGAGTTGGCATAAATCTTCAACTCATGAAAGAGCCCTTATTCACTGGGCCTATGGGAAAAAAATTTATAAATACCTTTACAGCACACTGGAACACTCTCTCGTGACCCGTGAGGTTGTGGATATGTGCGTCGACCCCAACCTCGATGTCGTAGGTTCAATCCCTGGTCTGTGCCGCAGTGACTCTTTCGGGTCACTGACAATGCTCCCTGTCTACAAAAAGCTTATCAAACTTAAGCCGTATGCTTACGGGAAAGGAATAAGCGACTATGAAATTTCATCTGGAAGCTTCTCCTTAGATCGGCGCTACAGTCCGGGGTGGACCTGGGTCTCAATAAACATGCCTCTCCCGCCAGCACGATCTTCTTCTTCTGCCTCCAGCTGCGCACACCAAGTTGGTTGAAGTCCTTTTCCACTTGCGCCGTATAGTGCGAGGTCACAATGGCTCGGTATCGAAGGCTCTTCGGGCCGGAGCTGTGGTGTCCATCCGCTCTACATGACCTAACCATCTTAAGCGTTAGATCCGAAGACGCTTTACTAGGTGCATGCCGCTGTACAGCCCGTATAGTTCGTGGTTGAAACTTCTCCTCCAAACGCCATCGTACGCAGAACTTTTCTCTCAAAACAACCAAGAGCTTCTTCATCCGCTTTCAATAGCGTCCATGTCTCTGCGCCATAGAGCAGGACTGGGATGATCAGGGTTTTATACAAGCTCAATTTGGTGTTTCGAGAGATGGCTCTGTTACTCAATTGCCTCTTGAGCCCAAAGAAGCAGCGATTGGCAAGAGTAATTCTGCGCTTGATCTCGGTACTGGTGTTGCTGTCCCTGTTTACTCCAGGGCCTAGGTAGACGAAGTCCTTGACTACCCCAAAGTTTCTGCTGCCCAACGTGACGCTCTGTCCGAGACCTCGATGCTGTGAAGCCGCTTGCGCTTCAATGCGAGCAAACGCCTCAAAGACGGCTCTTTGTTTTCGTCCAATCACGTCAATGACGTCCGCGTAGGCAAGCAGTTGAACGGACTTTTGGAAGATCGTGCCTCAGGTGTTTACGTTTGAGTTTCGCACGATCTTCTCAAGTATGATGTTGAAGAAGTCACATGACAGCGAGTCGCTTTGCCCAAAACCTTTTGTGGCATTGAAGATCTCTGTGAGTTCGTTACCGACCTTGATGGAGCAACGAGATGTCTCCCTCGGCATCCTGCTGTACCTGACGAGTTTGGCAGGAATGTCAAAACTAGACATGGCGTTGTATAGCTCGTCTCTATGCACGCTGTTATATGCGGCCTTTAAGTCGACAAATGTTGGTGGTGGTTGTCGATCTGCATCTCTTGGGTTTTTTCGAGGACATGACGTAATGTGAAGATTTGATCGATGATGGACTTCCCAGGCCTGAAACCGCACTAATAAGTACTTGTCACGTTGTTCACAAATGTTTTCAGTACCTTGTGCGCGATGTTAAAGAGGCTGATCCCTCGACAGCTGGTGCAGTCAAAGGGGTCTTCTTTCTTGTGAACCGGACAAACGACGTTGAGATTCCACTCAGCGTGCATGCTTTCCTCCGACCATATCTTGCAGATGAATTGGTGCATGCGCCCAACCAGGTCATCTCCAGCTGCTTTAAGCAGTTCCCCGGACAATCCGTCCGCTCCAGCAGCTTTGTACGACTTCAGTCTAGATATCTTGTTCATCTGGACACGTCTGTAGCAAAAATACATTTTCCTGTAAATCATCATCATTTTCTGTCCCGCATGATCATCAAATGATGTCGCTGGGATAAAGCACATGTTACAGTTCTACTGGCACTTCGATCATCAGGATTTATGCCCACGCGCATACAACCGAGTGTTTGGACTTCCACCACATTGTTCGCTGTCTGCCAAGGCAACACCTCTCTGATGGAATCGCATTTAAGGTACGCCTGGGAAGGCGTGGCGATGGGAACATTCGTGGCACGTGTCCAACTCATCGAACCATAGCTCCTTACGATCGGGGAAGTTGCTGCTCAGCATTGAGGATAGTTCACGACATCGTCCTCAATAGTTTCCGTATCAATTAGTTGATATGCCCTCATTTCACCAGGAATGACATCGTGAATTGTTAAATTTAAATAATTTCCATCAGTGTTTTTGGCAGCCAGTATAGGCCCTTTCCTCAACCAATCATGTAATAAGTGTGAGTAACATTTGGAAACACTTCTTGGATGAGTTCAGCTTTTTATTTCGTTAACTGGCAAAAACTCTCAGGAAAGATGATGCAGCCAGTCAGCACGTTTACAGGAAATCTGGCATTACCAATTTCAGTCAGTTGCTTAGACAATATGTCTCCAGATTCATTCATTATTTTGCCACATGACACGCAAAGTTTGGCTTAAATGTAATACGTTGACATGTTTTCACCGTATCTGTAGTGGGACTTATCACCTTGATTGAGAAATCATAGCCATCTTCACCGCATCTGATGGCGAATTGCACGACAATTGGCAGTTGTGACCCCATGCACCTGCATGCCGATGTCATAAATGTGTCAATTATGTAAATGGAAAGCTGTATGTACTCACGTCTAGAGACAGACACAGATAACAACTTCGCAGAAGCAAGAACCAACGATATCATATCCCAGAGGACAGCAACAACTAGTCCAAGACTCCCATCGCAACCACAGGAGATAATGACTCACCACAAAGCCACTCGCAGCTACTTGCTTTCTTGTGCGCTCAGCAGAATTCTCAGTTGGAAACCGCGAGATTCCTTTGCCTTTGTCGCCCCACTTAATGACACATAATGCTACAATCTGAGTGCCACAAAGCATCCACGAGCGCTTCCTCTTCTGCACCACCCGCCCATGGCCCACCGACGCCCCGAGCAACTCCAGCACCTAATGTATGAGCGTTACCCCAAGAAAAAGGTTCTCGAAAGTATCATCAAATTAAAAAATCATTAAACACATGCTGAATTCCTTACCTTCTCTCGCTCCCCTCCCCTTTTTTTGACTGGCAGTCTGTTGGTGCGAGGCGACGACGCCGACGTCAGCATGAAGAGCGCTAACAGAAGGATCCTTACCAAGCACTTATCTGTGTATTACGGGAATTTAATTAAAAAACCAATTTGTTTCCCCGCTCGCCGCCGATCCGATTGGTTGGGTGAAAGGCACACAAAAAATTAAACAGCACAATAAACTGCCGTAAACCCCAAAAACCCGAAAATTCCTCATCGTAAATGAATTAATTTCTGCAGAATAAAATATCACCATGTCATTTCCGCTTTCGTTGCCATCCTCTCGGCACATTCACATCCATTTGACGCCCGAGAGATTCGGTCGTGCCCCTCTCCGTTTGCGGCGCGGCGCATGCATACACACACATTTTCTATGTGTTCCGTCTTTCGACGTCAAAAGTTATTTCCGCTTAATTAAAAACAAAAAAATATATGCGCATACGCCAGCATTAACCGACTGAGGGATCTCTGTCGCGTTGAGGCGTACTTTGCGTCCTTCTTGGTCTTGGTCCTTTTAACCCTTCCGATGGCGGGTGGGCGTGCGATCGTTGGCGCGAAGTTGTTTAGCCCTCGAAAAATCATTTATCTTCTCAGTGGACCCTGGGACCGAACCGCAGAATAGGGATCAAATGGACTGAACTCACACTTGAGGTTTTTCCTTTTTGTGTGGACAAGCAAGGCGGAAAAAAACACAAAACTCATTCCGTTCGACCCGACTTTATCCTTTTAATCAGTGTTTAATACAAACAGCAAGAATCCGCAAACTTGGCAAATTAATGACGATGATGATGGTGGCGTGCTCCTTTTTGTGTACATTACTCACGCGGGAGGGCGCATCTCTCTCAAGACTCATTTTTCCATGAGTAATTTAACGAAACAAATTTTCCTAATTTTAACCTGATTCGAGCTGGTTGGGGAAGGGACAAGACAAATCTTAACAAATTGTGCTGCAAAAGCATGAAAGAGTATCGCTTTACATTATGGTCGGGATGAAAGTTCATCGGAACCAGGGGACATCCGGCGATTTCAGAATTCAATGAACAAATTTCTTAAACTTTCGTCAGTTCGTCCAGATCACGTGGGGCCGGTCTTTAAAGCAGATTTGGAACTTTTTCTTCGCCTTCATATGCTGGCGCTAAAATTCGAGGTGGCCATCACCAAACAAGCCTCTCCGGCATCCTCAACAGTTTCACTCGCCATGTTGGTGCGTCTGTTGCGTTGTTCCAGAGATTGAGTGTCTGTCTCACCCTTCTGGGCAGAACTGAGTTCAGCAAGAGCTTTAAATGGCTCATCCTTGTCATTGGATCCGTAGACTCCTGGCTAGACTCACATCACTGTACGGCCCACATTTTCCGTGATCGGATCGTCCCTTCCTTGTGGTGGCCCGTGGCGTTGTGGGTATATGCGCCAACCCCAAGCTCAACGTCGTAGGTTCGATTCCTGCTCTCTGCGACAAAAATAATGTTCACGGCCTCACGTCGTTCGAGTCACTGGCAACCCTCAAAGAGCACTTCCTGTCTAGAAAAAGCTTCTCAGACTTGTCCGTTCGTAGTCGGCGTAAAACTGAAGGTCCCTTCCACTCGTGAGAGAACAATAGCACGCACCACACGATTGGTTGCTGAGAAGCTAGGCCGTGGCCCCCTACGAGCTGTACCGCCACCCATATTATAGGTCGCAAGCTTCTCTCTCGAAAGAACATACGATCAATGCCCCAGCTACGACACCAAGATCGTTCTAGGAGATTTTAATGCAAAGCTGGGCAAGGAAGAAATCTTTGCTAGAGTCGTCGGTAAACACAGCCTACGAACTTAAAAGAAGGGAAGAGCACCGGCTTCTCAAAAAGAAAAAGAAGGAGCATGAGAAGCGCGCGATCGAGGAAATGGAGAGGTAGTACGGCAGAAATAATGTCCGAAAGTTTTACCAGCGGGTGAAACAACTAGCCAAAGGGTACAAACATCGGACAGAAGCCTGTCGGAACGAAGAGGGGCAACTCGTAGTAGAGTCGCAGTCGATACTGAGAATCTGGAAGGACCACTTCTGCAGACTGTTAAACGGCGAAGAGGACACCAATACCGCTGTCAGGCAAAATGTTCCACTCCACGCAATGGTAGACGATAGAAGAGAATTCCGTCCCCCCGATCTAGACGAAGTTAAGATAGCGATATCTAGACTGAAGTCGAACAAAGCTGCTGGAGCGGACGCATTGTCCGCGGAACTGTTTAAAGCAGCTGGAGATGATTTGGTTGGGCGCATGCACCAGCTCATCTATAGGATATGGTCGGAGGAAAGCATACCCGACGAGTGGAATCTTAGTATCGTTTGCCCGATCCACAAGAAAGGAGACCCCTTTGACTGCGCCAACTATCGGGGGATAAGTCTCCTTAACATCGCATACAAAATCTTCTCTGCCGTTCTGTGTGAGCGCCTGAAACCATTCGTCAACAACATGATGGGTCCCTATCAGTGCGGTTTCAGGCCTGGGGAGTCCACTATCGATCAAATTTTCACATTACGGCAGATCCTCGAAAAAACCCAAGAGATGCAGATCGACACCCACCACCTATTTGTCGACTTTAAGGCCGCATATGACAGTGTGCATAGAGACGAGCTATACAACGCCATGTCTAGTTTTGACATTCCTGCCAAACTCGTCAGATTGTGCAGGATGACGATGGAGAGCTCTCGCTGCTCCATCAAGGTCGGTAACGAACTCACCGAGACCTTCAATGTCAAAAAAGGTTTTAGGCAAGGCGACGCGCTGCCATGTGACTTCTTCAACATCGTGTTGGAGAAGATCGTGCGAACTCACACGCCAACACTAGAGGCACGATCTTCCAGAAGTCCGTTCAACTGCTAGCATACGCGGACGATATCGACGTGATTGGCCGAACTCAGCGAGCCGTCAATGAAGCGTTTGCTTATATTGAGACGGAGGCGGCAAAAATGGGTTTAGCGGTGAATGAGGGCAAAACAAAGTATATGCTGTCATCAAGAAAGGACACACAACACCGACGACTCGGTCAGAACGTCACCATAGGCAGCTACAACTTCGAGGTAGTGAAGGACTTCGTCTACCTTGGCTCCCAAGTAAATAGTGCGAACAACATCAGTACTGAGATTAAACGCAGAATAACTCTTGCCAACCGCTGTTTCTTTGGGCTCAAGAGGCAATTAAGTAGTCGAGCCCTCTCTCGAAAGACCAAGCTCACCTTATATAAGACCTTGATCATCCCTGTCCTGCTGTATGGCGCGGAAGCTTGGACTATCTCAAGAGCGGATGAAGAGCGGATGGTTCAGAGCGCATGGACAACACTGCTCCAGCCCGAAGAGTCTTCGACTCCGAGCCAGTGGGACAACGCAATAGAGGACGACCACGAACCCGATGGCGCACTCAAGTGGAGAAGGACCTCAACCAACTTGGAGTGCGAAATTAGAGGCAGCTGGCCAAAGAACGTGCCAGCTGGAGAGGATTGTTGACCGAGGCCCAGGTTCACCCCGGACTGTAGCGCCACAAGAAGAAGAAGAAGAAGCTTCTCTCTCGTGTGTGAATTTCCTGTTGGATGCGACGTGGTTATAGTCTGATAAGTTCGCCGTCCCCACTTTAGCCCCAAATGACTCGGTGGGTCGGTACCCAACACAGGTGAGGTGTGAACTTCTTAGTCATCTCATCCAGAGATGAGAGCCGGGATGCATGCAACTTCGCAAAAAAATAACTAGAAATGAAGCACAGGTTTCGGGGCGACGAAAAATTTAAGCCGATCGTTAAGCATTTGTGGGGCCTCGGATCTAGTTTCCACTGTGGTCAGAAATCGCAAGGATTACCAACCCCTCTTCGAGGACAATGCAACAGTTAGTGCGCACAAATCAAAATAACCAAGCCCCGGCTCTTCAATATCTGTTGCTGTGCCTTACCTTCTCTGAACAGTATTCAGGAACATCTTTGGTCAGAAAGATGTGGTTCACGGCTTCAATCGAATAATAGTCACAAATGCCAAAAATAACCCCGTGACGTCGTGATGGTTTAGTGAACTCGAATGTGTTGAAATAAAGAAAAAAACTGTGCGACCTCTTGAATGACTGTATTTGTGTTGTTTAGACGTCGAACAGACTTAGCCCATCCTTATCGAGCTAGGATTTTCCATTGCCAGCATTTTCTGCAATTTGGCATCACTCGAGTGGTGGCAGTGTTTGCTGCGTTTTCGGAGTGGTTGCAATGCCCGGACAAAAGCATGGTTTCCATCCACTTTAATTCACTTCTGCATTCACACCATCCTCGCATCCTTCGTTTGAAGGCGAGAAACTGCCCCATGATGTTCCCCTTGCCACGCTTCAGGCAGTGATAGTGTAAACCACCAGTAGCCAATTGCGTTGTCCCTCCCTCGCTCTCATTGATTCACTGAAACGCCCATTCAGCCACAATTGCACATTTAGCCAGACGAATTGTCATCCCCTGAATGGAATTCAATTTCACTTACTGCTCAACGACCAAACCCTAATTCCATCCCCGGGTCCATCGGACTCCAATTTCGGCATGAGTTCAACATCAACTCAAATGAGATTACAACACCAGATTCAGGAACCAAACTGCCACATAAATCTCCACTAATCACCCCCCCAACACACACACACGCTACGCTCGGAAAAAAACAAAAAGAAAAACTCGAACTCACTCCTCCTGCGGCACTTTTGGTCGCTTAATTATGTTCTGAAGCTCGGGGAACTGCGCACAAAAGTTTCCCCCTAAATCAAACGGTATTTGTCTTTCAAACTGCAATCTTTGACAATTCTTAGCGGACAATTAAGCATGTCGTGCTGAAGGTCCTCCCTAGGTCACCTCGTCGTCGTCGTCTGCCCTTCTCCACGAGGCGACGGCAGGCCATCACTGTGGAGGGGTCAAGTAAAAATTTATGGCCAGTGACGAACGCTTTATCCGCTCGTGGCAGTGGTAGAGGCACACTACCACTCGTTGCGCCCGGTCACAGACAATAACACCTCTAATGGTAAAAGTTCCTCCTCCGAATGTGAGCGAAGCAAATTACCATCCGCTCGGAAATGGAATGCTTACAGCGTAAGCGCACACTTATTCCCCTGCTCCCATGATAAACAAGGACACTCACGACAAGAATAAACATAATTATGATTTTTTTTTTGTTCGTGTTGCTGCTACCCTTCATTTGGAGTGCTTGCCTCCGTGTCGTGTCTTCGGGGTTGTTGGACACGCCCACTTCAGCCGGACCGGGCTCCTGGCCGCCGGCCCGGTCTTCTTCATCATTTAACAGTTGCGCGTTTTAATTTTTAATTTTATTTTCTTCTCCGGCAAGTTGTCTCGCCCCCAAAATGTCATGAGGCATCCAGACCCCGGCGAGGACACAGCATGGAACGACTCATTTGTGCTGTGTGCTGTTTTGGGAAATTATTAAGCCTGTTTGTGATAAGGATGTTTTCCTACAATCACCCGCCCGACTGGCATGAGACAGAACTTCCGCTAACTGTTTGCGTTCGTTAGTTTCAGCAAGCATATCCAGACGGCCAGACCCACCCCTCAGCAGTGCGCCAGCAAGTAGCCCACACAAGGGGCTTATTCTATATCGCTGAATTCTCTTTGAAGTGGAAACAAGTTAGCGTATTGTAATTAAAGCCAATTGGGGCGATGGTCTTCGTCAGATGAACGCGGCCAATGGGCTATGCGCCCAGTTAAAGGGAGTCCCACAAGCAGGAAAGACAGAAGCTCCTTGGAAAGTAATAATCATAGCAACTATTTTGACTTGCAGATTTTCCATGGCGGCGGGGGGCGCTGTTTCGCCTCTCTAATCGGGACACGGCAAGTCGTGGTTGGTTATCGATTTCCTGCGATACGACCTGTCGAAGGACGTCGAAGACTCTGCCGACAAAAAAGGGAGTATCGCATTTGTTAGCAGCTGTTAACAGTTAATGGAGCATATAAGAGGATATTCTTTGCTTGCCTTAACGGTTCTCCTCTTTGTTGAGCTCCTTCTGCGAACCGGGTTTTCACTCTCACTCTCTGCCATTCGGTCAACCCTTTCGAGTGGCGACGGTGGTCGGGCTTGTGTAAATATTCAATTTGCTGGACATAGGACGATTTGAGAGGACGGCCCTTGTGCGTTGTACGGTTTGATGACTTTAATTTGGACGCCAGCATACCGGGTTGTTGTCTTTTCATATACTTTCCTATGATTACATTGAGCTTGTTTGACTAGTCAATGGCGGGCAGCTGGAGTTGAGGGGGGTAGTTCTGCTCAACCTTGAAATCCTGGGGCTGCTCCGAGGAACATCTGCGTGTAGATTAAATTTAAGACGTCTACCTAGCAACGACGAGGTTCCCAGGAATGTCAAGGTTGATTTACATCGCATTTGTATTCCAGCACTCTTTGCCAACTGTTGGCAGCGAAAAGGGTGAATTTTCTGTTGATTCGATTTCGCTAAGGAACGTGGAGGAACGTGGAGTGATTCACTCGTCATTGAGTCCTTTTGCGATTCAATTCGATGACTTGATGTATGCCAAACGGTAATGACATCTCCTTCAGAACACCACGTCAGTTCAACTTGAGTGGGTCGCATGACAAAAGGGCGTCGCGTCGCGGAGACAAAGCACAAACGAGAGACCTGAAGGGCATAACGCACCAGGACGCAATCAGGCGTTGTGGTTCAACAACCTAATTTTTGGTCTGCTAAGCGGTCGCCCATCTACGGTTGTTGCCATATCCACAAAATCGATTTGAGAACTTCGTCAACATGACTTTCGAAATTGAAATTTGCGACTTTTTTCCGAAGAAGTGACAGGATCAGATCAAATTGCATGCCATACAGTGACTCTGTGCGGAGGCACTGGACCTGTCGACTGTAACATGTGGACTTTGTATTTCCCAAGATTATTCATCGAGTGAATAATCCGACTCATTGTTGTCTCACTGCTGTCTACAGCATCGAAACACTGTTGTTCAAGCAGCCACTGGAATATTCCACGCTTTTCCTGGTCCGTTCGACGAAGTAGTCCTCCCACCTAGCCTTGAAGAAGTCGCTACAGCCATTAAGAGGCTGAAGAACAACAAAGCCGCAGGCTCAGATGGCTTACCATCGGAGCTTTCCAAAGCTGGGCGCAATGTAATGGTAGGGAGCATGCACCAGATCATTTGCCGAATTTGGGAAGATGAGAGCATGCCCGACGACTGGAATATCAGCTCCATATGCCCCATCCACAAAAAAGGCGATCCTACCTCTTGCAATGCTCATCGTCGCCCACAAGATCCTATCCAGCGTACTGTGTGAACGCCTAAAGCCGTTTCGCACCGCACCAATCGGCACGTACCAGTGCGGCTTCCGGCCCGTCAAATCGACTATAGAACAAATTTTCACACTAAGGCAGATCCTGGAGAAGACCAGCGAGTTTCAAATCGATACTGACCATCTGTTCATCGATTTTAAAGCCGCATACGATAGCACTCATCTCAAGGAGCTTTTCGAAGCGATGGCCGATTTCGCGATTCCGGATTTCGGCACCTGCACCAGATTTCGGCAAGGAGATGCGCTGTCGTGTTATTTCTTCAATTTGGTACTGGTGATGATGCGGAGTGCGGCGGGTAAGAATCAACTGGGAAGGCACTATCTTCTACAAGTCAATCCATCTGTTGGGACTCGCTGATGACATCGACATTATCGCGCGGTCCCAACGTGCAATAGTGGAAGCTTTCACGGCAATTGAGGAACAGGCGAAACGAGCCGGTCTTAAGGTCAACGAGGACAAGACAAAATATATGCTGTCGGGCAAAAAACGATCCGTCGCACACCACCTAGACCAAAACGTCACAATCGACAGCCACAATTTCGAGGTAGTAAAGGAGTTTGCCTACCTCGGGGCAAATGCAAACTCCACGAATGACATTGTAGTGGAGATCCGACGTAGAATCGCCCTTGGCAACCGATGCTACTTCGGTCTGTCAAAACAACTGGGCTCGAAACTCCTGACTCGAAGGACCAAAGTCATGTTCCACAAAACACTTATCCTGCCAGTCCTACTTTATGGAGCCCAAAGCTGGACCTTAAGTAAGGCTGCAGAGCTGATTCTTGGTGCCTTCGAAAGAAAATTCTACGTCGTACATATGGTGCCGTCTGCAAGGAAGGCGAATGGAGGCGAAGACACAACCGCGAACTCTACGAGCTGTACAAGGATGTGGATGTAGTCCAGAAGGCAAAAATGCGGCGACTACACTGGCTCGACCATACCGAGCGAATGGACAACAATGCTCCAGCAAAGAGGATCTTCGAATCTGAGCCTCCTGGTTCGAGAAGGAGAGGAAGACCGAACCTCCGGTACAAAGACCAAGTCATCGCGGATGTAAGACAGCTTGGCCTTGATGACTGGAAGCAGCGTGCCCTGGACCGTCACCGGTGGAAGGCAGCAATTGCTCGGACTCAGATCCTTCATGGTTCGTCTGCTTGATAAGTAAGTTTAATGGTGCGTTGGAATCAATTCTGGAGAAAGTTGAACTTTCGAAGGGTGGATATGCAAAAATAAATGCATTAAACACATTTACCTTTCCGTTTGCTGTTCTTAATCTGAAATCAACACATTCACTAGCAGCAACCGCATTTTCTGGAAAGCTGGATAGGCTTCCACACATGTGTGACAGACGCAGTCTTTTCGAATTCTGCAAAGTGCCTGACCAAAATCTTCGAACTTTTTTCTGCGTGGACTTTCTAGAGAATTACTTTTTATTTGCTTTTCTCTGTGAACCACGGTAAGCGAATGATCACTGATGGGTAGTGCAGACTATCAAACATTGACAGGAGCTAGATGTGCTTGATTTCTAATTTAAATGACTTAAACTGTTTTCTAAGTAACTTATCTAAGCCCTTACAATCTTGACATGATTGTACTGGGCTATGGCTCTTTCTGGAAGTGTTGATGTTTGGAATCGAAAAAGGAAATACTCGGTTCACTTACTTGCTTGACAAATACTGGTCTTGTCAAATCTGCACCTCGGATGGACAGAGTAAATTGTAACATTTAATACTACAACAAACGGCACACAGTAATAAAACAAAGTTATAAATATTGTACGGCACACTCGAGCGCGAAGGTTTATTGAACCAACTTACGCGGCAGCTTGGCTAGATCTGAAGGACAAATATTACTTATTTTCTATCTATGAACAGCAATGCTCATGATGTTCCGATTGCAACCACCGTCCGGTGCTCGACTGTGATCTGTCAAATCAACCGCGCTAATCGGATCTGCCAAAACTCTCCTAGATCCTCCGGAGTGGTGTTGGATTTAGTGGCAGTTTACTTGAAGTTGGTTAACTTCTTAATTTGCAACCTTTCACTTAAAATTTGGTACTTTTTTTTCTTGTTTATGAACTATCATCTTTCAACCGAACTAAACTTAATTTTATTATTTTCTCTTTCATTTCAGGTAAGCTTTTGATTAAGTCTCAATTGCATGGACGTGGTAAGTCACGTTTCATATTAAGAGCCGTGTTGTGAAAAATTTCTAACAATCACCGGTTCATTTATTGTGAAGTCTTATTTGTTGTAATACACAATATCCTTGATTGTTCCTATTACAGAAAAACTTCTCTATAGCGGACACACGCGGTACCATCATGATTGTCGGTAATGAAAAAGTGTCCGTTTTGGAGAGGTAAAGTGAGTTTATTGTGATAGCCCGTGGCCTTGTGGGTATGTGCATCAACACCAACGCACTTCGACTCCAGGTGCAGTGTCTGGTCCGTACGACGAAAGCAATATTCACGGCTCTTCACTTCACTTCTTTCTAGTCGCTGACAATGCTCAAAGAGTGTCCCTGTCTAGAAAAAGCTTCTCAAACTTGGTCGTTCGGAGTCGGTCTATAGGTCCCTTCCACTCGATAATAGCAAGCACAACATGTGGTTGCTGAGAAGCTAGACCCTGGCCCACTACAGGCTAAGTTCAGCTAAAATGAGTAATGTATGAAATTTGACAAGCAAAATTCACTCTCACTTCTCATTTTAAGGTGTGTGATTTTCACGACCTTTTGTAATTTTTAAAAATAGAACTATAGAGGGCCAAGCAACCGCTCGTGTTGTTCGTGCCACTGTTCTTTCAAGTGCGGAAGGCACCTACAGTCTTATGCCAACTCCGAACGGCCAAGTTTGAAAAGCTTTTTCTAGACAGACGTACTCTTTGAGCATTGTCAGTGACTCGAAAGAAAGGGGCCGTGAAAATTATTTACGTCGCACAGAGTTGAGGTTGAGGTCGACGCAAATACCCACAAGCCACGGGCCACCACCTCAAACACCACTCTTTTGAAACACAATGCGTTGCATAAAAGCAGTTCATGAGTGCCTCTAAACATTAAATTATGAATCGCATGGGAATACATAAAAAACATATTGTCTGCCTCTTCCATGTTCATTTGTACTTCTTGTGTCCGTTATAAGGGGTACAGCTGTTCAATGGAGGCTGGAATTCATGTCCATACAAAGGGAGCTCCCATTGTGGAGAGGGCTTGATGCACCACTAGTCCTAGGTTTAGCCGTTGTCGATGACCAAATATCCGTAAAAATAAGTGTCCGTTATAGAGAGGTGTTCGAATATTGAAGTTTCGCTATATTATTCTTTCTCTTTACCTCTATTCCTCGACTGCGTCCGAAAATCTTCCCAGAAACAAATTTTAAAGTAGGGAAGACACTACAAAGGAGTTGGTGATAAAGGGTACGGACGTATCAGCCTTACTTTAAATAGGGCTCACGGGGTGTTTCAAATCTGTTCGTCCAAAGATCTTAAATATGCATTTATTTAAATAGGTATACCCCTCGTATACAGCCAGCTTAACAGTTTCTTCGTAGATAAGAAAGCTCGCATTAAAAAGAACAACCATAAATTGAGTTTTAGGGGCATTGTTTACGAATTTGACGGACTTTCACAAGCCGTTGTTTATTTTTTTTGTACCCGATATGTTTCACACTTAATCATGAGTCTCTGAAAATTGTGATTGTTGTGAATATATCAGTTTTACCCTAAAAATGGTTAAAACAACATGTTAAGATGTAAGAGGTCGACAGTCTGTACAGTACTTGGCTTCTAAGTAAAGGGTGGTTAAATTTTAAGGGCCGATGTTGATTTTGAATAAAACACATTATTTAGGAAATTATTGTCATTTCTTTTTATTATGATAATATTGGTGTGGTTCAATTATTTATGGAACAAAATATCGGCCTACTGACCGCCGCGTCAGCTGTGGCACACCCCATCCGATGGTCAAAATTTTCGATGACGTTGAAGCATAATTGAGGTTCTATGCCGTTAATGTGCCGAATTATCTCATCCTTTAGCTCTTGAATTGTTGCTGGCTTATCGACGTACACCTTTTCTTTCAAATAACCCAACAAAAAAAATCCAACTGTGGCTAATCACTTGATCTTGGCGGCCCATTGACATCGCCACCACGAGAGATAACACGGCCATTGAATTTGTAGCGCAAAAGAGCCATTGTTTCGTTAGCTGTGTGGCAAGTGGCACATATCATATCTTCCAATTCGGTCCATAAAAGTTGTACGATAGCGAACACCATTCACAGTAATTCCCTGACCGGCCTCATTTTGGAAAAAATACGGCCCAATGATGCCGCCAGCCCATAATCCGCACCAAAGAGTCACTCAGAGCAATGATTCTTCGACAATCACTCTTGGATTATCATTCGCTCAAATGCGGCAATTCTGCTTATTGACGAGTCCACTGAGGTGAAAATGTGCTTCATCCCTGAAGATGATCATCCACTGTTGCCATGTTTTGCCACCACGCTGACCATTGACGACGCTTGAGATGGTCAAGAGGCTTTAGTTCTTAAGCTTCAATTGCACCTTGCAAGCATGTAAAGCAAGTCTTTATGCATTATGTTCATCAACGACGAGCGTGAGAGCTACAATTGTTGGGCATGACGACGAGTTGATGTGGACGGCTCTTCAGCCACACTATCGCGATAAGAAGAAATATTTTCTGTGGTAAGAGCTCTACGAGCATGCACTGGTTTGTTCAAATTTTTTCACGTCTTGTCCGATATTACTCACATTTGGACGATTAAGTTGACAGAAAAAATCACGAAGTGCTTGATATGCATTCTGATTTGAAAGCCCATGTTCATAACAAGCCTGAATAACTTTAACGCGTTGCTCGATTGTGTATCTTTCCATGGTTCAAATTGAGTTAGTCTGAAATTGAGAAATGTCAAATGAAATGCAGAAAAAAATGTACGTTTAGGTGTGGTTCACATTCAACATCGGCCCTTAACATTTAACCACCATTTATAAGCGATTGCTTGAGAACCATCAACAATACTCCGGTCACAAGGAAAACGAGTAAAGTCTTTTTCACTCATTTTGAGGAAATTTCTGAAAAAAAGTGACACTCTGAAAATAGTGTGAGTGAATTTGTGGCCACATTTGTTAAGATAGGTTTGACTACATTGAGGGCACTGAACCTAATGCCATTGAAATCTCAATTCCGTCTCTACCGGTACGGCATGGCCACTCACATTTGTGAGCATGACAATACTGTTGTTTTACGGACTCCCTAATTAAGTAATTGAATGCATAATCCTGCACGGAAGAGGCCATCAATTCATTAATTAATTAATTGACAATGCATCAATTTGTGCAATTATGTTGTCGGGAGGAGGAGTGTTAATTACAGCATCCTGTTTTTCGGATTGTAAGATAATAAAGTCTTTTGAACTTTTGTTGAATAGTGGATTCATAGTAATTTTTCTTCTTGTCAGTCGACATCTGCATCTGTTACCTCTCTCGATTGCTGTGGCAGAACGAGTGCCGACTAAGGCAGTTTCAAAGCGTTTATTCTACTGTCTCTCGCGATAGCTCTTCATTTCTCCTTCACACATGGATGTCGTTTGTTTCTATTTGTAGCGAGTTAAATGAAAGTTTGAAGCGGAACAGCTTTTTAGGAAGAAAACGTACTTTATTTCATGAATTGGGTGCTTAGATGAAAATCCTAATTCTACTTTCCTCGCCAAGATACTCATTGTTTTCCCTATTGATGTTGTTTCGGCGACAACAATATGATTGCCAGGGATGTCTGCTACCAGGTACGGACAGTAGCTGCTCGTCTGACCCATTTGACGGTAGATGTGATAACCTACGAAACGTTTCCTCAGGTGGAAGGATGTATCATGTCTATTACGGCTGACACGTCCCCTGCGACGAATGGGTGGGTGTAGTTTCTGCATCCCAAACTCCGAAATAACTCATGTGACACGGTCTGCACCTAGTACATCTAGCTCCCCTTGCAAAGCCATTATCAAAGTCTCGCAACTATTTTCTGCAGTCGAACGAGTATTCCATTTTGCACCGTGTTACCAAACAATGCGTCCTCAATATTTCCTCATTTACCACCACATTGTCGGTGCATCTGTTGTAAAGTGTATTTCGTACACATACTTTTCGGCAACAGAAACTTATAATTATAAACTCTGGCGCAGCGTATTTCGACTCAGAAGCACAACTTAAATCCTTCACCAACCAACGTAATCCCTTGCATTTGAGTAATGCTCTCAGAGAAAACTGAATATGTGCTTTAATCCTTTCCTATGTGTGTACACATTTCAAGCATTATCCTTCGCCATGGTGTGGAATTTCTTGTCTAAATGCTTGCGTCGTAGACACAATTGTATGATGGGATGGCAGATAAAATATTTTCAAGGTGTTTAAGACAGTTAACACGTCATGTACATGAGCCAGCACAAGCTTTACCCGCGCATGGAACTTTCATCGGATCTGGCCCTATTCTTACCTTCTACGGCTACAATCTGCCTTCTAATCCATTGTATCCCATCATTTGGTTCTAATGATGGTTAATTTCCCAAATTCAAGAGGGAAATTCGCCACAGTCCATAAGTGATGGACGCGTGGCGACATTAACAGTTGATTGCTTGCACTGTCAACCACAGCCCCACCCACGGAGCAGTTGACAATTTCCACTCATCGCTATCGCAACAGGGACAGATTACCATGCTCAGGGACAATCATGGCAACCATCACGAGGCAACAATCTCTCCAAAGGATGTAGTCGTAACAACAGCTACAAAAAGAGGCAAACTCACGCATAACCGAATAAAAGAAAAATGTAGTGTAGCGTGGTTGCCCAAATGACAATATCAGTGAGAACGATAATAACAACAATAGTCATATGCCAATATCGATAAATGCCCTCCTGCGGGGAAGGGAAGTTTTATATTTTCATCCTGCTCAAGGATGGTCGCCGCCTAAGATAAGAATAGGAAAAATCTGACAGAAAGGCAACTCACTTTGAATGGAGAAGCGGCGCGGCCGTCCGGGCTGTCTGAATCGACCCACAAGCACTAATAATTATGCGCGTCTGTTTAGCAATAATGTCAATATTATGCGTATTGTTCCGCACACACAAACCCTTGTAGTTCGGAAGTTATTCGATGGGATGTGACACACGCACGCATTGTAGGGGTTGTGTCAAGTTTCTTTGTTCGTTGTACGTCCGTCGAAGTGATTTCAGAGAACCCCGTCCGATTAATCTGGAAGTTGCATGACGTCTTCAATTACGTAATCAATTTCGATCGGTGGGCCAAAATGTGTGTTGACTATTGTCTTCGGCTTGCCAGTGAAGTGGACTAATACACTTGAGATATTTTTGAGTAGATGTTCTCAAGGGTATGACGGACAAGCTGGGTACATCGGTCGGTTGTCAGACAACATCCTTGTGCTTGTGAAGCACTCACGAGGTGAGGTGCTTGAGTATTTTGTACCGAAAATGAAACACCCATTGACATTTGAAAGTTCGCATCCAGAAGATTCGCACACATTCGAGCTGGACACAAATAGATTCTGGCCACCGGCTGCCTAACCCTTGAATCTATAGACAATATTCTTGGAAGATGTGCCTCCATTGAGGGACATGAGCGGTATTCATGGGAGGCTTGAGGAATGTTATTTCACCTAGCTGCTATGCGTATCGATATGAGCCAATCCTTTGCCATACCATGTGCATCCTTTGAATCTTCCTGCCCTCAAGTCACCCACC